>RPFO01000819.1:560381-932881 GCA_009746045.1 Mesostigma viride
TAGAGGGAGAGGGAGAGGAGAGGGAGAGGGAGAGGGGAGAGGGAGAGGGAGAGGGAGAGGGAGAGGGAGAGGAGGAGGGAGAGGGAGAGGGGAGGAGAGAGAGAGAGAGAGAGAGAGAGAGAAGAGAGAGAGAGAAGAGAGAGAGAGAGAGAGAGAGAGAGGAGAGAGAGAGGGAGGAGGAGAGGGAGGGAGGGAGGGAGGGAGGGAGGAGGAGGGAGGGAGGGAGGGAGGGAGGAGGGAGGGGAGGGAGGAGGGAGGGAGGGAGGGAGGGGAGGGAGGGAGGGAGGGAGGGAGGAGGGAGGAGGGAGCGGAGGGAGGGAGGAGGAGGAGGGAGGGAGGGAGGGAGGAGGGAGGAGGAGGGAGGGAGGGAGGGGAGGGAGGGACGGGGGAGGGGGAGGAGGAGGGGAGGGAGGGAGGAGGGATGGGAGGGAGGTGAGGGAGGGAGGAGGGAGGGAGGGAGGGGAGGGAGGGAGGGAGGGGGAGAGGGAGGGGGGTAGGGAGGGGGGGAGGGAGGGAGGAGGAGGAGGAGGGAGGGAGGGGTGAGGGAGGAGGGGAGGGAGGGAGGGAGGGAGGGAGGCAGGGAGGGAGGTGGGAGGGAGGCGAGGGAGGGAGGACGGGGATGGAGGGAGGAGGGAGGGAGGGAGGAGGGAGGGAGGAGGAGGGATGGGGGAGGGAGGGAGAGGAGGGACGGGGGAGGGGGACGGGAGGCGAGGGATGGATGGGAGGGAGGGAGGGAGGAGGAGGAGGGAGGGAGGAGGGAGGAGGGAGGAGGGAGGGAGGAGGAGGGAGGGAGGGAGGGAGGGAGGGAGGAGGGAGGGAGGGAGGGAGGAGGGAGGAGGGAGGGAGGGAGGGAGGAGAGGGAGCGAGGGGAGGGAGGGCAGGAGGGAGGGAGGAGGGAGGGAGGGAGGGAGGGAGGGAGGAGGGAGGAGGAGGGAGGGAGGGAGGGAGGAGGGAGGGAGGGAGGGAGGGAGGGAGGGAGGGAGGGAGGGAGGGAGGGAGGAGGGAGGGAGGGAGGGAGGGAAGGGAGGGAGGGAGGGAGGAGGGAGGGAGGGAGGGAGGGAGGGAGGGAGGAGGGAGGGGAGGGAGGGAGGGGGGAGGGAGGGAGGGAGGAGGAGGGAGGGAGGGAGGAGAGGAGGGAGGGAGGGAGGGAGGGAGGGAGGGAGGGAGGGAGGGAGGGAGGAGGAGAGGAGGGAGGGATGGAGGAGGGAGGGGAGGAGGATGGGAGGGAGGGACGAGGAGGAGGGAAGGAGAGGGAGGCGAGGAGGGAGGAGGGGAGGGCACGGGAGGACACCAGTGCGAGGCCGTCTTAATTAGTATTAGACACATTGCAGGCCAAAATCGAGCAGAGGAATTGGCAACAGGTAGAGGCATACCGGTTCGTTCGAAGTGTACGAGTTAAGCCACGCGTTCAGCAAAGATAGGAAAACAATTGAAAGCAAGTAATTGGAAGGGCCCTGGCACGGCGGCCCACCTGGCGGCTTAAGTTTCTCTCCAATTGAGCCCGTAAAGGCATCTCGGGATGCTCTTTAATCGCTCAGCTTGCGATGACGCTCGAAAATTCTTATAAGGCACAAGGTTAACGCTACGTCACAGCGCGGAGTGTATCAGAAAGGGGCGAATGATCAGTTTGAATCGTGTTTGAGTGCAAAGCGGGTTTGTGAGGGCCAAAACGTTTGGGCGGTGGCAAGCAATTTCTGTTGGCCAGGTGACGAGAAAACGGAGTTGTAATAGCGTGCGAGTCACAGAAGGATCTCCTTCAAAGAAATCCTCGAGTTTCTAACAGCATATGTAGGCGTGTGCTATCCGTGGTGGGGTTCATGAGGTCACGTACAATTGCCTCACGCTGATGCACAGTGTAAATGGGCCCGACGACGTTCGCATACTTGACAGCCGTGAGCCCCATGGTCCAATTGCCCTCTCGCTCTATTCCTAGGGAGACCGATACCCACCTAATCAGGCATTTCAATCGTCATTCTACGTATCAAATCTCTCTGTGAGCATTAAAGTGACCCCATAAGTCATACACTTACGTCATACACCAGGCGTTTACGCCCCTTGGAGCGGATGTCGCCGGGTGGCGCTGCCGCCGCCTCAACGTACTTCTTGTTGTCTAGCGTCATCTTTCGAATCTGCTTCTTGGCATTGGACCTCCCCGATGTCAGGTGGCATCGCATCGCCGATGCTGCGTGCTTGGCGGCGGCCTCCCTCCTGCCCGCTGGCATGTACTTGTTCTGGATGGCCACGTCCGCCACGATGGCAACATACTTCTTCCACAGCCCCCCGTCATCCTCCTGGTCCATGGCCTCAGGGGTGAGAAAGTGGCCATCCATGTCGTCAAACGCAGCCTGGATCTCCTTCTTTTTCCACTGCGAGACCCAAACAAAACACACAACCAGAATTGCAACGACACACGTGACAAGTACTGTTGATTGCATTTGCATTTCGTAGATCATAATCACCCCAAACAACTCCAAGGAGAACCATACGGAATGCAAACGACGCGTAGAAAAATGCATGATGCACTTTAAAGGGTTCCCCTAATACAGCAGAGGGGTTTACCCATTCGAAGACTGGAACGAAGCCAGCGTCGATCGAGCCGCGAGCGTCGCTCGCCGGGCTCCCCTCAGGACCTGAGGCACTGGAAAGCCGGGTCGGCTGCGTGGGCGTGGCCTCCTGCGACCGGGGCTGCCGACCCTGGTCCAGTAACTGTTGAAGCATCTCATACATCTTGGAGGTCATTTCTTTCTGTTCTCCATGTCGCTCTTGAGTTGGCGGACGTCCGCGGCTGTCCCGCTAGGGTCCAGCCTGCTACGAGTAGCGCCCCCGCTGCCTGCCTCAGCTTTCCTAGTCTTCCCCTTGCTGCCCGAGCCCTTGTCCTGCCTACCCTTCTGAGGCGTGGTGTCCAACTCATCGTCGTCATAGTCGTCGTCCTGGTCGTCCTCGTCGGAGGAGGTTTGTAAGTCCTCCTCCGACTCCAGGTTCTCCGCCTCCTGCTTCCCCCAGTGGTCGTCCTTTTCCACGTCGGCCCGCCTGGCCTTCTTTCTCGCTGTGGCATCGCGTGCCGAGACCATGCCCTTTGTTGTGGCTGCACCCTTTGCGGCCGCCATGTCGTTCCGGCGCTTTCCCATATTCACTTCCGCTGCTTTGTTGCGTTCTGCACTGGTGCTGCGTTCTGGGCACTGGTGAGGCTTTCAAGCGTGCGCTCGTGCAAAATGTAACGCAGCGGTATGGTCTGGCGCGTTCGGAAATTCAAAAATCAAGGCGACGCGTCGGCCCCGGTCCACGTGGCTCACTCGCAGAGGAGCTGCTTCGGGCAGTCGTCATGAGTCGAGTACATAGCGGAGTGCTGCTGCATTGGAGACACTATGTACTCTTGGAGTACATAGTGTGCCACCCTATGTACTCTTGGAGTACATAGTGTGGAGTAAATAGTCACTCCTTCCTATGTAATACGGGCGTGTCTCACCGCGTCGGCAGTCCCCTATTCGGAAATCCCGGATCATATGTACTCCGGACTATGTACTCTTGGAGTACATAGTCACTCCGGACTATGTACTCTTGGAGTACATAGTCCGGAGTACATAGTCACTCCTTCCTATGTAATACGGGCGTGTCTCACCGCGTCATGACTCGAGTACATAGCTTAGTGTGGAGTAGATAGTCCTAATAATCCCTGCCACTTGGAGAATAGCAATTGAAGGTCCTGTGCTCACGTGACACCAACTTCATTATATCACAGTAGGTTAGGGCTTATATTATATAAACGTCATTACCGTGGTTCGTGAAGTGGCGGCGGCACAGCGCAAAACTTGGCCAGGCCGAATGCATGGAATTAATGTTTAGGGTTCGCCTTGTTGAATTACCGTTCATTGCCCAATTAACGCAGGCAAGAAGAACTACACGCTGGATACTAGGATACTCAAGGGAGTGGAGGACCCTCGGCACAGGAACTCAAACAGTGGCTTTAGCTGCATGGCTGGTCGTCGGTGTCTTTGAGCCTTATGATGAAAGGCACGGACGACCCTCCACCGGGACGGTTTCAGGGTGCCTAATTATTCCCGTCGAAGGAAGCGATTACAAATGCCGAGCGGTATCTCTTCAGCAGAAAAAAGCGTCAAGACATCGCCGTGGCTCACACCGTCATTGGCATCAACAACTGCGATGAGGACGTTGAGGACGAGTTGGTGGATAACGCTGCACTTGGTGATGATGTTGACGCTGGGAGGGCTCTGTCGCGCGACGCTGGGTCAGATGAAGTGGATGCAACTGAATCAGGGGATGGAGGCGACGGCGGGAATAGTGCTGACTCCGTTGAGGAGCCCGCCGTGCAACGGAGACTTAGCCATTGTCCAGGGGGGAAAATAGACGGGCGCATGACGGTGGCAGCTCCTGATCCATGCTCAGTGCCTTCGGCCCCAACAGACGGCCAGGGAAATGAGACTGGGTACGGGATCTTTCGGTCGCACTCGGAGTTTCTGGAGTTTGCATACCATAAGCGAATCGATTCTCGGACTGACGAAGGCGTGCTGTGCAGAACTGCCATGAGACAAGACCCCAAGTACCGATCGGAAGATGCCGACCGGCTCACGCTCCCTGTGGTCAGGAAGGTGGAAAAGGAGCTCCCAACGCACCATGTCACGCGAATTGAACTCCCTAACGGCTCTGTCGCCCACACGTGCAGCATCAAGACCCGGCTTCAACATCTGCTACGCCAGCACAATGTCACGCGCCACCTGCATGTGCGGCCCGAGGTGCTTGCGGATGGCCGGCGCACAGGTTTCCACATGAGTACCTTCTTCCACGACCATCCTCTGTGCCGCCTTCGTGGGATAGCGCTATCCGGCCAGACGTTCACGGTCGGTGACTTCCTCGAGGTCTCGGTGACTGAGGACGGTGTGAACAAAGGCAAGCCTTATGGGGCCCCGGTGAGGCTGACCGGCGTCCTGTACCAGCGTGACGACAAGCTCTCGGATTCTGTCAAGGTGCTCTTCGAGGTGCAGTACTTGTATGCCAACAAGTGGCGACACACGCACCTGAAAAGGGGAAGCCCCGGGTTTCATGAGAAGGAGCTATTTGCATGCAACTGGACGGAATTGGTGGAGGCAGGGACCTACAAGCGCCATATCAGGGTTCACTCTGAAGAAGACTTCGCGGAAATGGAGCAAGAGGGCACAGTTGGGAAACACGACTACTTCTTGTCACGGACATACGGAGTCACGACCGGGGGCATCGTGGAAACAGATGCTGATGGGAATGATCTAAGGGATCCCCATGGCCACCCTTTGATGCAGCCCATAGGTGATTTCAGGGACTGGCAGAAGGGCCCCCTCCGCAAGTGTCAGGCCCGCCCGCGGCTGGGCTTGCCCGTCGTTGTGATCCCAATCGTGCTTTGGATGGATAGCTTCAAGATCACTGACAATACGGATGCCGATGTGGTGTCGTATCAGTTCAGGATCCTAACGCTGGATCGATCGGCTGCCCGCAATCACGTGGTCACGCTGAGGCCAAAGCATGTGGATGCGGATGCCTTCAACAAGTGGCTGCTGGATAACGAGATCCGCCCACTGCAGCAAGGGGTGGCCATGGAAATGGCAGACCCTCTGACCGGTGTTGTGTCGTGGATGGAGGTCAGAGTACCCTTTTTTTGGCTGCTAGATTCCGGGGCGCGGTTTGCAGAGATGGGGCTCATGGCGTCTGGCAGCAATCATGGCTGCGGCTTTTGTACTCTCCACTCCGAGTTCTGGGGGCACACCGAAGTGGTGCTTGAGCTGCGTACGGAGGAGGGCCACCGAGCTGTGTGCGCAACCATGGAGCGTGAGGGACTGACGGCTCGTGAGAAGTAAGTTAACCCTACATGAACTCCATGCTATATAACACAATTGGTCTGGTAGCACCCCACGTTGCATCTACCAGTCTTATGTAGACCCATTCACACCGCACCATGCATGCATGGCGGATGGTACCCAGGTCCAGCGGGAGGAAAGCAACGCCGCCCTGTGTGCAGTCATCAATTGTGTGTGTGGCAGCAACAAGGTCTGACCGTGCACAGATGGTCTGTAGCATAAGGTCTGCCGTGGTGGTTCGGATATCTGCCAAGCTTTCGTAGACCATTCCACAAGGTCTGCATGCTTTGACGTATCCCGATTGTGAAACTTTGTGCCTTCCATCCCACACATTGCGTTTTCCAGGGCCAAGCTCGCGAAGGAGGCGGAGGCGGAGCACGGTATTAAGCACAGCCGTCCCTCCGTATGGCAGGGTCTCAGGCACTGGGACAGGTTTCGACGGTTTCCCATTGAGATCTTTCACTTGCTGTGCTTGGGGATCATCAAAACCGTGTTCATTTTCATCTGCACCCGGCTCCTGAAATCCGATGAGATCCGGGAATGTGATGCATATGCGAGAGCGTGGCCCACCACCAGCGGAAGGGCCGCATTGCCCAAGAACCCGTTCACCCGATACCCTTTCTTCAAGGCCATGCAGTTCCTGCAGTGCCTGCCGATGGTACCACATGCCATGGAATGGATTCTTCGAGTGCGGGAGTCTGCCAAAGAACCTAACGCACGGCCTCCCCAGCGCGTTCGAGGCACTGCTCAAATGGTGCGGGACCTTTGCGTGGTAAGACCTTGCCAACCTAACATTCCCCGTATGCTACATCATGTGCACTTGCATAGACATGTCACTTCATGATGTGTGAGCTGTTTTAGGTTTTTATCTACAAGCCCCATGAGTCAAAAATATATATGATAATCGCATTGTAAACGTGACTGGCTGGAAACGTGCTTTCAATGTAATGCTGCTCATGTTTGCTTTCATCGCAGTGGACGGAGATGGTACTGAGCGAGTACACTTCCCCGACGCATGCTGACAATGCCGACAAGGTGTATCGCAGTTCCTGAAACGTTTCAATGCCCTATGGCCTCGTGGAAAGTACGCCAATGCTGGCGTGGTTGCACAGAGGGGGAAGACTGCAAACGAGCGAGGCCACAACGCTGCCACAGCCAACTGTCATATGGGGCTCCATGTGGCGCACCAGACCAAGGACGTGGGCAGGCTCTGGGATATGGACGGCCATGCGTTTGAGAGGGATCACGGCATGATTGGGGACCTGATGAGAAGCGTCAACGCCCGCCATATCCTAGATGCTGACAAATGGTTGCTGCTGAAATGTAAGGATTATTACCAGCCTGCTGCTATTTTCATGTGCAACGCAAGCTTCCAGCCGAGTTAGTACCGTGGACATGTACATGCATAAGGGCCGGGCTGTGCTTAGGGTTTAAAATAGGTTAGGGTTTGGGGTTGGGATGTGTGATTTTGGATGTCAGAATGGCCCCCGTGGCCCACCTCTATCGGGTGTGTTCCAGGGCATACATGCAAGGTGGCGATCCCAAACCTGGCCCACTGCATGACAGCCCACCCTGTACACGTTATGCATATTGTAAGGCACCATGAGGAGGTTACGAGGTGAGTGTCCTGGGGCAACGTGCACTAAGTTCAGGAATCAATGAGCCTAGCTCACTGCATGTACTGTTTGCAAGGATTGATACATCGCCCCGTTCACCATGCATCGCTGTTTTCGCAGGGGAGAGGCAGCACGCGTTGGATAATATACTCAAGGGGCTCGAGGACCCAGAGAAGTTCTTGACTCCACAGGCGCGTGAAGCACTGCTATCAAGCCCAGCTGCCAAGTACTTGTTCAAGAGTGGAGGTGTGCATGAGGACTGGCTCTCCGGCCAAAGCGGCACGGCTACACTGGGGGTGGCATTGGCGGACGGGGCTGCGTACCCTACAGTTGAACACACCGAGGGACGTGCTGGGGGACGGGTAAGGACATGTTTTGGCGGCATCCCCAAGCTTCTGATCCGCAGCACACGCAACGGTACTGATGGGGTCATCGAGTGGGAGCACGTGCAGCATGGTTTGACGCCGGCTATTGTCTTGCATCGCTTCAAGGAGTATTTTCCCGAGGCGGCGGAGACGTGGAATGAGTTGAAGACCACGGGTGTGCGGCTATGGCGCAAGGCAGTCACATACAAGGCGACCGTGGCGGTGGGGCATACTTATGCTTACAGGCCGCAGGACTACAGAGTCGGTGCCGCGGAGGATCCGCGTCGGTACGTGCTTGCTGATGACGCTGGAGAGCATTGGATATGTGAAGTCACAGCTGTAGTGTCAGTGGAAGGGAATGATGGCAAATCCTATTTGTGGATCGTGCCCACGTGGTACGAAGAACTGGGCAAGTTTAGCAGACGCCAGCAGCTGCCCTTGTTCGAGAAGGCTGCCGAACCGGTAGCCGGTGAACTCTTCCCTATTTATCGTGTCACGGCTGCTGTGACGATGGTCCACCAATGCAACGGGACTGTCCACGACCCCAGGTGCACCACATCTGCAATCCCCATGAGAAAGGGGGATCGCAAGAAGGAAGGAAACAGGGAACTGATCCATAACGCAGGGAACCGGGTGTACGGCCTTGATGACTGTGACCGGGACACGCCTCCTTTCTTCAAGTCTCGTCGTCAACAGGGTCTGCTGGTTCGTCATGGTGGCTACAAGATGTGATGTAAGAACTTGCATGACATGCAGGCGAGGACAAGTCATGTGGATTGTTTCTTCACTTACAGGCAGCCGACCTAGTGGTCCCAGCCCTGGTTGAACAACACATTTCCTCCCTCGCTCTTGCTTGGACTGCCATGCAGGACAGGATGAGGTGGCAGACCATTGTCCAGGCCCACACGTCAGCGCCCGTGGGCAAGCCCCCCCACCCCACCCAGGAGGAAGTGGCGCGGTGCTGATGTTGAGTGAGCCCTGATTTTTTAGATTAGCTTAGAGTTAGCTTAGTTAGGTTTCGTGGCTTCGCTCACGCCCACCCATCAGCATGCTAGCGAATACGTGCTACATGATGTCCCAACGGAGTCATATTCTAATTTAATGCAATTTACTGCCAGCACATGCTGTCCACAAGATCTCGTGATAATCCGGACCAATAAGTTGTGTGGGTGCAATAAGACCCATGTGAGCATATGATACTAAGGAGCGTGGGCAAGTGTTCTGATAATAGCCAGGACGTACATGCATGCACTGATTTACGAAAGTGACCCAATTAATTAATGAATTAATTAAACTCGTGCTCCCGTTGGGCCGGGAGTCACGGAGCATTAACCCCAAGGTGTGGATGGAGGGATGGGTGCACGCAATCCTATACCGGTGTAAGCTATCTATACAGGCAGGCCGACGCAAACAGTCGTATGGTATATCTATGGTGCTGGCGACCCTAGCGATCTAATTGTCTAGCATGCCTCCCATGTTTGCAAACACGCTCCTTCCCCAATGCAGCTAGGGGGGGGTAAGTCCTTGATGACCTGGGCCCTCTTGGCCTTGTCCTGACTTACTCAATATCTCTGGCTTGGCCAGCATACCATTGACAATGAATGGAGCCTTAAGATGTTGCAGCCAGTTGGAAATCACCAACTGCCACAACGCCAGAAACTTGTGAACATTGCCAAAGTGCATTCAGCTAGCTCAATGCATGGCATGGGGTAGAAGTTGGCAAGGTTGGCGGTGAGGGTCCACGTCTTGGCCCTGCACGTAAGAACAGGGAGGCAGTGATACAAGGTAGGGTGCTAGCTCCCTCGTTGTACGTGTACATGGATGAATTATAAAAAAAATAATAATAACTTATGTGTCTCGCCCCTGCCATGAACGTGTGATTAATTAATTAGTAACATAACTCCGCTGGGAGAATATGTACCCCATAGCCCTGAGAAGGGGCATATGGCTTTTAATACACTCTGGGCTACTTCCTGCAGGTGGGGGAATGTAAACTGCCACCTACTCGGGCACACACCACATGCACGAGTAGCATATGTCCTTCCACTTAAGATGAATATGGGGTAATCATACTGTACAGATGTAAGCAATCTTTCTACACACCTCATGGAGAAGTGGGTCTGTTGACTTGCGGACAAAGCACTTGGGCGACCTCCTGAACAGATCGTCCACCATGACGAAGAAAGCATAAACATCGTGCCCTGGCTGAGCTTGTAGCGTTCCCCTCAAGGCCTTTGCACTTGGGATGCAACACGGTTACTGCTTGGGGTAAGCATCGGGCACGAATATGCGGGCTTTGTGGAACATGTCCGCCAGCCCGGCCATGTCAGGTAACACAATATCGTGCTTGTATTGTTGTCGAAAAGCAATCTTCCTACACAGCTCCCACAGAACTGGGTCCGTTGCCTTGCGGACAAAGCACTTGGGCGACCTCCTGAACAGGTCGTCCACCATGACCAAGAAAGCATAAACATCGTGCTCTGGCCGAGCTTGTATCGTTCCCCTCAAGGCCTTTGCACTTGGATGCAAGACCGTGGCCGGGTGCCACCGGGACTGCCCCGGCACACGCATGGGCGCCATCTCGTTCACTCTGGTTGCCTGGCCCAGGTCTCCAATGTAGATGGTTGGCTCCGCCGTGCCCTCCTCAACCTTGTACAAAAAGTTGTCACACTTAAGATCGTTATGAATGATTCCAACCGAGTGCAAATTGGATAAAACTTTGGCGCACTTCGCCAAGATGGGAGGCGTGCGCACATCAAAGGGACGGTTGTATTCGGAGGCATCACGGGCAGCCTTCAAGTCACCCGTCACCATCTCCATGACTATGCCACCTACAGTCTCAACTGGGGCCCACAATCCTGCGACACGTGGACAGGTGCCCTCTCGACGCCCCGCAATGGTCATGAGAGCAGCTTCCCTGGCCACTCCAGCACTCAGATCCACAATTACCTGCTGTATGTGCACGAGGTTTGTGGCGCGCGGGATCTTTGCCACTTTCACGACCAGAGGATGGTCAAAGCCAGGTAAAGTGGACTTGACAAGGTGCACAGACCCAAAGAGGCCGGCGCCTAAGCGCTTCCCCAAACTCACGTGGGGGTACCGCATCAGGCCCCGCTCAACAATGTCCCGGGTTTCTGCACAGGTGGTCATCTCTGCCAGCCTGGCCTGCATTGCTTCCCACGCATTCGGTGTACCGCAGCAGGCGTCCGGACGCTTGGAAGCATCTTGTGCACGTGCAACGCCGGTATGTCCTTTGCTGTGCAATGCTTCCTTGGTGTGCACCGAATGGCATGCCCCGGTGGGTGCCAGCGGGGGATCTGGGATGGTAGCCAAACAAAGTGGCGACACGGCAACGTCGCGAGTCATCACAGCGGGGTTGACGGGGCGAACTGCAGCACAGGCGGGGATAGCCGTGGGGCGGGCGACACTCGCAGCCCCGGGCACTGGCCGGAAAGCGTGCAACCCATCACGCCCAGGCATTATGGTGCTTCTCGCACCGACGTTGTCTTGACGAATAGGGGGAGCGGCGTTGCCACCCTCCATCGCCTGACTACGTATGCATTGAGTCGTCCCCCTCTTCTTCCCCCTCTTTTTCAACCGCCACCGGCGGACTGCTTCGGCCACTTGCCGCTTTCTCTTTTCCTGTTTTTGCGCGATGTCAACGGGATTTTCCATTGTGGCTGTAACGGGACTTTCCATGGTGGTCGCTCGTAATTAATAATTTACATTAAGCGCAGGCTTTCGACCTTCGTTGTTCCATTTCAACACCCAACAACATCATCTTGTGTAACTTAGGGTCTTGGGGGCAGTGCAGCTTGTCTGGACGATCGATCATGCAGACAAGCACACGTGACCCTGACCGAAATGATTACCAAAAAAGGACAAATGATTACCGATTTTTACCGATGATTACACATGATTACACATGATTACACGTACATGATTACCAAAAAATGACAAATGATTACCGATTTTTACCGATGATTACACATGATTACATATGATTACACCCCCGTATTACATAGGAAGGAGTGACTATGTACTCCACCCTATGTACTCCAAGAGTACATAGGGTGGCACACTATGTACTCCAAGAGTACATAGTCCGGAGTACATATGATCCGGGATTTCCGAATAGGGGACTGCCGACGCGGTGAGACACGCCCGTATTACATAGGAAGGAGTGACTATGTACTCCGGACTATGTACTCCAAGAGTACATAGTCCGGAGTGACTATGTACTCCAAGAGTACATAGTCCGGAGTACATATGATCCGGGATTTCCGAATAGGGGACTGCCGACGCGGTGAGACACGCCCGTATTACATAGGAAGGAGTGACTATGTACTCCGGACTATGTACTCCAAGAGTACATAGTCCGGAGTGACTATGTACTCCAAGAGTACATAGTCCGGAGTACATATGATCCGGGATTTCCGAATAGGGGACTGCCGACGCGGTGAGACACGCCCGTATTACATAGGAAGGAGTGACTATGTACTCCGGACTATGTACTCCAAGAGTACATAGTCCGGAGTGACTATGTACTCCAAGAGTACATAGTCCGGAGTACATATGATCCGGGATTTCCGAATAGGGGACTGCCGACGCGGTGAGACACGCCCTTATTACATAGGAAGGAGTGACTATGTAATCCACACTATGTACTCCAAGAGTACATAGTGTGGAGTACATAGTGCCTCCAATGCAAGCAGGTATTCTCTGTTGGTTTTTAATAATAATAGTTGGATAAATCTTTAT
Organism: Mesostigma viride; assembly: GCA_009746045.1. Lineage (NCBI taxonomy): Eukaryota > Viridiplantae > Streptophyta > Mesostigmatophyceae > Mesostigmatales > Mesostigmataceae > Mesostigma > Mesostigma viride. Next base: position 572,967 of record RPFO01000819.1, read on the forward strand.
AGGGAGGGGGGGAAGCTGCCGGCGTAGCTTAACGTTGATCACCGGCTGAGCGGCTGTGTTATTTCGCAGGACACACGGGTGTTTTCAACAGGAAAGACGCGAGGTATGGCTCGAAAGCCCAAGCATAATGGAGCCGCTTCGGCTGGCGGCAGCAAGGGAAAGGGTCCTATGAAGAAAACGCGCCCCAGTGGTCCTCCTGGCAGTAAGGGAAGTGCGTCGTGTGATCCCAATGACTCATCGATCCCAATGACGCCAGGCGCCAACGTTATTGTGGTGCCAGAGACAACCAGCGGTCACAGCCGGGACGTTCAGACTTCGGATCCTAACAAAACTATACTTTTAGACGAAGCTTGTCCCAAAAAGAATTGCTGCTGCGCTACTTGCAACGCTGACGTACATGTGAAGATCTGTTTGCACGGAATGACAAAAAGGTAAACACTTAATCTGCCTGCCTGCCTGCCTGCCTGCCTGCCTGCCTGCCTGCCTGCCTGCCTGCCTGCCTGCCTGCCTGCCTGCCTGCCTGCCTGCCTGCCTGCCTGCCTGCCTGCCTGCCTGCCTGCCTGCCTGCCTGCCTGCCTGCCTGCCTGCCTGCCTGCCTGCCTGCCTGCCTGCCTGCCTGCCTGCCTGCCTGCCTGCCTGCCTGCCTGTTTACTGACATAGACAGCGGTTTGGTATGCATACAGATGGCCTAAGACTTATCCTGCGATACTATATGATATGTGTTTCCCTGGTACGCTTGCAGATCCATCCACATTACGATCTCGTGAACCAGCATGTATATATCCCCTGAAGGACTGCTGTGCCAGGAGTCTTTACTACTACTGATCAGCTCATAATTATACCCATCAGTGAGCCTGGTCAGCAATTGTACGCTGTGGCATGCTTTCAGTAACCGTTAGCACCATTGCAACCGTTGGCATTTTCATTTCATCATAAGTGGGGCAACTAATTTCGTGAAATTTGAGGGCTTCATGGTCCGCGGCTCCCCAACGCAACCACATGCAATTTTAGTTGATTAACTGGAGTACTTGTAATAATCAACTGTTTCATATCAGGCTTGCTTTGCAATGGTAGTCTCACATAATTGATCGCTGAGTTTATTAATCAATCTGGATTATTATTCTCGTGTCCCCGTTGGGGGACCACGCAGCACTGAATTCCCCAATTAAGTTATAGTCCAGGCGTCTTCCCAAGACATCAATCAATGAATAAATAATCACTTAATTACACACAGGTCGTGAGGGTGAGATGAATACAACCCCAACTACGGTCACTGTCTCATGCTCATGCCTGTGCCCTAGCCTTTGTATAGCCATGCTGATCTTCCAGCCCATGCCAGGCCCTCCTTGAGCTCTGAGAGATCATGCTGGTGCAGGTGCCCTTGGTGCACCTACAGGAGGTGTAGTTTACATCCTACCCTTGCAGGAAGTAGCCAATAATGTATTAAAAGCCATATGAAGTGAGACAGCTATGCCTGGACGCATGGCGATCCAACGCCGTGGAAGGACTAGGGTAGTTGTCTGAGAGGAAAGACGCGAAGGCCGCGTGGCTATCTCTAGGTAGACCTGCATTGGAAGCCATATGGCCCTTGTCAGGGATATGTGCTACATGTACTCCCTGCATGGCAACAGAGTAATGTTCATTCATTAATCTGTCTTGCATATTGCATTAACTGAGACAATGGTGACATACATGTGTGCGGACCACAATACAACAGTTGGGACATGTCATGCTGGCAAGGATGATGCATGAAGAATGTAGCCCTGCGCTTCCTATGCAGAGAGTCACTCTCTGTCATTGAATTGAATTGAATTGAATTGTAACATAACTCCGTTGGGAGTATATGTAGCACATAGCCCTTGAGAGGGGGCATATGGCCTATCATACATCCTAAGCTACTTCCTGCAAGGGTGGGGATGTAAACAACACTTGCTCGAGGTGCACCAAGGCACCTGCACCCTCATGATGTATCGCGCTATGCCCACTTAAGGGGGAGCGTGGCATGCGGGGGAAGATCATCATGGCTATACAAGAGCTATGGCATGGCGTCTCAGCAGAGAGTTACTCCCTGCATGGGCACTGCATAATTAAATAAAGCTAGGCATCATCTGGAGGGTGGCTCATCATAGGCACACATGTACATGACTAAAAAGGCTAGGCCTAGGCTGGTATAGTGCCTGTAGTAGGCGGGCATGTACACTCTCTGTCATGTTCCTCATTAATTAATTCATTACATGACTCCATTGTGAGTACATGTGGCACATATCCCTGAAGCTGTGCATATGGCCTTTAATACATTCTGGGCTACTTCCTTGCGAGGGTAGGATGTAATGTCAGTTAACTACACCTGCTCCAGGTGCATGAAGTGCACCACCACCACCACCACCACCACCACCACCACCACAACAACAACAACAACAACAACAACAACAACAACAACAACAACAACAACAACAACAACAACAACAACAACAACAACAACAACAACAACAACAACAACAACAACAACAACAACAACAACAACAACAACAACAACAACAACAACAACAACAACAACAACAACAACAACAACAACAACAACAACAACAACAACAACAACAACAACAACAACAACAACAACAACAACAACAACAACAACAACAACAACAACAACAACAACAACAACAACAACAACAACAACAACAACAACAACAACAACAACAACAACAACAACAACAACAACAACAACAACAACAACAACAACAACAACAACAACAACAACAACAACAACAACAACAACAACAACAACAACAACAACACCAACACCAACACAACAACAACAACAACAACAACAACAACAACAACAACAACAACAACAACAACAACAACAACAACAACAACAACAACAACAACAACAACAACAACAACTACTACTACTACTACTACTACTACTACTACTACTACTACTACTACTACTACTACTACTACATGTACTCCCACAGTTATGTTCCTAATTTATTAATTAATTAATGTGTCTTGCATATTGCATTAACTGAGACAATGGTGACATGTGTGCATTATCAGGATGATGCATTATCAGAATTTAGCCCAGCGCTGCGAATGCAGAGAGTCACTCTCTGATGAGAAGCCATGCCCTAGCCTTTGTATAGCCATGATGTTTTTCCACCCCATGCCAGGCCCCCTTGAGCTCTGAGAGATCATGCTGGTGCAGGTGCCCTTGGTGCACCTACAGCTGTAGAGCAGGCTGCGTGGAAAGTGGGTGGGGCGTCTCGTGGGATAACCTCAGCTAGGTATAACCTGGTATCCCGCAGCCACGATGTGGTAGCCCCATTGCTCGAGGTATGTGGTGATGTTTCCCACGGGCCGCACCCTTGCCAGGGGCTCTCCGTTGTTGCCCGAGGCCGCTATCCCGTCGTGCTCATTCCAGTTTTCCACACCCCCCGCGGGACTAGCGGGTAGCAGCGCCGTGAAATGTTTGTAACTATGAAACCGGATGAGCGCCCATAGGTGCAATGTGACTGTGCACATGTTGCCATCCGCCATCAACTGCACCCCCTCCACTATCACTGGCACATCCCCTCCCTTGTACTTCCTGCATGGCAGGAATTTCCAGTTGTGGAGGTTGCAGAAGGCCAGGAATGCGGGTGGGACGTCGAATAGGAACGTGCGCGGGTGGAAGCACAGTGGTTCAGGATACTGCTCACCTTCCGTGGCGTGCTTACGATGTGCCCACAGCGATGACAGGCACGCTTTTTTGATGCGGTCGGTGACGGACAGCGGCGTGGGGTGAGCTTCTTCGCGATACGAGAGGTCGAGAAGCGCAAAAGCAGGCTCCTCGGTGACGCGGGGGGGCTTGCACATCCAGTTGCCCTCTTTGATGCCAATAAATTTGACATGGTCAAGCAACAGTCTCACCGTTGCATCTGGGACGCCCTTTCCCGTTGGGTTCACATCTGTGGATACCCTCGCAAGCGCATCTCGTAGCAAGTCCCTTGCCTCATCCAGCTTGGCTTGGTACAAATCCTCATTGTCCGGCTTGGAAAAGGCTAGGTACCCCACACACTGCATCAGCAGCCATCCCACCTCGCATCGTTCACTGCAGTGGTCCTCTCCACGCGCTCTCCCCGCTATCAAAACCAGCCCCCACATGCGTCCCCAGTAGGACGCGAGGATCAACGCCCAGACAAACATGATACCTGCGTCCACATGGCAGCCTGATGCAAAGTTGGTGAAGGTGATTCTGTTTGGGTACAGACGCTCGTCCTTGTGTTCATGATAAACTTTAGCGGTCTTCTTGCAGAACTGACAGTATGTTTCCTTGCTCTTCTCCTCATCGGTCGCTACCTTCCTCGGCTCCGCCTCCTCCTCCTCCTCCTCCTCCTCCTCCTCCTCACTCGACACCACGATTAACGGAGTCACCTTCTTCCCATGCTTGCCCTTTGCTGTCTTCCCTCCTGTCTTCCCCCCCTTCTTGGCCTTGCCCTTCCCCGCCTGACCCTGTTTCCCCTGCTCCACCTTTGCTTCCGCCCCCCGGCGCTGCTCCCCTCCTCGGCCTTGCCCTTCCCCGCCTGACCCTGTTTCCCCTGCTCCACCTTTGCTTCCGCCCCCCCGGCGCTGCTCCCCTCCTCGGCCTTGCCCTTCCCCGCCTCCTCCTGCTTCACCCGCTTCCCCTTTGCTGCCGCCCCTCTGGTCTTGACCCCCTCCTCAGGCTTGGCTTCCCCCCCCTCCTCCTGCTTCACCCGCTTCCCCTTTGCTGCCGCCCCTCTGGTCTTGACCCCCTCCTCGTCCTTGGCTTCCCCCCCTCCTCCTGCTTCCCCCACTCCACCTTCGCTGCCTCCCCCCCGGCGCTGCTCCCCTCCTCGGCCTTGCCCTTCCCCGCCTGACCCTGTTTCCCCTGCTCCACCTTTGCTTCCGCCCCCCGGCGCTGCTCCCCTCCTCGGCCTTGCCCTTCCCCGCCTGACCCTGTTTCCCCTGCTCCACCTTTGCTTCCGCCCCCCGGCGCTGCTCCCCTCCTCGGCCTTGCCCTTCCCCGCCTGACCCTGTTTCCCCTGCTCCACCTTCGCTGCCTCCCCCCGGCGCTGCTCCCCTCCTCGGCCTTGCCCTTCCCCGCCTGACCCTGTTTGCCCTGCTCCACCTTCGCTGCCTCCCCCCGGCGCTGCTCCCCTCCTCCGCCTTGGCTTTCCCCTCCTCCTGCTTCACCTGCTCCACCTTCGCTGCCTCCCCCCCGGCGCTGCTCCCCTCCTCGTCCTTGGCTTCCCCCGCCTCCTGCTTCACCTGCTCCACCTTCGCTGCCTCCCCCCCGGCGCTGCTCCCCTCCTCCGCCTTGGCTTTCCCCTCCTCCTGCTTCACCTGCTCCACCTTCGCTGCCTCCCCCCCGGCGCTGCTCCCCTCCTCGGCCTTGGCTTTCCCCTCCTCCTCCTGCTTCCCCCGCTCCACCTTCGCTGCCTCCCCCCGGCGCTGCTCCCCTCCTCGTCCTTGGCTTCCCCCGCCTCCTGCTTCACCTGCTCCACCTTCGCTGCCTCCCCCCGGCGCTGCTCCCCTCCTCGTCCTTGGCTTCCCCCGCCTCCTCCTGCTTCCCCCGCTCCACCTTCGCTGCCTCCCCCCGGCGCAACCCCCCTCAGGCTTGGCTTCCCCCGCCTCCTCCTGCTTCCCCCGCTCCACCGGTGCTGCCGCCCCCCGGTGTTGCCCCCCACCTCGGCCTGCCTTGTCCCCTCCTGTGTCAATGTACTCGCTTGCTGCTCCGCTGGAATGCCCCCCTGACCGGCCCGGGGCCCCAGTGCATCCGATGTACTGACGACACCCTGCGCAATAACGGCACACAAGGCAAACCCCATGCAGAAGGAACGCATCCGCCACATGCAGTGGACGTCAGTAACGGATGTTGCAATGTTGCTGGAGGGAGGCCAATCGACCGCACCCGTACATACAAGGGGCAATTATTTATGCGTCATACCCAAAACAGGAAGAAACTGTGCCACCACTGACCTTGCCATCAACATGGACGGAGTTGGAGACCAACTGCAGCGCGGCATTTGCAAGGGCACAGGCTGTGTTGTTCATCAGGTCCACCGCTGGACTCCCCGATCCCGAGTTTTCTTCCTTGCACAAAGCATCCACTTCCGTGATGCTCGCGTCCTTGGCTGCCAACTGCGGCAATGAGGCCAGTGCTCGCTTCAGCAGGAACTCGGCAATTGCAATCACGGTGGGCCCTGGCACGATTTCCAGGCCTACACATGCTTGCCCCGCACGTGCCTCCCCCACGTCTGCATCCACCGCAGTTGACATGCTTGCTCGCAGCTCCTCTCTGCCGCTGGCTTCGTTGCCATGTTCCTCCACCCGCTGCCTCTTGCCTTTCCGATCCTGTTCCTCGCGCTTCTTCGCCGCCTCTCTTTCACTCTCTTCCTCTCTCTTTTCTGCTGCCTCTCGTGCCCTGCTCCAGGTAATGATGTGCTTCCTTAGGCGGGAGGTCTGCATTACCGAAATTGGACGATATGCACGTCAAAGGAAAGCCAGCCAAGCAGCAACATTACCAACCATGTAGCGGCAGGGTCAGTGCAGGGGCCAGCACCATAACTGCCTTTGTCTTGTACTCCTACCACACACATTAGGGAAGACTGCTGGCATGGCAGCCTGCATCACAGCAATAAATTGCCACCAACTAATTAAATAAGAGAGTGACTCACCGCTGTGGTTCCCTGAAGTGTGGTGGTCACAACTCCATCCTTTACAAATTTCAGGCTGCTCCACAGCTTGGGATTTTGTTGATGCCATTTTTTCAATTCCTGTTCCATGTATATTGCCCCCGCCTCACGCTTCCATGGGTCGCCGTGTACGTCAAACTTTGCTGATGCTTCAGAGAAGTCAAGCGGTTCTTTGCATTCCCTCACCTGTATTCAACGGCAACGCCAAAACGGAATCCCATCGCATGCGGAGCGGGGGAACAAGTCAGAAATCAACGCTGCCACGGTGAGACGGCAGATGATGAGGCAGACACGACAATGCCGGCACTAGGTGCATGGCAACTATGTGAACAATGACGGTAGCACTCACATGCCTAACCAGCATTTTCTCTGTTTCCCCCGGGTTAGAGTGTAAGGCCTATGCCAACCAAGGTAAACAACAAAACAACACATCCTAAACTGCCCTAACTGACATGGGCAACAAACATGGCCAATGGAGGACAAGGAACCAAGTAGGATCATCCAACTGGATCACGGTATTATGGCAGCTTGCGTGCAGTAAATTATATCAAGCATGGTTGGCTCACCACATTGAAGTATTGTCACATCATTACAACAAGGGAAAGTCAGAAATCAACGCTGCCACGGTGAGCCGGCAGATGATGGGGCAGACACGACAATGCACTGGGTGCATGGCAACTATGTGAACACTGACGGTAGCACTCACATGCCTAACCAGCATTTTCTCTGTTTCCCCCGGGTTAGAGTGTAAGGCCTATGCCAACCAAGGTAAACAACAAAACAACACATCCTAAACTGCCCTAACTGACATGGGCAACAAACATGGCCAATGGAGGACAAGGAACCAAGTAGGATCATCCAACTGGATCACGGTATTATGGCAGCTTGCGTGCAGTAAATTATATCAAGCATGGTTGGCTCACCACATTGAAGTATTGTCACATCATTACAACAAGGGAAAGTCAGAAATCAACGCTGCCACGGTGAGCCGGCAGATGATGAGGCAGACACGACAATGCACTGGGTGCATGGCAACTATGTGAACACTGACGGTAGCACTCACGTGCCTAACCAGCATTTTCTCTGTTTCCCCCGGGTTAGAGTGTAAGGCCTATGCCAACCCAGCTCAACAACAAAACAACACATCATAAACTGCGCTAACTGACATGGGCAAAAAACATGGGCAATGGAGGACAGGGAACCAAGTAGGATCATCCAACAGGATCACGGTATTATGGCAGCTTGCACGCAGCAGATCATATCAAGCATGGTTGGCTCACCACATTGAAGTATTGTCACATCATTACAACAAGGGTAAGCTCAAATAAACTAGTCGTGGCCACTATCTACAGGCAGTATAACGAATGCAACCCATGCAACATGGTGCTCACTACAACGCTTCCTTATCTGCGCAATAAAAAGTACAGGGACATTGCATGGCGGCCCCTCAGCTTTTGAGCGCTGTGATGCCGCTGCGACGATAGGGTGGTCAACTGCGACGATAGGGTGAACACAACCATACCCACATCATCCTTGCCACAATACGTTTTATGAATCCCCTCAAACCTTTGCGAGAAGCTATAGTCTGCGACAGCGTCCCCTGGCGACGACATATACGCATATGCGTTCTCAGCTACTATATTCATTAATTCCCATGGCAGCCGTCTTGTGAGGGGTCCGACGTACCTTTGCTGCCAGAGATTCTTCTGCGAATGCGGTTGCCGCTGTGCGCTTTGCCACCCAGCGTGCTTCCATGCAGGCCCGCGCGTCCTCCATCGATACACAACAGAGGCTGTCCTGACTGCGAAAGACTTAATTACCAATGTCTTCGTCGTCTTCTACGTCTTCCACAGTGTGCATGCGTAGCTAGCCAGCTATGTCGCGGTTTACGATCCAGTTAACGATAACGGCCCCGTAACCAGCCCAGTACCTAATATTGGAGCAGCTATGGCGCCGTACCCACTACCTGACCCGTCCCGTATACCCCAACGTAACCTGAACCGAAGCCGTTCACGCCCCCGTAAACATAACCGGCCCAGTTATTGGGCCGTACCGAATCTCGGGGCCAATATTCCGAATCCACGAGGTAGCCATGGCTGACGGCGGAGCTCATAACTTTCACGTTTGAGCACCGAATTTAGTCGTGAATATCACAATCGCTTCGTCTTTCTAAGACGCACATGCTGATATAATTTTCCGACGCTATTACACAATATACGATGAGCAAACGCCCATCGACGCAACGCAGCCTGACGGCTGCGCTCGGCAATGAAAATACGTCTGCAGCTCCGGCTGCAGCTTCGCCATCAGGTCCGGCAGGCGGCAGTGACACTAGTCACGCACTGGTAGTCGCCCAGCACCCTCCCGGGCTTCCTGCCTCGCCCTCAGCCTCGCCTGATCCCAAGCGCAGTCGCTCAGACGAACCTGGCTGGTCTGAGCGAGAAATTGACGTTGATCGGCTTTTTGCCACCTTCGACATCAACAGCTAGGCTTGCCTTTTTCGAAATTCATTGCTCCAAGTTACTGGAGCTCGTGTTTTACGGGTCCCACGCCTCACTGCTGGCCCTGTGCAAGCAGTTCCATTCCAGAACCCACCTTTTCCGCAACGGAGCTGACGGCCGGTTTTCCGAACGCCCAGCTGACGCCCCTACCTCGGCCAATATGGCCGGCTGGCCTCGCCCCCGCCTTCAGCTCGCAGCTCTCTTTACCATCACTCAGCGCTCGGCCTTCGACCTTTTGCAACCCTGCCCCGTTACCGAATCCACCTTCCTCCGCCACCTCCACGACGCCTTCTCACAGCACGTGTCGCCCATTGCTGCCAACGTGCGCACGCTGGCTGCTGAGCTCCCCACCATCCCCACCGCCACCGCCGCCCTCCTCGCCTCCACCCCCCCCCCCTCCGCCTCCACCGACTCCATCACCGCCCAGCTCCGCGACATCGACCAGCGTCTTAAGGATAACGCCATCGCTATCGAGGTTCTGCAGAACACCGCAGGCCTCACCGCCCAGGCGGTGAAGGACATTGCAGCCAAGCCAGCCCCGGCTGGCCTGGTCGGCGATGCTCCTCCCATCACCACCTGGGCGGACATGCTTAAGCAACACACCACCTCCACCACCTCCGCCGTCGCAGCCCAGCTCCAACGGCAGACGCTTGACCTCCGCGAGGAGGCCGAGCTCGCCAAGCGCAGCCTTAACGTCATTGTCAAGAATCTCAAGATGGAGGAAGGTGAGAATTCCGAGAAGCTTGCGCGTGCTTTTGAGAGAGAAATCCTTGATCGCATGGGCCTTACTGGTGAGATCGAGCTGGCCGCCCACCGCCTTCCCCGCGCGCGGGGTAAGGCAGGGCCGCCCCCGCTCCTTCTCACCTTTAAGACCCCGGCGGACAAGATTTCTTTTCTCAGACGCCGCAAGCGGCTCGCGAAGACTCTCTTCACCCTTGATGACGACCTGACCCTGGCGCAGCAACAACGGCGACGGGAGCTATGGCCGATCTACCTCCAGCTCCGGCAGACCAAGGCGGGCCAGCCGGTGTACTGGAAGGGGGCGGCCATCTACGTCGGCCACAAGCCCTGGCAGGCGACACCCCCCCCCCGCGGCCCCAGCGACTCCAGACGCCCCAGCTTAGGGGAATACAGCAGTAGTAGTGTAGAATAGATAGACCGTGGCCATGTACATGTACGCCTCCTAGAGGCACTATCCCAGCTAAGCCACGCGCTTTATTTAATCATGTACATGTGTGCCTATGATGAGCCACACTCCAGATGATGCCTAGCTTTATTTAGTTATGTTGAGCCCATGCAGGGAGTCACTCTCTGCTGAGAGCCACGCTTTAGCCTTTGCATAGCTATGCTGATCTTCCCCCCCATGACAGGCTCCCCCTTCGCTGGGCATAGCTTGAAGATCATGGGGATGCACGTGCCCTGGTGCACCTAGAGCAAGGGTCCTTTACATCCCCACCCTTGCAGGAAGTAGCTTAGGATGTATGATAGGCCATATGCCCCCTCTCAAGGGCTATGTGCTACATATACTCCCAACGGAGTTATGTTACAATTCAATTCAATTCAATTCAATTCAATATTCCGAATGGTACCGTAACCGGTCCGGTAACCTAAACCGCCAACGAATACGGACCCGTAACCTGCCCCGTCGAAGTTACCGGGCAGGTTACGGGGGCGTCGAAGTTACCGGACAGGTTACGGGGGCTTCAAATTAACTCCTAGTGTATGACTTGGGCTCCTAAAGGTCAAAGGATGAAGGGAAATTTGCAAGTGCATGGATGGGACGCAAGGCAGCAGCTTCAAGGCTGGGTTTGTGAATCGTCCTTGTATTCATGGTTTACGTGCTTCGTTCGGCTGCATGGCATGTGATGACGAATGCTTCGGCACCTGCTGTGTTGGCCCTACCAATGCACCGGCAACTTGTTGCCCCCAATGATGGATTCAGGTGCGAGGGCCAAGGTGTGGCCAGATGTTCGCCGATGCGCTGGGGAAAGTGGATGGGCTCAGCCACGTCGAAGTAGCTGTTCTAGAGAATGGGGTGGTTGGTTGGAAGGAGAAGTATGGCGCCTGCGAATGTCTTGGGGCACCATGCTCTCACAAGATAGATATTGAATAGGATGCGGTTTCGACCTGGGGTGTGATGTTCAGTCTTCCTTCTATCGATACCATGGTTCCAGATTCAAGCGTGCAACCTACCCATCTGAGACATGTCTTGGAGAAAAATAACGCACACAGAGCTCAAAAGAGCTCGCAGTGTCAATTTTGTAATTTTTCCCTGCAAAGTGACCCCCAGAACCCGGGGGTCACATTGGGGCTACTCTCACGAAACATTGTATGCTAGACGTGTAAGAAAAATTTTCAAGGGTATGAGATGACCACTATGTCTAGATAGCCCTTGGAGATGCACGAAATTCAGGGTTTTGAGAAAAGGTTTGCATTGCACTTGGTGTGCTAACAAGCCATGAATCGTAGGTGCCATGTCAATTCATTTGACAAAGTTGCAAGCTAGCTTGGTGCTTGGTGCGTTTTAGTTATTGGATTTGTTGGCAATTTGTCGGCAGTAATTACAATTGATGTCATGTTGTCCGTTGAGGCAATATGCTATATCCTGAGTTACTATTACCTGTGTCTCATTGTTTGAATTTTGATAAGTAAGTAAGTAAGTACTTGCGTGTCATGCGCAAAGGCATGCCACGGAGTACTATGCTAATCTCATTAGAAAAATAATTACACAAAAGTTTAAACAAATATCGTCTGCATCATCCCCCAACCGTTAAGCACTAGATGGGGATGTAATCCTCATCCGAGCTGTCCTCTACTGTAATGGCAGACGAGGCGGTAGTGTAGCGGCTATCCTCAGGACCAATAACCTCCACCTGCGGACTTCTACCCTGGCTAGCAACAGGCCGCGGGGCCCGTGGGGAGAAAACAGGAGCATACCCCTCGGGAAGGTGCTTATCGCAGATGGCAGCCCATTTCTCCTTGTCAATCATGCGGGCGCGGATGTTACGTCGCGTAACAATTCGTTGTAGTTACGGACGTAAATTAGGTCCATGGCCTCGGTTGTTCCTAGGTTACGTGCAGTTCTAGTTTGGACATGATTGTCCCCGTAACAGTACCGTGGTATATTGGGTGCCTTTGGGCGCCGCGCCGCGTACTATATTAGTGGTCCTTATCCTTTTGTAGAATGTAGTGGACCGGCGTGCATCTGTGCACCTGCCTGTGTTTCTGTGGTTCTGTAGGCGAGGGCCAGGTCGGCCCGAGCCTGTTGGACCGTTGGTGACCATTTATGCACGTTCCACTCCTTGTGTGGTCACTCGGCGTGTGTTAAGTGAATTGACACATTTAGGCTTGGGTCACGGCAGTGTAGTTGTGTTTCCTTCCTCTATTCCTGGAGTAAACGGGTTTTGGTAAATGGTTGTATGGCGTATTATAGCAACACTTACGTTAATGCATTGAGATCAGCTCCGTCACGTTCGTCTTTCGCCAGAGGGTTAAGTAGAGGAGGCCTGACCAGTTTAGGTAGTATCAGGCCCATTAGAGGTAGAGGTGGAGGTAGATATCCGCGGCGTAACAATGGTTCCGGAGGAACTTCAGTAGGTAGTGAACGAGACGACTATCCCTTGCCACATACACCTTTTCAAGACCCCTTCCGCGTCCAGGAACAAGAAGTCGACACTTCCTTGATAGGTAATGGGCGGGTCGCCTTCAAGCTAGGAGCGTCGTGCTGCCCGTTTCGGGACACGCTTTACCTAGAAGCTAGACCTGCTCACAGCGGATAAATCCTTTCGTAGTTAGCCTGTCCTTCGCCTTGTTTTCCTGCTTACGGTTGTTTCCTGCCTTAGATCGGGGAGTATTACTGTTCGGAGACGATTAGCGTCGCCGTACCTACACCTTTTTCCTTGTGCTGCTGCTTTATTAGACGGCCGCACCCGCAGAGTTACGGGGCGCTGTGTTAGGACGAGCGCTGGGATATCCGGCCGCTGACTTAGGACGAGAGCTGGAAACTCCCGCCCTCCTTCTTCTTTCGGTGATCCAGATCGTCAAGCTAAGTCGCCTACCCCTACCTCGTCTAGCTTGACATCACAAGACACGCCAGGTGAGTTATCATGAGTCAACGTCGTGTTTTTACTGCGCCTTCCCATTCATCTAGTGATAATAGTTTAGCTAAGTATTACGTGGTTATTACCCCTCAATGGTCAGCCATTTTCCTCTCTTGGTCAGATGCTAGGAAGATAGTGCAAAACCGTACATATAATGTAATTAGGTATAAGAAATTTGTTACCTTCGAGGAAGCTCAACAATTCCTTATAGACCATAGCGTATCAGATCTAGGCCTACACGTACGTTCTACTCCTCATGGTCGCCCTCCTGTAGAAGCTCTAGATTTTGCTACCCCTCCTTCGTCTCCCCCTAAGAGGGCTGCATCCTCTTCTAGCTTAGATACTCCTCTCACCTTGGAATTCGGTTCCCTATCCATTACTGTTGTTAAAAAGGATTGATTTTAATTTTGTTCCTGCTGCAGACCTTCAAGGTTTTTCCTTTTTCTTTTGTTGCTTTCTTCTTTTGATTCCTATTCCTTTACGTAATTAAAGATGGATCCAGTGGGTGGAGATATGTCGCCTATACCTACCAATAATAATAATAATACTACTACTAATAACATTAACAATAACAATACTCGTGGTAACCGACGGGACTCCTTGGAAACGGTACACCATCTCACTCCTCAAGGTATTCTGCGTACCTCACCGCCTTCTCCTGCTGCTGGTGGTCGCCGTCGTCCCTCAATTACCCCACCTACCTATGAACAACGTATTTCCCAAGTCAGATTTAGTGAGGAACCTTCTTTCGTTGTGAACCAGGCCCCTGCCCCTTCTGCAACCTTGGCTCACCCCTCCAGCAGGTCCTCACACACTAACAATGCTCCTAGGCCTCCTTCCCACCCTGTGCCTTCAATGCCTGCTATTAACACGGGTCGTACCTCGGCCCCTGTCGGCCCTTCTGGGCGCCCTAGTGCAGTCCCCTTTTTCCCACCTGCTTCCTGGTCCTACCCTGAGACGGCCTATGAGGCTGCCCAGGTTCCTACCCGTGTGGCTGATTTAGAAGTTAATAATGATTTCAGTACCATGCCCCTAGATGATAGGAATTATGATCATTTTGCCTATTCCTCTCTTCGTGAGCAATATACTGTCCCCTTCTCCTATGGGCACCATCCGGAAACGGTGGCTCCCTCTAGACCCCTACCCAAGACTTTTCCTATCCCTTCCTTCTATCCCGCTTATGTAGCAGTGGAAGATAGTGGCCCTATGGGAAAAACTGATTCTTCTAATCCCCCTAAGCCTCCTGCTCTTCCCCTCTTTGCCAACCTTCCTAAGCTGGATGTCAAGTCTACCCCTCAACAGTTTTTCACCTTCATTATGTTGCTCACCCAGAACACAGAGTCCTGGCAGAACCACAATAGGTGGCGCCTCTCTGATGCTGTACTAGTTCCTCATTATCTTACTACCTGCATTACTCCTGAACTTGCTAACCTCATCCAGTGTGAGTCTCTTGCCTCTCATGCCTACCCAAACTCTGTAGCAGAATTGTTCAAGCGTTTAGAGAACCATTTAGTCCCTCCCGATGCAGATTGGCAGGATAGATTATCCTTTGGCACCTTGCAGCAGGGTACCAAGTCCTTCAAAGAATATATGAAAGAGTTTGATGCTCAGATGGTACGAATTAGGGATTTGTCGGGTGCAGAAGTACGTGCTCGCTTCCTTCAGGGCCTCAGTAGACCCTTATTGCGTGAAGTCAAGCGCCAGTTCTCTGCCTACCGTTTTACTGACCTGCCCCTCAAGCATGTGCGTCAGCATCTTTTACGAGTAGCAGATTTCTTCTCCACACCTTCTCTTCCTACCCGTTCCCGTATTAATAATATAAGCCTTACCCCTGAGGAGGAAAACTCCTATGTAGAAGAATTAGATATCTGTGTGACTGACCTTTCAGCTCTGGATGTCTCTCATATTACCTGCTATCATTGTAAGGAAGTAGGTCACCTTAAACGTGAATGCCCCAAGTTCCTTTCGGGTGCTCCCCCTCATCCCGACGCTCGCCCTCCTCGTACCCCTCAGCGTGCTCCTATTCGTCCCACTTCAGGACACATTCCTTCAGCTACCCCTAGTAGGCTGAATGCTGTGCAGACAGGATCCCCAGGGTTCCCCTATGATAATCAGGCTCCCGCACCCTCTTCAATCCCTCGTGACCCTCCAGCAGTGGCTTTTCCGCCAGGGTCTTCTTCGGGGTTCGTTCCTATGGATTTGGGGGGGAGGGGAACAGTAGGCCTGTCAGCCGGGGGTAACCTGGACAGGTCCTTAGATAGTACCCCAGATATTAATTTTTGCTTGCCTGTTTTTATAACCTCTGTAGGAGCTGAATCATCCCTACCACTACGTGTGCGTCCTCTTATGTTCTTGAATGGTGGTTTAACCGTCCCTCACACTGTTGTAGACCCCTTCTTGCATGCTGATGAACTCTTGAATGTCTCTGTGTTGGTAGATAGCGGTGCGGCTAGCTCCTTTGTGAGCGAGGCCCTAGTTAGACGTTTAGGACTAGTCCCTACCCCTCACACCAAACCCGTTACTGTTCATTATGCTGATGGTCGCACCAGTCATTCCCCGGGTACGGTGTCCCTTCCCATGGTTATACAAGGACGTACTGTCAACCTGACGGCCACTATAGGCCCTATCACTACCGCTGATGTATTACTAGGATTAGATTGGCACCAGGATAATAAGATTACTATTAATTATGATACCATGGTCATTTGGTTTCCAGATAGCTCTTACTGGGTACCTGAACGTCATTATAGATTGGAAAATTTATCCTTGGTAGATATTACTCCTCCTACACCTGTTGATCCTCCTGTAAGACCTATACCTGAAGTAATAATGTCAAATGACGAATTACGTTCTGAATTAAAGCAAAATGGATACCTATTATGTATGTTCCTTCAGTTAGAAGTACAACAGATACCTAGCACTAACAATAGTGTGGATATAGATGTAAATACAGTGGATACAATAGGAGTAGGATTTACTGAAAATGAAATAGTAAGATACATGGCTGTGATAGATTCCTCAAAAGTATTTGAAGAAAAGACTCCTTCTTATCCTCCTCCTCGTTCTGTTTTACACCGTGTAGTTATCAAGGACGGTGCAGTTCCTACGCACTCTCCGATGTATAGAATGGGCCCTACCGAGTTAA
The DNA here is from genome assembly GCA_009746045.1 of Mesostigma viride. Taxonomy (NCBI): domain Eukaryota; kingdom Viridiplantae; phylum Streptophyta; class Mesostigmatophyceae; order Mesostigmatales; family Mesostigmataceae; genus Mesostigma; species Mesostigma viride. The sequence continues at coordinate 589,414 of RPFO01000819.1, forward strand.
AGGAACTAAAACAGATTTTAGTGTCATTATTAGAAGCAGGATTGATAGAGCCTAGTAACTCCCCCTACTCAGCTGGTGTCCTGTTAGTTCCTAAGCCAAATGGCAAGTTTCGCCTAGTTACTGATTATAGGAAGTTGAATGATATTACTGTGAAATCTAAATACCCTCTACCTCGTATTGACGATATATTTAATAAGGTTAAAGGTTCCACTTGTTTCACAGTACTGGATTGTGCGGATGGTTTTTGGCAGTTGCGGATAGCTCCTGAGGATTGCCATAAAACCGCCTTTGCTACCCCTTTTGGTCATTACCAGTTTAGAGTAGCGGCTATGGGACTCTGTAACTCGCCTGCCTCTTTTCAAATGTTAATGAATGAAGTGCTTAGACCTGTTATGGGAAATTCTCATCTTCCTCAGGTGTCCTCTGATCTAAAGGATCCCTCCTTCTCCTCTGTTTCTTTATCTGAGCATGACCGTTCTTGTGCTCAAGCTTACTTAGATGATATTCTTATTTACTCTCCTGATTTTGAAACGCACCTACGTGATTTAAAGAAAGTATTAGAAATAATGGCTGAAAATTCTTTGTGGGCGCGCCGTGCTAAAGTGCGTTCGGGTAGGAGTGTCCCATTTTTAGGGCACGTTCTGTCAGATGCCGGGGTCGCTACCGACCCGGATAAAACTAAGTCAATTCAGGAATGGCCTACTCCTACCGACGTTAAAGGTGTACGTAGTTTCCTAGGAATTGCTTCTTACTATAGGCGTTTTATCCCGCGTTTCGCCACTATAGCAGCCCCTATTAATCATTTATTAAAGAAGGATATCCCCTTTGTTTGGAGTAGTGAGTGTCAGTCTGCTTTTCAGTGCCTAAAATCCCTACTCCTTTCCCCTCCTGTACTCATCCTACCGGATACTACTAAACCCTTTGTTGTGGCTACAGATGCTAGTAAAGTAGCTATAGGTGGTGTCCTTCTCCAGGATCAGGGTCAGGGCTTACAGCCAATTGAATATATCTCTAGGACAATGCTCCCTGCGGAGCGTAACTATCCCGTCCACCAGCAGGAACTCTTAGCGGTGGTGTATTGTTGCCACGCGTGGCAGCACTTCCTTAAAGGTGCTCAATTTGATGTCTGCCTGAATGAACCCTGTGAGCTAGATCCTTATAGGTTAGTTATCCAAACGGATCATCGTCCCCTTACCCATCTTCTCTCCCAACCCAACCTTACCCCTCGGCAAGCGCGCTGGATGGAATTTTTAGCACAGTTTTCCCCTTTTAAACTTCAGTATGTCAAGGGTGTAGATAACATAGTACCAGATGCACTCTCTCGTCGTGCAGACTATTCCTTCTTCGAGGACCTTGATGTTCTCAATATTACTCTAGTTCCTACTACTATGGGTGTAACCCCTTATGGTGAACTACCTGATGATGATTCCTATGCCTACCTCTTTCATACAGCTGTTCGCATGCCTGATCTCCTTTCTCACGTAGGACTCTCTCTCCCGTGTGAGGCCCTTCCTGTGGCCTCGGTGGGGGGGGAGGGGAAAAATAAAATTTCTATACCGCTTAGCCATATAGCGACTAGGTCAGGAAAGTCTTATGAAAACGTAGTCCCCCTAGGACCTCCCCTTCTCTTCGGCAAGGCGGTAGGAGATCTCTTTAAACCTGTTCTGGATACTTCTGTAGCGATGCCTACCTCTGATCTTGAACGCCTTATTAGTAGATTTACGGCCACTGAGCCGGAAGCATTAGCTGCCATTGCTGCACATCCCCAACAATTAGGCAAGCACCCTTGTAAATTTGTAGGTGGGTTTTTATATGTGCAGATAGCAGATTCTCCCCCTCAATGGCGCCTGTATGTCCCTCCTATCTGTCGCTCCTCCTTGCTCTTTGAGTTGCATGACTTAGCTGCTCACCAGGGTGGTAAACGGGTACGGGACCTAGTAGCCCGCTCTTATTACTGGCCTTCCCTTTATAAGGATGTGGATGAGTATGTTAGAACTTGTCAATCTTGCCAGGAAATGAAACCCAATAATGTAGGACAGATAGCAGAACCTAGGACCTTGCCTGACCCTATCATGCCTTGGGATTCTATCATGATGGATTTTGTAGGACCTTTTAGAAAGAATGATAGGGGCAATGCCCAAATCCTTGTGTTCATAGATCGTTTTACTCGTATGTGCCATCTTGTGCCGTGTCCTTTAGAACTCACCGCACGTGATTGCGCACGCCTATACCTCAATAATGTATATAGATATCATGGATTGAGTAGGCAGTTTATTAGTGATAAGGATAAATTATTTACCTCAGATTTTTGGCAGCAGTTTTTCGCTGCCATCGGTACCAAGGTTACCTACGGTACTGCCTACCACTCCTCCTCCTCTCATTTAGTAGAGCGTCTTAATAGAGTAGTAGAAGAAGCGCTTAGGCACTATGTTAATGGCTCGGGTAGTGATTGGGAGGATTATTTATGTTTGGTAGAGTTCTCCCTCAACAATTGTCCCCAAGCTGCGCATGGATATACGCCCTTCTTCTTAGATACTGGGAGACAGCCCCTTACCCCTACCTCTCTCTTAGCTAGTCCTCTACGGGACAAGGATGATGTGTCCCGAGATACTGTAGAAGGTGTACAGTCCTTACTAGATAGAATGAAAACTGCTCATGACCACGCGATCTCAGGGTATCAAAAAGCTCAGGCTAAGTACCTTGCTAGGTTGCGTGCCTCCTTAGATAGACGAGCACCTGAGATAGAAGTAGGAGATCTAGTATTAGTAGAAGGCCCCCGTGTTGGCCGTTTTGCTCATAAGTTTGAAGCAGAACTGAAGGTCAAACTTAGGCCTGCCTTCTTAGGACCCTTCCATGTGTTGTCTAGGGTAGGAAATTTCTTGTATAAGGTCGATATCCCTACCTCTTGGCAAACGCATTCAAACACCTTCCATAGGAGCCAGCTTAAACTGTACCACCCTAGTACGTTCGCTGGCAGGGAGTTAGCGCCTGCCCCTTTAGAGCATAATCCTGACACTGGGGAAGTAGAAGACGAAGTAGAAAGCATCGTGGCCCATCGAGATATCAAAAAGGGCCGCGGTACCCAGCGTCAGTATAAAGTGAAGTGGATGTATGCTCGTAGTGAAGTAGATAAGGTTTGGTATACGGAGAGTGAGCTAGATGGGTGTAGTCGCCTGCTGCAGGAATATAAAACCCTGCACAAGCTCTAGTCGTAGGCCTTCTCCTCTCTTATGTTATGTCTGCTGTCGACGGGTGGTTGGTTGTCCCCTCCCCTCCGCAGCCGTCATGACAGAGCCTACCCCTCCGGCTGAGAGCCCGCTGCCGTCCCTGCCCCTACCGGACCCTGAGCTGTATTTCGAGGCCCTTCCGGGCCGTTGGGTGTCGCGATCATGTTACCGGGGTGGCGTTGTGCAGCCGGCCCTTCAGGCCCAACATGCGAGCTTAGTCAGGGCGGCCCTCTTCGGGGTCACGTGGTATGGTCCTTCCCCTGATGAGCCGCACCAGCTTGTCCTGCACGGTTTCGATGATGCCGGACACTGTTTGTTGGGGTGTGGTTCCAGCTGTCCCGCCTTGGGGCAGATAGATGCGGTTCTCCGGTGTTGCCGTGTGTTCTCCTACCTCTCCACTCCTGTGGGCCGTACCTGCCTACGGGAGGTGTTCCCGTGGCTTCCAGCTGAGGGTGATGCTGAGGTAGACGAGAACCCCTGCGACCTTTTACGGGCCGTAGAGTTCATGGAGATAGCTGATCAGTCGGCGGGACTAGCGGTTAGTGGTCCTACCCCTTCGGGCGCCCCAGCCGAGGTACATTATACTCCAGATTATTCTGCCTCGAGCGCTGCGTCCGCCTCCTCGGTGTCTGTCCCTCCCTCTCCGGTCCCGTCGTCCCCTCGGTCGACCCGGGATGTCGCAGTGGAGCCTACCCCTTCGGGTTTGCCTGATCCTCTTTCGGCGACGGTCTCGGCTATGCAGGCTCAGATCCAGTCTTTGACCACGGCGTTTGGGGCCTTCCTTGCGGCCCAGGCGCAGGTCCCGGCCACGCCGGCTGGATCCGCGCCCCCTACCCCTTCTGTCGCCCCGGCGACTACGGCTTCGCCTGCGCCCGCGGTCGCTGTGGTTCCGGCGGCTCCTGCGACTCCTGCTGCCTCTGCGCCTGTTACCGCTCTACCTGCGCCTACGCGGGAGTCTCCTGCCCCTGTTAGCTCGCCCTCCGTCGCTGCTTCCGAGCCTCCTCCCGCTCAGGCGCAGACGTCGCGGGGTTTCTTTGGCGATACTAGCGGGCTTCCCAGACTTTGGGAGGGTGGTCCTCCGCAGAGGATTCCGGTTCCTGACTGGGGCCTGGATGGTAGTCAATCTTATGCAGGACTGCCTGTCCCTACGGGCCCCATTTTCAACATGTGGCCTGAGGGTGCACCGGCAACGGAGACCGGCGCGCCTGCGTCGTTGGTGGGTCCGTCACGGCCCTCTCTGGCTTCAGGTCCGGCGCGACCTCCTGTTTTACCAGTGCCCCCTGCGTCGGTGTCGGCTCCTGCCCCTGCGTCAGCCCCTGCTCCGGTCCCTCCTCCTTCGGCCTCGCGGTCTTTGGCCGCGGTTGTTCGGTCCACCGGTCAGGATCCTCGCGCCACCCGCGCTGCCGATTCCCTCAGGGAGTTGTCCCAGGGTGATCGGGACAGGGCTCCTTCTGTGGTGCACGCGACGCCGGAGTCGCGTGACACGCCCATTCCGGGGTATGGTATGTCCGCACTCGCCTGCCGACAGTGTGACCTGCCGCGCGCCTCTGCTGAGCTTGCCATCTCTCCCATGTCCTATGGGTTCTCCCAGGTGTGTCGGGCGCCCCGGGATCGTGGCCTACCCATTGAGACTGATCGGCCTCCGTTCGACATGGTTATTTTAGCTGATCCGGTGTTCGAGGGTGAGATCCTGGTCCGGCGCGTCCTGTATCGCTGGGCGAGGCGCCACAACGACTTGGACACCTACGGTGGGTTTCAGTGGGCTTACCCTCCCCCTCTGGGCATTATGGCTTCGGATGCCCTTACAGTAGAGTTTCCTGCGGTGCCGGGTGCGGCGTACACTACGGTCCTCCAGCCCATCCTTGAGTGGGATGCCCGCCGCCCGGCGCCTATCCCGGGCCAGGGTCTAGACTCCCGCGGTCACCCTCCTCCTCGTGCCAGCGACTACCTAGAGACATTCGGGTCGCGACAGTGTGTTCGTCGGTGGCGCTCCCGCGAGATTCGGCACATCCGGTTGTGGCCGTCCAACGTGGAGCCCCTGGTGGACCTGTTCTTCCCGACGGGTCTGCGCCCTCGGATTCGGTATCATTGCCTCCTCCTGCGGGCCCTTTGCCTGATCGCGGTAGAGCCTTTCCTTCGCCTCTTTGCCTGTGGCTTTCTGGACTGGGCCCGTGGCCAGGTCGTCCTCACGCAGCATAGGTATTACTGGGCCTTCCTGGGCCTCTTTCCTGACGGCGTGTGGGCCGATGTTTTCCTCACTGTAGATAGGCATGACAATGTTGAGGATGTGGCTCACTACCAGGCCTACCTGGAGGTCCTGCTGGCCTCTCGTGGCACTTACCAGACGGATGGCCACTAGATAGAGGGCCTTAGGCCCGACCTGAGGGTGTTGTCCCTCCGGTATGTAGAGTCGCCCTCATATTCTGGCCAGTTGGTTGGCTGTTCTTGGTCCTTAGCGCTGATGTGTTTACTCTGTGTGTCCTGCCCAGTGCCGTCCCCCCCGGCCAGGACTCCGTTCCAGGCAGTTAGGGGAACCTACCACCAGGCTTGGTGCTGGCTAACCCTACACCACCCGGCGTGGTGGTGGAGACCGTGTGAACTATTGGTGCTTTGTATCTGGGATGGTCTATCGATTGTGTTGGTGTGTGCTGGGTGCGTTAGGATTATTTTCCTACCCCTCTGGTTCCCTCCTCTCTGCGTAGGGAGAGGGCTCCCTACCTTTTGTGGGGGGGGAGGTGTTACGTCGCGTAACAATTCGTTGTAGTTACGGACGTAAATTAGGTCCTTGGCCTCGGTTGTTCCTAGGTTACGTGCAGTTCTAGTTTGGACATGATTGTCCCCGTAACAGTACTGTGGTATATTGGGTGCCTTTGGGCGCCGCGCCGCGTACTATATTAGTGGTCCTTATCCTTTTGTAGAATGTAGTGGACCGGCGTGCATCTGTGCACCTGCCTGTGTTTCTGTGGTTCTGTAGGCGAGGGCCAGGTCGGCCCGAGCCTGTTGGACCGTTGGTGACCATTTATGCACGTTCCACTCCTTGTGTGGTCACTCGGCGTGTGTTAAGTGAATTGACACATTTAGGCTTGGGTCACGGCAGTGTAGTTGTGTTTCCTTCCTCTATTCCTGGAGTAAACGGGTTTTGGTAAATGGTTGTATGGCGTATTATAGCAACACTTACGTTAATGCATTGAGATCAGCTCCGTCACGTTCGTCTTTCGCCAGAGGGTTAAGTAGAGGAGGCCTGACCAGTTTAGGTAGTATCAGGCCCATTAGAGGTAGAGGTGGAGGTAGATATCCGCGGCGTAACAGCGGAGTACGGATAGTCCCAGAAGCCCTGCATCTTCAAGCAGTTGTGTCACATAGGTCCGGGTCGCGCCGCGCCGGTGCCCGGCGCGCGCAAGTTTGCCAGTGGGTTGCGATGGTACAAGGGGACCCTGCCATAGGAGGAGGTGTCTACCTGGTTGGCCCGTCTTAACCCCTAAATGGTCTGAGATCCTGCCGATAAATCGGCTGGATCTTCACAATTTTGCAAACCAGATGCCATCCAACCTACCCATATCCAATGGCTGTCCTTGGGGGCCAAGCATGTCCATGAGTTGCCCTTCGGGTTGGTATATCACAACCTCACATATATGCAGGGTAGGCCATATATAACTGCCGTCAAAGTCAGGGGGGTCAAGACGCGCGTTTTCATTTTTGGTAGAATGTGCATTTTGAATTATGTTATAAGACCTAGGCACCTACCACTTCAGGGATGATAAACAATTAGTTGCTGAACAGTTTGAGCCATTGGGGTCATCATTTGGGTGGGTATACCAGCAGTTACACCCAGTACAGCCCATAGGGGTACCGTTGGTAAAAAGCAACCAAGGGGGTAAGGGTGGGCATACTACCTACTAATATGGCCACCAACCATGCCAAACAATACATTTCCCTTCCACAATGATGGGGAAACATAACTGCATCATCACACTGCCCTTACATGGCACCTATGTGCAGGTGCTACCTTGTCCATGCACGTAGGTAACGTGGTACGGATACCCTACGCAAGGCATGCATTCTAGGAGGCAGCCACCAACAAACTAGTGATGTTGAGCCTATTTCAGCCTGCCCTAGCAAGGATAAACTAGGCCTAAGCTGCTATAGCTTGCCAGGTGATGGCCAGCACACCTGGTGGCACATGCTGTCAATGGGAAGCTTTTACTCACCAGTTACGTGCTTGATGATGCCACAGAGACCAGCCAACTGCCTCACACTCATGCAATATGTGTATGGGAAATGTATAACAAACATATATGGAGGTATTCAAACCCATACAGCCTCTAAAACTTATCACCATCACCCTGTGGCAGGTCAACTGACTGAGGGAAGCATCTAAGAAGGGTGTTTTAGAAAGGGGCCAGGCCAGGGTCAAGAAAGAGCATGAATAATGCAAAAAGAATGTGCTACACAAGCTAGAACGTATATATAAACGTCAAACATCGATAGGAAAACGATGCTTAAGCTTTACCAGGCATGGATGGCGTTACCTTGGCCCAGGCGGTGGCCGCAAAATGGCGCATTTCGGCACACCAAAGTTGTGCAGCATGGTCGCTGGATTCGGCGATTTCTGGCCACCCTTGCACGTTAACAACTAATATGTATCATAAAAAGTACAAAGAAACCGATATATCCTTTAAAATACGCCGGAAAGGTATTGCTGTCAACGTTTCTATCGTCCGGCCTGATCGCAGTTTTTTCCAGCAAGAACGCTGCCGACACCTATCAAATGGCATTCCCGCGAGCCAGAAATTGGCCTGTATGATCTTTAGGACGTATAAAATCAATATCCTAAGTTTGGTCAGAAAATTCGAACGAAAACGTAAATGCCATGCGTGGGCGCAAGCCGCCATGGCCAGGTCGTCGTTTTCCGGAATGCACGTTGTACGTGAAAAAGTACCCTGACCCCTTGTACTTTGACCGGCCAGAACACCTCTATAACTTTGTCAGAAGTATGCAAACCCATATACCATGCTTTAGAGTATTTTATAAACTTTCGATCTTCTCAGCTAAACGTTTCCTAATTCTCAATAGTTTTCGCGGCATTTGGTCGCCCGAGAAGGGGCCGATGCATCGGCTGGAACTCGATTTTTGGCGGAAAATCGGCCGCAAGACCATTTAGGGCCCACATCGGTATTCACCTGGTCTGTGCGGGCAAGATGGCCGGCAAAGAGGAGGCGGCGGTGTCGGATGGTATGGGTGACAACTGACAAGAGGGAGCTCGCAGTAGAGCTCGGCCCGGGTGCGGCGTTCTTGGTAGCGGACGCCGAGGATATGACGGAGCATTCGAGTGACGGTGCCGTCAAGCTGCTGGCTCAGCGCCTGGTCCAGGGTCCACGCCTCGCATCATAAAGGAGGATGCTGAGGACAAGGGCCTTGAACAGAATGCGCTTGCGTCGCTCACTCAGGTAGCGACAGGTCCAGAACCTGTCGAGGCGGCGGAGGGCCGCCCAGGCCTGGCCAATGCGGGTGTTGATGTCGTCGGCCGTGGAGGGAAGCCAGCTGCCAAGGAGCTTGAAGCGAGTCGCCGGGGGACGGGGCTGCCGTCCAGCAAGAGGAGGGTGGGTGGGGCTATCCCAGCAGGGAAGCCGATGGCCATGACCTCCGTTTTCTTGCTGATCATAAGCCCCACCGCCCGCGCTTCCAGTGATAAGCTGTCTAGCCACAGTTGGGCTGACTCTGGGGTTTCCACGAGTGTCGTGTCATCAGCGTAGATCAGATCGCTCAGGCGGTAGGGTGGGTCAACCCCGCCGTAGCTGGCGTACTCCGTGATCTCGATCCCCGGCGGGCGCCCCTCCACCCGGGCGAAGCGGGCTTGTGCACGCCGCATAATATAGTCCACCATAATGATGAATAGATATGGGGAGAGCACACAGCCCTGCCACACCCCGGTGTGCAAGGGGAACGCCGGAGTGACGCCGTCGGCGGTACGGACCTGGGCTTGGGACCCTTCATAGAACTGGCGGATGATCTCAACGATGTACGATGGGACACGGAATTAGGTGAAGGACCACCCACAGGGCGTCCCATGTAACCGTATCGAATGCCTTGGTGTAATCCACGAAGATCAATAGCAAGGGCAAGAGGCCGGGGGCCAGGCGACCCACTTCCTCGATCAGGCGGCGCGCGGTAATAGTGACCATAACACAATTGCGACCAACACGGAAGCCCATCTGGGACTCACCTAGGTGGGGATCGAGGCTGGCGCGCATGCGGTTCAGCAGGAGACGCATGAAGACTTTCAGCACGCAGCTTTGGAGGCATACGCCGCGGTAGTTGCCGGTATCCGCGGCGGACCCCTTGCCCTTGTAGAGCATGACCCGTACAGCGGTCTTCCAATACGTCGGCGGGGGTCCGAGGCCATCTCGTAGAATCCGGTTGCAAACACCCCGGAGGAAGGGCTCAAGCTCAGGCATCTTAACCACCTCCGGTGAAATATTGTCCACTCCCATGGCAGCATCATTGCGGAGGGTGGAGATGGCAGCAGCCCATTCCTGGGGAGTCCACTCGTCGTGGGGGCCGTCCACCAGGGGGCCGGAGAGCGGTGGGACCAGGTAGTCCGTCTCGCTGGTGGGCGCCTGCGGGCCGGGGCTCGATGGGGCCGCCTCGGCTGGCCGCAGGGCGTGCAGCTGCAGCGGGGTCAAGCGGGGGGGGCGGGTCAGGGGCCCCTGATAGTTTGGCCTGGGAGCTGAACCAAATCTCAAGGCGTTCACTGGGGGTGCCTGGGATGTCAGCCCGTTGCGTTTCCCGGCGTCCGCGGTGAGACGGTCGAGAGAGCGCCATGCCGCCTTGTGCTGGTTGGCGGCCGTGTGGCGATTGATTTCGGCGGCAAGTGTCTCCACCTCCTCCGCATGTGCGGCTGCCAGTATATGCTTGAGTAAGCCGTTCCTGGTATACGGGTACAGGTCCTCCCCGCGGCGGCGGGCCTGCGCTAGCGCCAGCCGGGCGGCAACCACCCGGGCGTCGCGCAGGTAGAGCGGGGCTGGTCGGGCGCGGGGTTGCTCGGGGAGAAGCTTAGAGCCAAGCTCCACCGATCGCATGAACAGTTCGTAGGGTGGCGTGAGATCTACACCGCGATCTGCGTCCAGGTACATCAAAGGTTGCGCGTCCACAAAGGCAGACCTGATCAGTGTAAAATCATACGCCGTATTATACGGTATAATACTGTATAATACGTTATGCGCTGGTTGTTAGCGTATAATTTTTCATACGTAATACGTTTTAGCGCATAATGACGTATAATACCGTATAATACCGTATAATGCCGTGTTTTCCGCGGTTTTTTTACGTTTTGCGCGGCTAGGATGCCAGAACGACAGGGCAACGATTTGAAGCCACAGATTTCGTATCTCTACTAAGTACTGACCCGTCTGAACTTTCACAATTCGACGCGATCTTATTTTGAAATTGTGGTGCACAGTGCGCGCACCCGTGCGGAGGTGGCCATGGCGACGTGCGTTCCGTTAAAATATGGCTAATCCGGCGGGCGACATGCGAAAAAATTAAGCCGATGGTTAAAAGTGATGTTCTATTATGATGTTTCATAGTGCTCAAGATCTGCACTATTTGCAAATTCGCTGCCTTTGTTGGTACAGATTTGCACGGGGGTCTCATCCAACAATTTGGCCGCGATGAATAATCTAGCATGTGTGCCTGCGACGGTAGAACTCGATATTCGTGGGTTATTTTGATGCAGCAAGAGCCGTTTAGTAACGGACACCATGAAAATAACCTAAGCATCTTCGATCTGCGGCCATTTCCTGTCATTTCTAAAATGATTTCGTTCAGGCCTGCGCGATCCGCGGTTAATCCATCCATGGCTGGCTGGCTTTTCTTGCGCGCCTGGGTAGGAAATAATGCCGGCCGTGGTACGTTGATTTGCCGCATGTCACCGCCCAGTCTGTTTGCGCTCTTAATGAACCTGGCATGAAACTTTTTGCGCCGTTTCTGGGTTTTTCTTGCTATTTTGTTCTCCACTTGTTGCAGTTGTGCTATCAGATTTTCCGCAGCTTTCAATGGTTTTCCTTACGCTGCGTATGCCATGCTTCCTAAAGCTACCCAGAATTGATCGGGCAGTTATCTGGCTTTGCTACGCTTCCTGTATGGAGGTTTTCACACGGTAGACATTCTATATTGCGTAGTCAAGGACCCTAGCTGCCTGGGAGCGGCATCACCGTTGCAACCTGAGCTGGCGAGCTCATAGACGCCTGTCATGCTCTTCAGCCTGCTGGAAAACAAGGTTGTTGTATGGAAGGTGAGAATATGTGAGTTACTTATCACATCCCCACCTGTTTAGCCTCCGTGGTCCCCCAACGGGGACACGAGATTAATTAATATTAATTAATTAATGCACACCACGAGTCACACACCTGTAGTCACATGCAGCTCAGTATATTCACATAGCATCGCACCATGCAAACATACTACATGCATTAATTGTATACTACTGTAGTATTTGCGTGCATGCACAGCCACATATATATATTAAAATATATAATTACTTGCATCAAAGTGAAGGCACCCAAGTAAACATAACCAATATAAAGCCACATATATACACACATACACACAATTATGCATGCGCACGTTTACATTCTCAGTATTACATGCAATACATCGATCGTGTCCACAATGTCCACCGTATAGAGTATAGCAACCTTGGATTATGTCCAAAACAGTGTTAAAAACATGTGGATTGATGGTGGGTGTCTTAAAATGTGTAAAATCAGAGTATTCTGAGTGTGTCCGTACGATAACGTATAATATCGTATTATACCGTATTATACCGTATTATACATTATACTCCACCGTGACCGTATAACGCGTATAACGTACGATTTTACACTGGACCTGATTGCATCGCGGCGTATCTCATCCGCTGACCACTTCTCCCTGCGCCCACGGACGGGGCGTAAGCAGGTCCAGTCAGGGCGGGGCCGGGGGCGGCGGCGCGCAGGGGCCTGAAGACGTAGGCGCAAGGTTGCGGTGACCATGCGATGATCCGATGCGACACTGGGGGTGGTCAGCGTACGGGCATCGATGACGGAAGAGCGCCAGCACTTGCGCACAAGTATGTAGTCCAAGCATACACATCGCCGCCGAGGGAGCATTGAGCCAGCCGCCCTGCGCATGGGGCCCACAAAGGTCACTAGTGCATCAGGCGGTTTAGCAAAAAGCGTATTGGCAGCAGTCAAGTCCCCCTCAGTGAGCAGTTGCTCAAGTAGGGGGGTGTTGGCATTGCTATCGGTTAGGCGCGGCGCATACATGCAGCCCCCGCGGCCCACGGGCAGGGTCGCGTTGGCATCCACCAAGATGGCGACGATGTATTGACGTGGGATCTGTTTCTCTATGTCGAGCAACTGGTTGAAGAACGCTGCGCGGTCCTCGGCCGGGTGCCCAGCATGTGGGGCATATCCGACAATTACCGAGAGCATGATGGGGGTCCGTCCTTCAAGGGAGCGGAAAGTGCACTGAAGGATCCGATTCGAGCAAAGTTTGTGGTCCACGAGCTGGGCGGCAGCGGTGGGGGAGCACAGCAGGCCCACTCCTCCCTGACCCGGTGCATGCGCCGGGCCGCACAGCAGTTGCCATTGTAGTGCGAGGGTGACACGCTGAACGGGGCCCTCAAAGGAGCGTCGGTGCTCTTGGACCCCAAGCACATCAATGCCATATAGGCGGCAGTAGTGGACAAGCTCGTTGGCCCGCGGGGGGGCATCTTCCCCGGGCAGGGTGCGGACATTGTAGGTAGCGATGCGCAGCGAGTGGTGCCGGCGTTGGCCCAGCAGGGGGCGCCGGGGACTCGCGGTGTCGGCAGGGGGTTGGGGGGAGGTTGGCGGGGACTTAATTGTGTGCGGCGTGAGATAACATAGTACTTTTCAACGCGCATAGGGCACCCTCCAGGCGGGCGGCGCGACTTGCTCGCCTGGTCTTGGGGTCAAAGAATGCAGCATACCGTTGGGAGTGCCGGGTTGCGAAAGCCAGCAGGCGCTCCTTGTTGCGAAGTTGGCGATGAAGGTCGCGGCTTTGACTCCGTTGCGTCGTCCGTGAGATTGGACTATCCAAGACACGCTCGGCCATCGGACGACGGGTGTGGGGGGTGGGTTCTAGCTAACCCCCCGGTAGCTCGGCTGCTCGCGGTGTGAGGGGGGCGGGGAGGGCCTACTCCCTCTCCCCCCGCGCGTCTCCCCTCGGCGTGGTAACCGCCCGTGAGGTAACCTCCATGTGCCATGCGTCGTCCTTCCACCGCAGCCGCACCTTCTTCGTGCGGTCAGCGAGGGCCTTCTTCGCGTCCTCTTGTGCCAGCCGGTCCCTGCGGGCGCGAAGCTGCGCCGGGGTCAGATCGTCGTCGAGACTCCAACCCAAGCCTCGTGGTAGCTTGGTGCGGTGTTGGAGAATATAGTGCTTGCCGATGGGGCGCGTAAGCACGAGCGCCACCGGCGCATCTGCGCGCCCCGGTATAGGCGGCGGACAGTGTCAATTGTGACACTGTCCTCTAGGCGGAAGTTGGTGATGAGTTCCTTCTCCACCTTGAGGTGGAGGCTCAGCCCCGTCTCCCGGGGGAGGGCCGCCACATTACGAATCATTATGGTGCGGCCGCGCCGCTCTTTGTTGTCCCGGTCGGCGAAGGTCTTAGAGACCGCCTGAGCAGTGCTAGTGGCTATTTCTTGGATGGCTGTGCTGGCCATAGTCGCGTAGGACGGGGCCACCTTCGCCACCTGCGCCTCCACGTTGTCCGCTAAATTGCCGGCCACCTGCGCCGCTAGGGTGCCGGCAACCGCCTCCGTCAGCGTGCCGACGACCTGGGCCGCCACCTTGTCCGCCACGTTGTCCTCGATCGCCGCAGCCAAGTGGCCTGCGAGATAAGAATTTATCAGCTCCGTGGCAAGCTTCTGCGCCACCGTACCGGCAAGGGCTGCTGCTGCTGCAGATCCGGATACTGGCAGCAGTTCCGAATTTCCCAGCAGCGTCGTCGTGGCAACGACGCGCAACTCACTTTTCTTGAGTGAGGTAAAGTCCTTGGGGTCGGTAACCGGGGTAATGGCGGTGAGCCCAGGCGGTGGCTGAGGCCAGAGTAGGGGCCGGCCTTGTTGCATAATCTCGGTGAGCAGAGCCACGAGGTCCAGCCTAGACAAGGTCAGAAGGATTTGCACATTAGCTGTGCCGTTAGCAAATGCCGCAGCGTCGAAGGGTGCATTGCGGACTTCAGTAGCGGTGTTCCCCGAGTCGGCAGGGGCTGCGACGAACAGGGCCCAGGCCGTGCCAGTGTGGCCACGGGGGGATTTAGGCCCATGTTTCTTGGCGGCAGACTCCATAGCCTGAGAGTTGCCCGTGCCTTCTCCTATGGCTGGCGCCTGCGGGGCGTCGCCTGCACGGGCGGCAGCAGGCGGTAATTCCTTGCGCCCTGATTTCTTGGTAACCATCTTCAAGACCGAGCTCGGTCGATGTGGCGTGGAAGGGCGAGTCGATCGTGACAAATCCGACCTAATTCGGTGACCAAACGTGGTAGTTAGCGTCGTCCAGGTTGGCCAATACGTCGGTACGTCAAATACGTCGGCCTCAAAATACGAGTATTATACGCGGAGCATGGCAGAATACGTCACCAGAATACGTGGCAGTGTGCAGCATGGTTATGAATGGGCCTTTAGGGTTAAGGCCTTAAGGGGGAATAGTTATGCATGGAGATCAGTAAATTATGGTGGAATGCATAATTTAATCTGCACCATTCCTTGCACTTATTCCCCACCAGCAGTTGTACAAGCGAATGCTTATACTTTTTATGCGCAAACCTTTTAGCTAAGGTTAACGCATATTCTTACATCCTGCGCAGGATGTAAGAATATGCTGTTACGCCGCAAGCCTCGGCCGCCACCTCTACCTCTACCTGTCCTGATACTACCTAAACTAGTGAGGCTGCTTCTATTTACACCCCTAGCGAAAGACGACCGAGACGAACCAGATCTCAATGCATTTACATATGTACTACTGTAATACGCCATAGGCCATTTAATCAAACCCGTTTACTCCAGGAAAAGAGGAAGGAAACACAACTAAACTGCCGTGACCCAAGCTAATATGTGCTAATTCATTTAACACACGCCGAGTGACCACACAAGGAGTGGAACGTGCATAAATGGTCACCAACGGTCCAACAGGCTCGGGCCGACCTGGCCCTCGCCTGCAGAAACACAGAAACACAAGCAGGTGCACAGATGCACGCCTGTCCACTACATTCTACAAAAGGATAAGGACCACTAATATAGTACGCGGCGCGGCGCCCAAAGGCACCCACTATACCACAGTACTGTTACGGGGACAATCATGTCCAAACTAGAACTGCACGTAACCTAGGAACAACCGAGGCCAAGGACCTAATTTACGTCCGTAACTACAACGAATTGTTACGCGACGTAACACCTCCCCCCCCACAAAAGGTAGGGAGCCCTCTCCCTACGCAGAGAGGAGGGAACCAGAGGGGTAGGAAAATAATCCTAACGCACCCAGCACACACCAACACAATCGATAGACCATCCCAGATACAAAGCACCAATAGTTCACACGGTCTCCACCACCACGCCGGGTGGTGTAGGGTTAGCCAGCACCAAGCCTGCACATGGACGTTGCCAAAGCGGTCGTCATCCCTGCGTGGGGGACACCGACGTCCACCGACACGCGAGGGAACGGCCACGTCAGACATCAGATTCATGCAGAGCACGGCGTCCCAAGCTGTGTCGACCCATTTTCATTGTGTGAAGTCGACTCATTTCGGTTGGAGCAAACAATAGCTCCCGCACTAGCACAGAATGACAAGCACTGTGTTGCTAAATGCCGTACCTGCAATCCACAAGGAGACACGCATTTGGACCTGCTGCGGAGATGAAGTCAACAATTTGCGTGGGATTCACTCTTGGCAGATTGGGGGCCACAAGTTCAGTGCTTTGTGGCGTAGCCATGCTGACGGTCCTTGTTATCAGTTTCCTAGTTTAAAAAGAAACTTCAAGGTGGAATCAGTGTTAATGGCAGCTGTTCACGTTGGCCTTATGTGGTGTCTTTTACTCTGGTCTGCTGTCAGATTCGCTGGTCTAGTGCTTATTGTTGTTAACTCTTTTGACCTTTGGTATTGGGTAAGGTGACAGTGATGGGATGAGGTACTACTCTTACCCCTACCCCTTACTCACGTGCATGACTCGTCATATCCAAATCTAATAATTCCTTTTGTTGCATGCCGATATGACGATATCTCATCTCCGTAATTTATCGCCCTCAATGAGATAATCCTATCTTGCCACTTGTCGCTATCGCCTGTCAGGAATCGAGGATTCGACTGAATAGTGAAGACCGGCCAAGGCCTCAACGGTGAATTTTGGGACTGCGGCTGGATCTCGCGACTGCTGTACTGGAAGGACCGAGTCCTGAACTCCTGATCATGAGTCGCTACTAGTCGCAACGTATACATACGTGCTGTATATCTTGCTCGCATATGCATACAGCTGCCTGCAACCTGCAGGAGTCCAGACTAACAGCCGGACAGAGAAGTCCTACGAAAGTACAGAATTGACTCAAATAAACTCAACTCTGTCAACTCAACGATGGTAACGACTTTGTTTTTTAATGCACAGAAAAAGATTAGGATCGTCACCGCCTCAGCGGCTTCTGACAAGCTGAGTAAATAATTAGGGCAGGTGCCGAGCATGGAGCGAGTATGCGTATGGCGCACGTTCACGACTGATGATCACGTATACTACGCAGTCAGCCGGGTACGAAACGAGTGGCTGCATGCGCGTGCGCAGGAGGTCAGAGACTGCTGGTGGTGAGAACGCGGTGGCATGTTGATATATCTATGTGGATCTATCCATGGACCGCGCGTGTTGTCAAGAAGACGGTCCTATTCGCACCGCAGGTACGTTAGTTTGACGGCCATGCATATGGACTATCAAAGAGACAACCAGCGCAGGCCAGAAATCGGGAGAATCCGGACCATGGTAGCTCGAGCCTGCCGTTATCTTTTCCGCGTTTTCGAGTCGTTCAGGATGATGAAGATGAATGGACTATGTCTTGGACTCAAACGACGCAAGAAGTAAATAGCACAGCGTCGGCGACAAATTTCAGTTGGTGACCTCGGGCTGTATTTGAGCTTAGAAGCCGTTCATCCTGCAGGCTTTTTTCCATACATGAATAGTTGCCACCATGAGCCTGCGGCTTTTTTTCACGAGAAGTACTTACCGCTCGATCCAGTTCAGCTGCGCTGCCTGTACATTTAGCAATTATGTCACCCCAGCATGGATCATTGTTTTGATGGTGCAACATCATTCCATATCCATCCCTAGAAGCCTCGAGGCGCCCAGGCTGTGCGGGGATGGCCGCCCAGTTTGTGGCGGATGACCGCCGCCGGCGTTTTTGGCGGATGGCAGTTCATGCCTGCCCAGTGCCCAGAGGTCTGCCCGCTGCCAGGGCTTTCTGCTGCCGTTCCCGGCACGACTCGGGCCTTGTACATAATTCACGCTCGTGGCCCCCGGTTGGTGGTTCAGCATCCATGCACGGGGTACCAGTTCCTGATTCTTTGGCGCGCCACAACATCGGCGATGCCCTGGGCTCGACATCTTCGCGTCCTGCGTGGCACCACTGGATAGAAAACGGCCTGCCGCTACTGGGGACAGTTACTTGCAGCGCTGCCAGTAGTTAGGCGCAGGCCTTAATGCAGTGCTTTCTGATATCATCGCCATGGTTGGTGGGGCCGTCTGCTTTAATTGTTGCAGGTGGCAGCCGCCCACAGCATGTAGCCTCAGGCATCGCTGGGTTGCAGAGGAGGCCATCGCTGGCCGCGATTGGTCAAAAGGGGCTCCCTCTGCCATCCCTAAATGAATAACTACGCCAGCGCGCGCGCCGCTGTGGCGATGGAGGATTGCCGGCTCGCTGTGGCACAGCCTGCGCCGATGGTATTCAATGGACTGGACCGTGCCACGTGGCTGTTCGTTGGTATGGTAATTTTTTTAATGATATCTATGACATGATATAACATGATATGACATGATATGACATCATGATATCAAGGAGACAACATCATGATAGCATGACTGTCATGTGATATGACATGATATGACAGTCAGCCAACGCGGACAAGATAACGGCAGGCTCGAGCTACCATGGTCCGGATTCTCCCGATTTCTGGCCTGCGCTGGTTCGGTTGTCTCCTTGATAGCCAAAGCATCATCCACTCTCACAACGTGTTGAGCACGTGCCTCATGGGAAGGGAGATCTCCGTGATTTGGAAGAAGATGATGGACAAGGCCAAGTGGGCCCAGGTCATAGAGGACAACGAGCCCCCCCCAGTGGGGAAGCGCCCGCGTGTGCAATCCCGTGGGAGGCACGCCAGACAGCTCCCCTAGGGCGGCGTGCGGCTGTCTTGATAGATGTTGTAGTTAGCATGCTGTTAGATAGATGTAGTATGTGGCTGATGTAGATAGATTAGACCGGTAGGACTGTTTGCACCCATCCATCCATCCATCGGACTGTTTGCTCCGGACGTGACTCCCCAACAGGAGCACGAGTCTAATTAATTAATTAATTAATGGGAAGGGAGGTGCTGGGTTTTGTTCCATTACGTGTGCAATTCTGAAAGAGGAACATGTCTTACTGCATAGTTGTCTCACTTAATGTCATCCAAGGCTTTGATTGAGGTTCGTTCGATTACGCGGCTTCCTCCACTCCACCCACCCATCAAGGAATATGTGCTACATGATCTCCCAACGGAGGCATGTTATAATTTAATTTAAGGGGACGGGACACATCGGAATTTTTTCGTGCCAAAAAATTCGCGCCGGTACCGTCGGTACCCCTGGACCGTGAAATTGTGGTGCACAATGCGCACAATGCGCCCAGGCGGTGAAGGACATTGCCGCCAAGCCAGCCCCTGCTGGCCTGGCCGGCGATGCTCCCGTCCCATCACGACCTGGGCGGACACCTGGGCGCACACCACCTCCGCCGTTGCAGCACAGCTCCAGCAGCAGCAGCTCGACCTTCGCGAGGACTCAGGCCGAGCTCGCCATGCAAGCGCAGCCTTAACGTCATACTCAAGAACTTCGACATGGAGGAAGGTGAGAATTCCGTGAAGCTTGCACGTGCGTTTGAGAGCAAAATCCTTGCACGCATGGGCCTTCTTGGTGAGATTAAGCTGACCGCCCACCGCCTCCCCCGCGCGCGGGGTAAGGCAGGGGCGCCTCCGCTTCTTCTCATCTTTGAGAGCCCAGCGGCCGGACAAGATTTCGTTTCTCAGACGCCGCAAGCGCTCGGCTCGAGAAGACTCACTTCACCGTGGACGACGACTTGACCCTGGCGCAGCAACAACGGCGACGGGAGCTATGGCCGACCTACCTCCAGCTCCGGCAGACCAAGGCGGGCCAGCCGGTGTACTAGAAGGGGGCGGCCATCTACGTCGGCCACAAGCCCTGGCACGCGACCCCCTCGACCACCGCGGCCCCAGCGACTCCAGAAGCCCCAGCCTAGGGGAATACAGCAGCAGTAGCGTAGACTAGTTAGACAGTGGCCTTGTACATGCCCGCCCACTACAGGCACTATACCAGCTGAGGCCTAGCCTTTTTAGTCATGTACATGTGTGCCTATGATGAGCCACCCTCCAGATGATGCCTAGCTTTATTTAATTATGCAATGCCCACGCAGGGAGTCACTCCCTGCTGAGAAGCCATGCCCTAGCTCTTGTATAGCTATGCTGATCTTCCCCACCTATGACGGGCTCCCCTTAGCTGGGTGTTGCCCGAGACTCTGGGTGGTGCAGGTGCCCTAGTGCACCTAATTAATTAATTAATTAATTAGACTCGTGCTCCCGTTGGGGAGTCACGGAGCAAATTAACCCCGATGGATGGATGGATGGATGGGTGCAAACAGTCCTACCGGTCTAGTCTATCTATATCGGCTACATGCTACATCTATCTAACAACTTGCTAACTACAACAGCTATCTAGGCACAATCAACGCAGTATAAACCATCAATATCCAATTACCACAATATATACACGGCTTCACGGCGCATACAGCACCTGAATACTGCACAAGTGCACCCTGCTACCGCTGACAAGCGAGCAACGTCGAGCGGGATGGGCGTTTTACAAAGGCTGGGCAGAGGTCAGTAGAAATAAGTGGAAAACTGGCAGAAACTAGGTAGAAACACAATATGCTTCCGCGTGCAAGCACTATTGAGCCGGTGGCAGAGTCCATTTCCAGGAAAATACAACATACCGAATGCAATGACAGACAATGGCAGCAATGAAAACAGACAGCAATGGCAGCAATGAAAAAAGACAGCAACGACACAAACGATAGCTATGACACCAAGGACAGCAGGGACAGGAGGGACAAGAGGGACAAGAGGGGCAAGAGGGACAGGAGGGACAGGAGGGACGGGAGGGACAGGAGGGACGGGAGGGGCGGGAGGGGCGGGAGGGGCGGGAGGGACGGGAGGGACGGGAGGGACGGGAGGGACGGGAGGGACAGGAGGGACAAGAGGGACAAGAGGGACAAGAGGGACAGGAGGGACAGGAGGGACGGGAGGGACGGGAGGGACGGGAGGTGCGGGAGGTGCGGGAGGTGCGGGAGGTGCGGGAGGTACGGGAGGTACGGGAGGTACGGGAGGTACGGGAGGTACGGGAGGTACGGGAGGTACGGGAGGTACGGGAGGTACGGGAGGTACGGGAGGTACGGGAGGTACGGGAGGTACGGGAGGTACGGGAGGTACGGGAGGTACGGGAGGTACGGGAGGTACGGGAGGTACGGGAGGTACGGGAGGTACGGGAGGTACGGGAGGTACGGGAGGTACGGGAGGTACGGGAGGTACGGGAGGTACGGGAGGTACGGGAGGGACGGGAGGGACGGGAGGGACGGGAGGGACGGGAGGGGTGGGAGGGACGGGAGGGACGGGAGGGACGGGAGGGACAGGAGGGACGGGAGGGACGGGAGGGACAGGAGGGACAGGAGGGACAGGAGGGACAGGAGGGACAGGAGGGACAAGAGGGACAGGAGGGACAGGAGGGACAGGAGGGACAGGAGGGACAGGAGGGACAGGAGGGACAGGAGGGACAGGAGGGACGGGAGGGACAGGAGGGACAGGAGGGACAGCAAGGACAGCAAGGACAGCAAGGACAGCAAGGACAGCAAGGACAGCAACGACAGCAAGGACACCAAGGACAGCAAGGACAGCACGGACAGCAAGGACAGCAAGGACAGCAAGAAAACAACAGCCACGAGCCCCCGAAAACAATGGCAGCGATTGCAGCAATGACAGTAACCAAAGGGGAAAAAGCAACCATGGCAATGATAGACATGGCAACACTGGGAGCAAGGTTCCAACAATTTCAACATTACAAAAAAATCTACTACCGTAAGGCTTTTCGTTTGGCTCACGCTTGACAATGCACCATCGGGAAGGCATGACCTAAAGGGAGCCCCCTTTTTATCCCATATCCACTGTCAAAGTATGGGCAACGCAGAAGAACGACGAGAGATCGCAGGGAGAAACAGACACCAACTCCGCTCGCATATATAGTGACATGCTGCATACATAGTTACATGCTGCCACCAGATGACAGGAAAAGGCCGGACCCAACTAGCAACCCGCCAGAGGAAAGGGCGGCTCTGAGAAAGGCTCATTGACAAGGGACAGGTGTTTCATGGCGAGCGAAACTCGCTCGTTTCGCACTAGGATTCCCGCCACATTCACAGCACAACACGGCAACATCGAACTTTCGAACTGTCACCTAACGCACGCTTTATTGGAAAATGCAGCGTTGCAAAATCGAAGGAATAAGCGAGAGCGATGCCGTCACTTGCTAGTGTTTCCTTCATGATACTGGGACATCTAACTACGAGTTACCCAGTGGCCAACACCGCGAATTCACGATAGGTTAACCTTTACCGACGATCTTAGGCAGCTCCGAAAACGCCGATCGCCATTTCCGTACATTCGTCTAGCTACGCTGCCCCAGTAACAATCCGGTAAGGAACTTTCCTGCCATGGCTGACGGCTGGAGAACTGTACCAAACAGACGGCAGAGAACTGTCTTTCTGCATTATTTTAAATTCCCCTTGTCTCCTGCTCTGGTCGGGCCGGGGGGAAAACTTCTGTTTTAGCTGTACAGTACTGTAGTACTCGACAGGCACGTCAGTTTACGCGACCATGAATCGGTCACGCTTGTTGCGCCGCGCCCACGGACTTCGACTCGGGCCAGCTGCGCGCGTGTCGCCTCTGTGCAAAGAGTGCTTCGAGCGCCGCGTTGCGCCGCGTCCCGCCGCGCCACCGTTGTCACTTTTACACTTTTCCATACGTGGTGATGTAACGATGTTTAAAACAAATATCAA
The DNA here is from genome assembly GCA_009746045.1 of Mesostigma viride. Lineage (NCBI taxonomy): Eukaryota > Viridiplantae > Streptophyta > Mesostigmatophyceae > Mesostigmatales > Mesostigmataceae > Mesostigma > Mesostigma viride. Next base: position 612,045 of record RPFO01000819.1, read on the forward strand.
CTGGCTGACATTTGGCGTCATTCCACCACTAATATCGAAGCACTCTTATTGTGGTTGTTGTTGTTGTTGTTGGTCATTCCCAGTTTCCCACACCTGACAAGTGACGCCGCATGCCGAAATACTGGTTAGTGGTAACAAGGCAAGGTGTGCGACTGGGCGTGGACATTAATTTTGGCGTCATTCCTTGCTCATTCCGCCACTAAATTGAAACACTGGCGACAACCTGGGTGTGCGTGGCTGCATGTCTGATTTAAGTGACATTTTTAATTATTAGGCCAGGCTTGCATTCCTTTTCCTGGCAGGAGAGCAATTACACCATGTACCCATTTACGCCAGCAAACTCGCGGCTGGCTGCTCCACGCGGCTGCGCGCCCGTTGCCGTCGCTAGTGAGTACACATCGCTCGTGAGAATTCTGCTAAATCACGTGCATGGTGCAGCGGCTTGCACCTGGTGGTTCCACGAGGTCGGTCAACTGATTCAAGTTGACGGATTCAAGAGTTGCGGCGGCAAGACCACGCATATATCTCTGTTGAGATGTTGACGGACATAATACGGATTTGACAGTCTCTTTCAGTTACTGCAAGTATTTTGGACTCCCTTCTCGTGGCACAACGTCAGCGAAAACGCCCGTTGACATTCAGCAACTCGCGCTGATTCTCGGCAATGTTCAGCGATTGGCTAATCTGCAACCACGCGAGTCTTTTGGCCTGCATCTTCCCAGGAATCCTGTCCATTGTCTACAAAACCAAGTGGCACACGCAAGCACAATCCCAACTCCCAAGCATCTCAACTCCAAGCGCAATTCATACGCCTTCCCTTAGCCAATTCGCACTCGCGCCCACGTCTGCACGAGGCAGAACCATATTCGCTTCAGCATTGATCAACATCAGTCAACATCAATCAACATCAAGAAATGCGGAGATTCCCACGAATTCTGCGAATGCGCCTGCTCAATTTCCTGTCGAGCGCACACTTGCGCACTGTCGACCCGAAATGTGCGCTTGGCCCGAGCCGGGAGCTCGCTGTGGCGCTTCGGGGGCTTGCGTCGACATGTGCAGACTACTCAGAACTGGTAAGCTTCTGCTGCTTTATAAGGCGCTAAGTTGTAATTCAGGTCAAGGTTGAAAATTTTAAGTCATCCGTTAGGTGGCGACGACATTTCGTTGGCATTTCCTGCACTCATCGGTATCGATAGCATAGCTCATTCTTTGCGGCGTTTTCGTCATCCAATTGCCAACTCTACTTCTTCATAACAGACGTCATGCCGAAGAGGCCTCGACGGTGATTCCACGCTCGGCCGCGCGAGGCACTACCCCGGCATCGAAGCTGTCTCCAGCCCACTGGCCGCCGCGAGTTCTGTTCCCGACAGTGGCCCACTCTTGTCAACGAGCTGTCCCGATGCTGTTGCCGACGAAGAAGGCCTGCAGCTTATCGACGTACACCAACTCATGGACGCGATGAAAGGGCTGAACCTTCCGGCCGCCGCATTGTCGGCAATCATGGACGCCGTCCAGGAAAGCATCGTCGCCGCGGCGGGAGCCGGCGCTTTGGGCGCCGGCCACGTCTCCCGTAGTAATTGCCAATGCTGTGGGCTCGCGCAACAGTGCACGCCTTCGAAGATTTTCGACTCCTCCCTGGCCAGAGACCCAGAGACGCTCCTGTGGCTGCAAACTACGTTCGGCGTCCAACCTTGAGGCACTCCTCTGCCACTGCATGCAGTCAACCCCGGATGGATAGCTTCAAGTTTGTTCTCTTATCAACTGGCAACCATCGGGGCTCGCAACTGGAATCCTTGGGGCTTCCGGCCTCCTTTCTCCACGGGCTGTTGCATGGCAGTGGCGTGCACCTGCAGCACTCCCTGCAGGAGACCCTGCTCGACCATCATTCCATATCCATCCCTAGAAGCCTCGAGGCGCCCAGGCTGTGCGGGGATGGCTGCCCAGTTTGTGGCGGATGATCGACCGCCGCCGGCGTTTTTGGCCGATGGCAGTTCATGCCTGCCCAGTGCCCAGAGGTCTGCCCGCTGCCAGGGCTTTCTGCTGCCGTTCCCGGCACGACTCGGGCCTTGTACATAATTCACGCTCGTGGCCCCCGGTTGGTGGTTCAGCATCCATGCACGGGGTACCAGTTCCTAATTCTTTGGCGCGCCACAACATCGGCGATGCCCTGGGCTCGACATCTTCGCGTCCTGCGTGGCACCACTAGATAGAAAACGGCCTGCCGCTACTGGGGACAGTTACTTGCAGCGCTGCCAGTAGTTAGGCGCAGGCCTAATTAATGCAGTGCTTACTGATATCATCACCATGGTTGGCGGGGCCGTCTGCTTTAATTGTTGCAGGTGGCAGCCGCCCACAGCATGTAGCTTCAGGCATCGCTGGGTTGCAGAGGAGGCCATCCCTGGCCGCGATTGGTCAAAGGGGCTCCCTCTGCCATCCCTGAATGAATAATTACGCCAGCGCGCGCACCGCTGTGGCGATGGAGGATTGCCGGCTCGCTGTGGCATGCACAGCCTGCGCCGATGGTATTCAACGGACTGTACAGTGCCACGAGGCTGTTCGTCGGTATACACGATACTGGCCGCAGCGGTAGTCTGCACTTTAAGAGAACGTGTGGGGCCACTTTCCAAGAAAATAAGAGGCCCTCAGCACTGTACTGCAGCAGTTTTGCGATTCCAGCATCCGTTCTCCTTTCCCAGTGTGGTACTGGATACTACTGGATAGTTGTTAGGGTGCCACTGGTTAGATAGTGTTGTACTTGTCTTTTCTTGGACAGCGTACAACTTAGTAGTCATATTTTTTCGGGGGCAATGGATGGATGTATTGCCGGCCCAGTTTCAAGCCGCTGCCATGGTATGATGGCCGACTGGCTTTGCCCATTAGATGGGGCTATTTTTTACGGCGGAAATGGATGGTTGCATTGCCAGCCCGCGGGTTGCAGCTGTAACCTCCATGGTCATATACACAGACTGTGTAATAGCACAGCTCTGTCAAACTTTGTAGCATAGTCGTAGCTATGATGTAACATAGCGCCCAGTGTGGTGGAATCCGTCAACTTGTAGCATAGTCGTAGCTATGATGTAACATAGCACCCAGTCACTGTGGTGAAAACCGTCAACCGTACACTTGCACGCTGATATGCTCGGTCAAATAAGTTAGTCTGTACTTGCGTGTCATGCGCGTAGGCATGCCACGGAGTACTATGCTACTCTCATTCGAAAAATAATAACACAATTAAGAGTACGTTGAACAAACAGACAAATGTCGTCTGCATGATTGGTGAGGATACTGGGCTCCTTTGATTACTTACTTAATTAGTGTATTAATAACTTTGTTGTTGTTGTTTTAAAGAACGCGATATATTTTTGTAAAACGCCTATAGCACATCAAGCATTTAGCCATGCTCTGCCCATTCAGAGAGTCACTCTCTGTTGAGAAGCCATGCCCTAGCGCTTGTATAGCTATCAAGGAGACAACCAGCGCAGGCCAGAAATCGGGAGAATCCGGACCATGGTAGCTCGAGCCTGCCGTTATCTTGTCCGCGTGTTCGAGTCGTTCAGGATGATGAATATGAATGGTGATGGAAATGTGTAGCCTTGTGCATTGAAATTATGGCTGGCTTATGTGTAGAGCGATTAGATGACCTAGACGGTGCCCCAGGGCCGGAAACAGCTTGCTTGATCAGGGCGTGTGTTTCGAGCCACTGGCCGGGAATGTCTAGGGGTAAGCACCATTGCTGCGATCGCTCTCCCACCATTTACGAGGAAATACCCGCAAATGGGAAACCACTGAAAAGGTCTAGCTAGTCAGTCATTACGTTAGCCATGCCATGATTCCAAATGTCCAAGAACTGCACACGGTGCAAAGGCAAAAAGCCGGAGGACAGCACTTTCAAATGTGCGGCGGGAACCAAAAGCCCGCGGATGCCAGAAAACATTGTGTTGCTGCAGCGACGCGACGATGTGGACAACGAATCCAATTCCAGGCTCGGAACGGCCGCAAAGGAGATCTGGCACCACAGGGTTCAGATGTGCGGAGATACAACGCGATCCAGCTATATATATCTTCCACCCCATATGACATGCCGGCCTTCTGGTCCAGTTCCCCACGCCACCCCGTGTGAGCCTGATCGCCCGATGCATGACCCATCATGGTGGTGCAGGTGCATGCACCTTGTTGTGCACCCAGAGCAGGTGCTAGTTTACATCCTACACCTGCAGGTTGTGAGCCCAGACTATATCTAAAACCCATAGATGCCCCTTTCTCAGGGCTATGTGTTACATATGCTCCCCACGGTCGAGCTATGTTCTTAATTAATTAATTAATTAATTAATTAATTAAAAGCACATCATAATTTTATTTCATTGACATGTTCATGCTCTCCGGAAAGCCCATGATTCACAGGGTTTTTTCTTAACTACTGAGACCTACAAGATACTGTGTGGTTTACCCTACTCCACCTCAGCCCTTTTCCACCTGCCTTTGTCTTGTAAAGGACCATAAAGTTAGGCTCGAAACACACGCCCTGATCAAGCAAGCTGTTTCCGGCCCCACCGTCTAGGTCATCTAATCGCTCTACACGTAAGCCAGCCATGTAATTTCAATGCACACTTGAGGCTACACATTTCCATCACCATTCATATTCATAATCCTGAACGACTCGAACACGCGGACAAGATAACGGCAGGCTCGAGCTACCATGGTCCGGATTCTCCCGATTTAATTCTGGCCTGCGCTGTTTGTCTCCTTGATCATATTGATTCTATAGTCCGATTGATTCTATGATGATTTCATGACGTACGTTTTGTTGCATCCAAACTAATTGAAGCCATTTGAAGTATACATCAAAGGAAAAGGACCGTAACTGACTTTTTGTTGTATTGGCTAGGGGACATTTCTGAGTCGGAAGTTGCGAAAAAAAAATCCTTTGCAGTTAGCTAGGAAAACATTTTTTGGAAAGAACTCAGGCCCCGAAAAAAGTCGTTTCTCAAAAATCGGCCAGAAATTATGAAAACGCATAGTTTATCATATAATTATTATGATAAACTCATCTCAGTCCACCCTAAGTAAGTAAGTAAGTAAGTAAGTACTTGCGTGTCATGCGCAAAAGCATGCCACGGAGTACTAATAATGCTAATCTCATTAGAAAAATAATTACACAAAAGTTTAAACAAATATCGTCTGTGGCGGTCTGCATCATCCCCCAACCGTTAAGCACTAGATGGGGATGTAATCCTCATCCGAGCTGTCCTCTACTGTAATGGCAGACGAGGCGGTAGTGTAGCGGCTATCCTCAGGACCAATAACCTCCACCTGCGGACTTCTACCCTGGCTAGCAACGGGCCGCGGGGCCCGTGGGGAGAAAACAGGAGCATACCCCTCGGGAAGGTGCTTATCGCAGATGGCAGCCCATTATTTCTCCTTGTCAATCATGCGGGCGCGGAGTACGGATAGTCCATGCAGAAGCCCTGCATCTTCAAGCAGTTGTGTCTCATAGGTCCGGGTCGCGCCGCGCCGGTGCCCGGCGCGCGCAAGTTTGCCAGTGGGTTGCGATGGGACAAGGGGACCCTGCCATAGGAGGAGGTGTCTATCTGGTTGGCCCGTCTTAAGCCCCCCGGCAGGGCCCACATCGGTATTCACCTGGTCTGTGCGGGCAAGATGGCCGGCAAAGAGGAGGCGGCGGTGTCGGATGGTATGGGTGACAAGAGGGAGCTCGCAGTAGAGCTCGGCCCGGGTGCGGCGTTCTTGGTAGCGGACGCCGAGGATATGACGGAGCATTCGAGTGACGGTGCCGTCAAGCTGCTGGCTCAGCGCCTGGTCCAGGGTCCACGCCTCGCAGCCATAAAGGAGGATGCTGAGGACAAGGGCCTTGAACAGAATGCGCTTGCGTCGCTCACTCAGGTAGCGACAGGTCCAGAACCTGTCGAGGCGGCGGAGGGCCGCCCAGGCGTGGCCAATGCGGGTGTTGATGTCGTCGGCCGTGAAGGGAAGCCAGCTGCCAAGGAGCTTGAAGCGAGTCGCCGGGGGGACGGGGCTGCCGTCCAGCAAGAGGAGGGTGGGTGGGGCTATCCCAGCAGGGAAGCCGATGGCCATGACCTCCGTTTTCTTGCTGATCATAAGCCCCACCGCCCGCGCTTCCAGTGATAAGCTGTCTAGCCACAGTTGGGCTGACTCTGGGGTTTCCACGAGTGTCGTGTCATCAGCGTAGATCAGATCGCTCAGGCAGTAGGGTGGGTCAACCCCGCCGTAGCTGGCGTACTCCGTGATCTCGATCCCCGGCGGGCACCCCTCCACCCGGGCGAAGCGGGCTTGTGCACGCCGCATAATATAGTCCACCATAATGATGAATAGATATGGGGAGAGCACACAGCCCTGCCACACCCCGGTGTGCAGGGGGAACGCCGGAGTGACGCCATCAGCGGTACGGACCTGGGCTTGGGACCCTTCATAGAACTGGCGGATGATCTCAACGATGTACGATGGGACACGGAACAGGTGAAGGACCACCCACAGGGCGTCAGTCCACCCTGATTTGCCGTGATGGTTTTCCGCTGGTCTTCATTTCTTGACTACATCAAGCAAGGCTTTAATTCGACACGGTCCTCTGGGAGGCTCTTTGGGCCATCCTAGCTCTGGATCGCGTGCCACCAGCATTTATTGCTGCCATTCGCCGGCTGTATGAGGGATCACAGGCAGCTATAGTGCGGAAGGACTGCGGAAGGCACTGGACCACACCATTCCCCCTTGGCCCCTTCACTAGCTATATGCACGGGGTGTGGCAAGACCTTGTGTGGCCTGTCCGGCCCCATAGCTGTTCATTATTGTCGTTGATCACGTCATGCGCTAGGCACGTTCGCGCTTTACCGCTCTTAACTAAGGAGTGGTTCGAGAGCCTGGCTTGGACATCCTTGGTTAATTAAGGATCGCGAATACGGCGGCAGTGGCCGGCTGGTTATACCGCCTGTCCGACCTGACTTATGCGGGTGATACCGGCCCTCATCGAGCGCCCCGGCCGAGCATGCACATTCAGACACATGTGGCCGGCTGGACTGTTTGGGCTTGGAGGCGCGGGCGGTGGGGTTGGAGATTAGTGTCAAAACCGAGGCGATGGTGATTGGGGCTACCCGTTGCCCGCCACGGCGGCTGCTGCAATATGCGCCGCTTCAAGCTGCTCACTGGGGTCTGGGGAGCATGCTCCCCGACGCAGCTGACGATATGGAACCCCGCATCGGCCTGGCCTGGGCCCGGCTCCGCTCGCTCATATATACATCTATTGCACACTGTCCTCCTGACGGTGGTGCTCGCCATGGTTCGGTCGGTTTTCCCCCACGCGAACATCCGGTCCGAGGATGCGGATGGCGCTGCCTTCTATTCCCCCAATCACCGGCCTGACATCGTGGTGCTGGACTTTGAGGGGGGTGGCCGGCATCTCAGTGCTTATTGACGTTTCGGTGGCGCGGCCCTTGGCTCTTAGCCACGTGGCTGGGGCCTCCCTCACGGCAGGTTACACGGCGGAGCGGGCGGAGCGGGCCAAGCTCCTGGCCTACGGCGACGTCGGGCACCATCGTGTGGTGCCCTTTGTCCTGGAGGAGTTTGGGGCCATGGGGCCCCTGACCTCCGCCTTCTTCAAGGAGTGTTGCCGGCTCCAGGAGGACCGGCTGGACCTGGAGGGCCAGCGGGCCCCATGGTCGGCGCGGACCTGGACGTCATATTGGCGTCAGCGCTTGTCGGTGGCGCTGACTCGGGCCATGGCTGACATCATGCTCCGCCGTACGCGGGCTGATTTTGCGGTGCAGCAGGGCTATTAGGTTCCTCCTGTTAGGCGTTTCCACCATTGGTCTTATCGTAGTATAGAGCTTTGACATGGCTCTGTATATAGGTTTATAGCTGGGCGTTTGCTTTGGTTTGAGTGATTTCACTCTGCTGTAAGTAATTATATTTTTATAATATATATTATAAAAATATAATTACTTACAGCAGAGTGAAATCACTCAGACCAAAGCAAACGCCCAGCTATAAACCTAATGTAATTATATTTTTATAATATATATTATAAAAATATAATTACTTACAGCAGAGTGAAATCACTCAAACCAAAGCAAACGCCCAGCTATAAACCTATATACAGAGCCATGTCAAAGCTCTATACTACGATAAGACCAATGGAAACGCCTAACAGGAGGAACCTAATTGCCCTGCTGCACCGCAAAATCAGCCCGCGTACATACGGCGTATAGCATGATGTCAGCCATGGCCCGAGTCAGCGCCACCGACAAGCGCTGACGCCAATATGACGTCCAGGTCCGCGCCGACCATGGGGCCCGCTGGCCCTCCAGGTCCAGCCGGTCCTCCCGGAGCCGGCAACACTCCTTGAAGAAGGCGGAGGTCAGGGGCCCCATGGCCCCAAACTCCTCCAGGACAAAGGGCACCACACGATGGTGCCCGACGTCGCCGTAGGCCAGGAGCTTGGCCCGCTCCGCCCGCTCCGCCGTGTAACCTGCCGTGAGGGAGGCCCCAGCCACGTGGCTAAGAGCCAAGGGCCGCGCCACCGAAACGTCAATAAGCAGATGCCGGCCACCCCCCTCAAAGTCCAGCACCACGATGTCAGGCCGGTGGTTGGGGCCGGGAATAGAAGGCAGCGCCATCCGCATCCTCGGACCGGATGTTCGCGTGGGGGAAAACCGACTGAACCATGGCGAGCACTGGGTCACCGTCAGGAGGACAGTGTGCAAATACAAATACCAATTCTGATTCTGTTGGCCCCCCAATGATGCAGGCAAGGTAGTGAGTCCCCGTGGGATCCAGCGGCTGCCCACAGCTACCACAAGGCCGCCCGGCCGGAATTCAAGAGGCTGCGGGGCAAATATAGCTGGTGCCGGAGCGCCACCGAGTAGTGGCTGGGAGCTAAGGCGAATGGGGGGGCCATGGGAAGAGCACGAAGGTACGCCGAGCCCAAACTCCGCAAGGAAAGCGAGAACAGCCACGCACGTCCCTGGGCGTTGAGGTCCGCGAAAAGAGCCATCCAATCAGCCGTGTGCAGAATACCCGCGTAGGTTTTCTGGTGTTTATCGATGACGCGAGCAGGGAATGCGGCGGGAGATTGAACGGAGGCGACCGAGGGAGTGCCGCGAGGGAGGTGGCGCTGTACCGCCTGAGCGGCACGGACGGGAGAACAGGCCTGCTGGATCTCAGCATAGGCCTCCTGGATGGCGGTGACGAAGGGCAAAGGGCTGCTGGGGTACAGGAGGTCAGGCGCTGCCGTTGCCAAAAGGGGCAGGAGCCGGCAGCTTTCCGCCCACGACTGAGCGACGGAGCCCAAAAATGTATATATATTAAAAATATAATTACTTACAGCAGCAGAGTGAAATCACTCAAAACCAAAGCAAACGCCCAGCCATTAATTAATTAATTAATAGACACGTGACTGCGTCACGTGAGCATAAGTCCTCAGTGGGACTCGGGGAACATGGGATGGAATGGATGGTATAAGCTATCTAGGTCCTAGTTACAGGGGTGTGGCCCAGCTATAAATATATTAATATTTATAGCTGGGCCCTGCCCCTGCCAACAACAACGGTATTTCAAGTACCTTGATCCCACCTCACAGCACGTCATGACCGCTGACCTCAGCATCCTGCCGAGCCACACGCTTGTAGACCTTTTTGCCAAAGGCACCAAGTTTCGGCCGTGGGTCCAGCGCACGTGTGCCAAAGAGGTGAATGCAATGCTCTCAACATCACTGCGCAAATTCTGCAATGCCATGTGCACGGACCTACAGCTTGCTCCCCTTGCCATGGAACCTTGGTTTCGCGCCGTCATTCACGAATGCAATGCACGTCTCACCAGGCTTGATTACCGTCTCCAGCAGGTCCACCGCACCACCTGGCTCAACACCACAGATAAAGCACTTCTTGACCACTTCAAGCAGGACTGTATCATCACGTGTGTTGACAAGAGTGCCAACAACTTTGCTTTTATATGCAAGAAGCACTACCTTGCTACTTTGCAACACGAGTTGGCGTCCAGCCCTACCTATGTTCAGCGTGCACAGTCCACCGCCAGTATCACTGCTGCTCATCGGGCTTTTCTGCACAGCCAAAACATTGTTGCTCGGGCATTCCTTAAGCGGCAGCGACGCGCCACCACCACTACGTTCCCATATCTGTATCTCACTCTTAAGCTGCACAAAGCTCCTGTTGCTTTGCGCACCATTGCTGCGTCGCATTCAGCCCCACTGATGCCTCTCTCGAAACTCATCTGCCATGCTTTGAATGCTCTTCTCCCTGAAGCCAATGCATTATGGGTGGAGGTGCTGTCGAATGCCGGGTATGAATGCGCTGGTAGTTGGATCGTCATAGACTCAGCCCAAGTACGCCTACGCCTTGCCGCCCTTAGCCGTTCTAAGACAGCAGCAGAGAAACGTATTATACCTATGCCCATAGCCACCTATGATTTCACCACTCTATATACCACACTAGATTTGCACGATTTGAAAGCTCGTTTAAAGATAGCCTCCTTACTCGTCTGTATGCACGTAGGCCTCACGGGCGCAACCACCTGCACGTGCGTGTTTCTCAGACCAAGCCCACGGCAACGTGGCTCTCAGGGATCGCGGCAGGTGCTATCGTGTGGGATGGTTATAATTATATTATCATGAAGGCTGACCTTGTTCATTGGATCTCTTATCTTGTTGATAACACCTTCATTTGTTTTGTGGGCAATGTATACCAACAAGCTATCGGCATCCCTATGGGCACTAACTGTGCCGGGCTCCTTGCAAACCTCTATCTATACACTTATGAGCTTGCATTCATGAATGGAGAATCTCATTGCCTCAAACGATGATGTTCTCATCAGGCGTTTTATCCATACATGACAGTCGATACATTGATGATGGGCATCGCTTTCGACAACCCTGATTTCGCAACCCATTTGTATATCACCGCTGGTCTGCCTGGCATCTACCCGCAAGCGTCCCTCACATTAAAGCTCACGTCGGAGGATACTCATTGCAATTACCTCGATCTTAACATTACCCATAACAAGAAGGGCTGGCGTACGGCTGTCTATGATAAGCGCAAGGATCCTAAATACCAGCAAATTCCTTTTATTCGTTACCCCGATATTCACAGTCTCCTTTCCCACACAGCAAAATATGGTGTTGTTCTTTCTCAGTTACATCGTTTTTCCCGTCTTTGTTCTTATCGTGTTGATTTCATCACGACTCTTGTTGAACTCTTGCAGCGAGTTCCACCGCGCCACAGGCACTAAGCCGCCCCCGCCCACCTCCGGTGGCTTGCGCCACCTTTACCCCAGTCAACCCGTCGCCCCTCGGGTTGGGGACAACGCCTCCACCATCCGACGGCCCCAATCCCTCGCGTCGCGTCTATGCGGTTCTTCGGATACATCTATGCGGTTTTCGGATACATCCGTATGCGGTTTTCGGGTGTACCTGTCCGTCGGGTCGTTGGATTCACACATCTGACGGTCGTAAATCGGTGGGAGAGTAATCGATCGGGAGAGATGAGCATTCTTGGTCAAAGACTATGACCGAGACATTATGCTCCGTCAAGTCCGATGTTTTTTGCAACGTCACCCACATCTGTTCGGTGCTGCCCCTTGGCACAAGCTCTACAAACAGGTCGTGGACCGGCTGGATCGCATAGTATCTCCGCACATCTGAACCCTGTGATGCCAGATCTCCTTTGCGGCCGTTCCGAGCTTGGCACTGGATTCGTTGTCCACATCGTCGCGTCGCTGCAGCAACACGATGTTTTCTGGCATCCGCGGGCTTTTGGTTCCCGCCGCACATTTGAAAGTGCTGTCCTCCGGCTTTTTGCCTTTGCACCGTGTGCAGTTCTTGGACGTTTGGAATCATGGCATGGCTAACGTGATGACTGACTAGCTACCTTTTCAGTGGTTTTCCATTTGCTGGTATTTCCTCGTAAATGGTGGGAGAGCGATCGCAGCAATGGTGCTCACCACTAGACACTCCCGGCCAGTTAGGCTCGAAACACACGCCCTGATCACTGAAGCATGCTCGGCTGTTTCCGGCCCCACCGTCTAGGTCATCTAGTCGCTCTACACGTACGCCAGCCATAATTTCAATGCACAAGGATACACATTTCCATCACCATTCATCTTGATCATCCTGAACGACTCGAAAACGCGGACAAGATAACGGCAGGCTCGAGCTACCATGGTCCGGATTCTCCCGATTTCTGGCCTGCGCTGGTTAAAAATTAAATTAAATTAAATTATAACATGCCGCCGTGGGGAGGTCATGTAGCACATATTCCATGATGGATGGGGTGGAGGAAGCCGCGTGATCGAACTATACTAACTCTAAGCTATCTAGAAAAACCTAACTACACTACTCATCAAAACGCCGCCTCCGCTTGGGGGGAGGTGGCTTGCCCACAGGGTCGGGCGTGTGCGCCTTGACAATCTTCTTCCACCGCGTCTTGTCCTGCATGACAGTCCAAAGACGGGAGAGAGAGTGGATGCGGTGCTCAAACTGGGCTGGGACCACTAGGTCGTCCAGCAACATCTGAACGTAGTTCGTGACAGGTTTCCCTACCCGTTTGGGAATGTCCTCTGCATGGGCCAGGCCAGGTCATCAGAATGTGCCGCCCTGGCTGGCCAAGCCGCTGGGGGCCGGCCAGACCGAGGGTGGTGTCGACCTGGCTGGTGCGGGCAAGGTGTCCTACAAATGCTATCCTACGCTGCCTAATCTCGTCCGAAACACGAGGCATGCCATGATACAAAGATTCTGATGACGGACGCTCGGAAAAACCTACGTTAAGGACCTGTCGGAGCATCCTGCAAACCGTGCCGTCTAGCCGAGCTGCCAGCTTGGGTGGGAGGGTCCACGCCTCGGCGCCATACGTGAGCACCGTGAGGACGAGGACCTTGAAGAGCATGCGCTTGCGGTGCCCGCCCAGGCCCTTCGAGCGCCAGTAGGGTGTGAGCGAACGGAGCTTGGCCCAGGCAAGGCCGATGCGGGTGTCCACATCGTCGGCGGTGTCAGGAAGCCAGCTCCCCAACAGCTTGAAGCGGTCGCGAAACGGGACCTCCGTCCCGTCGAGCAGGCGCGGCAGCGGTGGTTTACTGGAGGCCCCAATCACCATCGCCTCGGTTTTGACACTAATCTCCAACCCCACCGCCCGCGCCTCCAGGCCCAGGCAGTCCAGCCAGGTCTGAATGTGCTCGGGACTCTCGATGAGGGTGGTATCATCCGCATAAATCAGGTCGGCAAGGCGGTAACCAGGTCTAACCCCGCCGTGCTCTTTCACGTTAAGGATGTCCAAGCCTGGCTCGAACCCCTTAAGAGCAGTAAAGCGCGCACGTGCCCGGCGCATGACGTGATCCACGACAATAATGAACAGGTATGGGGACAGGACACAACCTTGCCACACCCCGTGGTGAAGGGGGAATGGTGGGGTGGTGCCTTCCGCAGTCCGCACTACTGCCTGTGAGCCCTCATACAGTCGGCGAATGGCAGCAATAAACGCAGGTGGCACCCGATCCAGAGCTAGGATGGCCCAAAGAGCCTCCCAGAGAACCGTGTCAAAGGCTTTGATATAGTCAACAAAAATGAAGACCAGCGGCAAACTGTCAGGGGGAAGGCGACGCACCTCCTCCATCAATCGGCGCGCGACAAACACAGCCATGACAGTGTTACGACCACGACGGAAACCCATCTGAGACTCACCCAGGTGTGGGTCCAGCGCGGCGCGGAGCCTGTGCAGCATCATGCGCATGAAGACCTTCAGCGCGGCGCTCTGGAGGCAGACACCCCGATAGTTACCGGGGTCAGCAGCAGAGCCCTTCTTGTACAGCATGACGCGGATGGCCGTCTGCCACTCAGCAGGCGGAGGCTCGTCAGAGAGCAGGACACGGTTGCAGAACGCCAGCAGAAGATCCTTAACCGCCAGATCAGGGGTCTTCAGCAGCTCAGCAGAAAGGTGGTCGATCGGCACCGACCGCCGCATCGTACCGCAGGCGCCAACGCTGGTTGTCTCCTTGATATTAATATATATACATACACAACAAGGCCTTAGGATCGAGGCCAGGGCACCCTGACAACTTCTCTCGTTTCCTCAAGTGCATGGGCCGGCCGACTGCAGACGGAGGAGTCTCTCTGCATCATCAGCTGATGATGCACTGATGGTGCAGGCCCAACTTCAGGTGGCAATACAAGACCTAGAAGTAGCACCTCAATTCAATATAAGAAGAAGTAGCCTCCACGGCCGACGACATCAACTCCTGCATTGGCCAGGCCTGGGCGGCCCTCCGCCGCGCCTCGACAGGTTCTGGACATTTGGCTACCCATGAGTGAGCGGCGCAAGCGCATTCTAGCTGACTTCAAGGCCATTGTCCTCAGCATCCTCCTTTACGGCTGCGACGTGTGGACCCTGGACCAGGCGCTGAGCACTGCTGAGCAGCTTGATGGCCGCACAGTCACTCGAATGCTCCGTCACATCCTCGGTGTACGTCCGCTACCAAGAGCGCCGCACCCGGGCCGAGCTCTACTGTGAGCTCCATTTTGTCCCCCATACCATCCGACACCGCTGCCTCCTCACTTTGCCGGCCATCTTGCCCGCACAGACCAGGTGAATACCTATGTGGGCCCTGCGGGCGCGGGCTTAGCCCTGGCGCCAACCAGGTACACACGTACCGCCTCCTATGGCAGGGTCCCCTTGCCCGGCCCGTCGCAACCCGCCGGCAAACTTGCGCGTGCCCCTCACCGACATGGCGCGACTCGGACATGTGTGACACAATCGCTTGAAGATGCAGGGCTTCTGCATGGGACTATCTGTACTCCGCGCCCGCATGCTAGACAAGGAGAAATGGGGTGCCGTCTGCGATAAGCACCTTCCTGAGGGGCATGCTCCTGTTTTATCCCCACGTGGGGATAAAACAGTACGGGCCCCGCGGCCCATCGCTAGAATGCAGGGCAGAAGTCCGCAGGTGGAGGCCGGCCGGTTATTCGGCCCCGGCCTGAGGATAGCTAGCCGCTACACTGTACACTACCGCCTCGTCTGCGCCATTACAGAAGAGGACAGCTCAGATGAGGATTTTATCCCCCTCTAGTGACTATATAAGGCTGGGGCATCTCCTTTTCGGGTTTTTCCTTATGTTGCATGCCCATCTCACCTCCGTAATCTATCATTCTCAATGAATACATGGTTGGGGCCTGATGCAGACGATATTTGTTTAACTTTCGTGTAATAATTTTCTGATGAGATCAAAGTAGCACTCCGTGGCATGCCCATGCACATTACAATTAAATTAAAATTAAATTGGAACATATCTCCGTTGGGAGTACATGTAGCACATATCCCTGAGAAGGGGCATATGGCTTTTAATACATTCTGGGCTACTTCATGCGATGCATGGTAGGGTGTAAACTACACCTGCTCTGGGTGCACACAGTGCACCTGCCCCACTATGTACTCCAACAGCACTATGTATTCCAACAGCTATAAAGGTGCGGACATAGGGTGGCAGATCTAGAATATATATGCTCCTTACCAAGGTTGAAGGTGGGGTCTCAGGCAGGATAAACAGCAAATGTTAATTTCAGGATAACGCATGGGCTCAGATCCTCCTAAAGAATTTCTGAATGGCATCTCAGTTTAGAATCTTTCTTTTGCCAACCAAATATCATCCGAGCTAGTTGCATCTTGGCCGGAAGCAGAGGTTAAAAATCATACGTTAACGGGGCTCCAAATCATCTCACATCATTCCAGGTGCCCTGGTCAAATTAGGGTTAAGCACATTGCACTCTAGATAGGGCAGGAATTCATATCAGCAGACTAAGCCTTGAGCAGCTCAAGCTTGTGAGTGCAGGGTGCATCAGGGCAGTCGCAGGCGCCACCAAACTGCTCCTTCCATCCGGTCACCCCATTCTCTAGTACCGTTGTTTGTACGTCCTTGAGTTCTGGGATGTTCGCTACCGCATCCGCAAACTTCTGGGCACAGGTTGGGCCCCGTACCTGCATTGGCACCAACCAAGGGGGCCAACAATGTTGGCACCCATGGTCGCGATGTGTCTCAGGCATCCAACACTACGAGGGTGAATGCTCTTGAACCGATCGAAGAACCTGCCTTTGCCAGCATAAACTGTTCTAGCTATAATATTTCTTGGATGGACCGTCATGAAGGATGACCGGTGTTGACGGGTCAGCAAGAAGCTGTAATTCACATTTCATGATAAAGGTGATTGAAAACGCGTCGCCACTGGTTATACACTGGTAGGGTTGAGATCATTGAACTGTTTTCTAGTAGAAGCCACACTAGGGCGAGGACCACCATCATACTGCGCTGCAAACACCCTGCCATCCGCATAAGCCACCGCTGTTGCCACCTCCATTGGCGCAATCCACTCTCTCGAAAGCCCCCGGCCTCTACACACTAGCAACTACAACTACATTTTCATACTCGAGCCAACACCTGCACGCATAGCCAGTGCAAACCTTGGCTGCTTTGTAACAACTATTCCCAGCCCACCTGGGGATCCCCCACCTGCTGCCCCAATTCTCTGCCCACTCCAAGCCCTCACAATGACTGGATCGCTAGCTTACAGCTGCAGCAACACCAGAACACTCCTCCACGCAACGGTCTCAGTCACCACCGCAACCGTCACCAACGACCGCCGCTGCCATGCACAGTCATGCACCGTCCACATTGCTGCTGCCACCAAAGGTACTGCAAATTACTGCTGCCTCCGCTATTGCCGCTGCAGTTGCGGCATCTCCACTTGAACACAGCTCCACCTCCATCCATCAACTTCTCTACACCACAATCTAAGCCACCACCTCGCTCACCTGGCTCGCCTGGCCTGTTGCCCAGCAACGATGGGGGCACGTGCACCACAACTACCATGGGTGCCAGCAGGGCTGTGCTAAAGATGGTGCTGGATGACATTCATTGGGTCACGGCATGCTGGATGACACTAAGGCCATTCTGGATGACACTCCCCCTGTAACATGATACGCATGACTGCTGGACACGCATGTCATTGGAAGCAGGTGTGAAGTATGCTCTATGAACGAGCTGCCACTTGCATGCTGCATTAAACAGCAGCACCAATAGAGGGAACACCCACGGGACAAACAAGAAGAACCTCAAGGAGGCACATAGCTCTATAACTGACGAATTTACGTACTTGTGACAGGGCGCAGAAGAACACCACGCGGCCGGGCTGTACGCTCTTCACAGTGTCCACGAGGCCGGGGATGCGATTCTCAAACGACGCGCTGGGGGCGTGCAGGGACCCTGGGGTTATTATTGTTACGGAATCATCGGGCAGTAAAATACATTGAGAAAGGGGATGACAGACTGTGGGAGGAACAGATGGTGTGCCCATCAGGGCTCACACGGGCAATCCCACTCACAATCGACTGCAGCATCGCATATGGGATAGACCGATGCACACAAAATACCGCCCGTGCATGGCGCCAAACCATAGGGGCAAGATTCACCACTTCGGAAGTACTGCCCAATAGAATGGACCCAATTATTCCCAGGCGATATCATGAGGATGACCGACCAAAGATAGATGTAATTAATGCGGTGCATGGTTGCGGGCGTCTAACACGAGCAAATGGATGGCAGCTTAGGTAGAATGGAGCGCACGGCCTGCATGACACCAGACAAAGCTTCCCGACAAAGAATGCCTTACTACCAACTCAGGCGGCACTCGAAACCCAAGCAAACGTGAGCGCATGTCTTAGCATCGACGGGAAAACAATACCCAACCCTTTAACAATTGTGGGTGGAGACTTACCGGGCGGGTGACCATTGCCAAACCGATCGTCGTCTCTGCATTCGTGGAGCAGATGATACGGTGAGCAGCGACGGAAGGCATGCGCATTCCAGGTAACGTTCAGCAAAAAAACAATGGGCCAAAGTTTTTAAATGGAAATCATTGGTGGTTGGGGCACCAGCTCTATGTAAAAAAACTGCCTCGTAAAGGGTACCTGCAGTCCACAAGGAGAACCGAATTCGGGCCTTCAGTGTTGACGAGGTCAACAATCTGGGTAGGAGTTACCCTTGGCAAACTGGGGGCGATTAGTTCAGTAGGGGTCGGATAAGGACAAGCCATGACCAACCGAAAGCTCGAGACGCGTTTTGAGTAAACTAAAACGCGTGCAGGTGTACAGCTTATCCTATAGACACTTAATTCGTTCGACCTGCGTCAGGTCTACACGTTACTTCGACTTTTTGCACCTACACTGAAACCGAGTCTTCGCTGGTGTTTTCTTCTGTGGGTGGTGTGTAACACGTGTTTTCTTTGACACCCCAGCATCTGGTTTTCCAGTAATTAGCACGTGTCCTCTACCGTTGGTCAATGGACGACCCCTAGCGTATCCACGCTATAGGATCAATCGAGGAACGTCGATTCACGAGTTACGAGGCCCCCAGGCTTGGCTCGTGAGTCTACGCCGTCCCATCTTCCAGAGCCGCGCCGGCCGCCCGCGCCCGATGCCGGAGGCCCACTGCCGCGCTTGGGGTGGGCGGCCAGCGATTTGACAGCTGGCAGTCACTGTGCCAGTAATCACTCTCTAGAGAGTAATCTACACCCCCCATTTCGCGCCACCGGCTCAACATGCACTGGAAAAAGCACGTGGGTTACTGGCCAGGCCGGAATATACTTGGAGAAAAAACCAAACCATGGTGGGAAGGGCTGCTCAGTATTATTTTTGTTTTTTATGCTATATATGTATGCCTCCGGGTAGTCAATAAGCGAAATGTTGAAGTCATGGGAGGCTTCGCATGCGCTAGGCTCGTAAAGCTGCGCAACCTGGGCCGTGTTTGCGCCATGCGCATCTGACGTCTTAATTTTGCTCTGCATGTTTTAGGACGCAGCTGACGCGCGCGCAACTTCATGGCAGTGTCGGGGGGTATTTGCGGTTTCCAAAAGCCAACCATGTCTACGACGCACTCTTAATCTCGATTGGATTATCGTCACTTGCTAGAAGTGCACGTGGGATGCAATATTATTAGCTAGCTTGCTAGCTAGTGCTAACACGTTTGTTTATAATATTCTAGTTTTACTGCCATTGGTCCCGGGATCAAGCACTCTACGGTGCATTTACATTCCGCGCCTGCTCCGATTCCGAGGTTTCGAAAGAGCAAATCCTTTCGAGAATGACTCGCATGTCTAAGATTTTTATGGTAGCCGTCAACACAATCACGTTGGTACGTATTTCTTTGCTTATTCATAAGCCTCACGCAGCCGCTTTCTTAGTACTGTGCGTGCTCATTGCGATTGGCGCCGGATGCACAACTCTCTGTTGCCGTTCGTATAGCTCTTCAGCGCTTAATGTGTAAAGGGTAGGGCCTTGTCTTGGCGCTCGCTTCCGCGAAGGCGTTCGCGTGCATTCACAGTGCGCTCGCGAGCCATACAGCATTACCACGAATTACAGCTCGCAATCGATCCGCGCACAGCTGGCCGGCAAATGGCCCTGGCAGGTTGACGGGCTGACAATCCAGCTTGACTCCAACGTATCTCGAAGAGGGCGCCCCTGCCTTCATTGTCAGTTGTCAACCCGTCAAGTAGCCCCTTGTTGGTCAGCTGTTATCACGTCAAGCTGGTTGGTGGTAGCTGCATGGCTCGCAAGCGCACAGCGAACGCACATAAACGCCTTTTGTGAACGCGTACGCAGCTCTCGTTCTTCTTCACACCAAACCGGCGCATTCGTGTACGCGAGCGCAACCCTACCCCAATTAATGGGGAAAGGTGCTGCTGTCTTTTGTCAATCAAACTTTTATCGTCAGCTGAACTTCCTTGTCGCTTACGGTACTGGAACAAACAGTGATTGCAATATACAGCGGGCCGGTCATCATGTTCTGCTTTGGGCGCCCCAGTAGCAGAGCAGCTTTTAAACGTTTGCCCAACGTGCATGAGATGAAGTAGGACAGCAGCTATTAAAAGGTTGCCCACTGGATGGATGTAAATGGGACGATCCGCAACCCGGACTTTTGGATCCCTATCCGGCTCACCGTGTGAGACTTTGGGCGGGGTGAAGTTCCTGCTCGTGGTATGGCCTGCCACCTCACCCTTGCATAATTGGCACTCCACCTGCCACACGACTCCTCTTTGTTTTTCTTCATAGCTTCTTCCTCTCTCTCTCTCTCTCATGTCTCCCTTCGTCTCCGCACTATGTTAGTATCATGTTGTCAGATGTTAGTTTCATGTTGTCAGATCGTGCGCATCCTGCCCAGTGCCTTTCGATTGCCTGTTTCCCACATCCTTATCTGCATCCTTGTCTGCATGGAACCAAGTCACCTCCACCAGGTCGCGGAACTCCCTAGTGATTGCCATTCGTCTATTTCCCATCCCCTTCCGGCCTGAACTCTATCACCCTCAACCAGTTGGCGGGACTCCTATTGATTGCCATCGGCATATGGATGTTTGTCGGCGGCTCCGGCATGGGAGCTGGCTGCCGCGAATGGCTCCAATACCCGATACTGATTCCGGGTATCGTCATCTTTGCCGTGTAAGCATGGCTTTGGGATCGCTTTGCCTTGCTCATTCCTGCTTCGTCTACACCCTGGTTGGAGGTTATTATCACATCACGTGGCCAGACACAGAACAAACAGGCAGGGAGAGTTTTGCTTGTCAAGTAGGGTGCATACAGAACGCCTTGAAGTCAGGATAGGGATGCTTACACAGTTGTGATGTGTTCAACGCATGGCTATGTTGCTTCTGTACAATGTACAGGTCAGCTTGCTAATCGTGAGGGGAATGATGCTTTCATTACAAACCTTCTATATTCTAGTTGGATTGGATATTCTATATTCTATAATATAATATTCTATATTCTAGTTGGATTGGATTAAAAGGCAATGGGAGAGCTGTGCATATTTATTTCGTTATGTGGATATCTGTTGCTTACTTTTTCTTTTGCAGGGGAATGTTTCTTTTTTTTATTAGTGTTTCTCACTTGGAGCGTACCCATTAGAGCTTCTTCCTAGGTGCATGTCTACCAAGCACATGCCTTGCCACGCAGCTCAGTCAGCCCACGCCCTGAACAAGCCAGTTCATACGAGCAGTCACGGTATATGCGAGGCGCGAGCGAAGATTCGCTCCATTTCCCCTCACATATTGCACATGGATGACCAGCTGGCGTGGCCCCATCTCTCGGTGATAGCACTCGGTGCTGCTTCTGGCATGGTATACTCAAGCCCCTGTTTGCGTGTCTTTGTCTTTCTGCTCTTATAACTTGTAGTATACGTTAAAGAAGCATGCTATTGCTATGTTTTATTGCTTGTACTGTTTTTAAAAGTAATGTGCTGCTTTTATTACTTCTAGTTTATCTTAAAAAGTGCAAGTTAAACTTCTTGTTTGGCTTGGCAGCGCACATGTTATTGACCCTGCGGCGCTCTAGTAAAAAAATATCCCGCTTTTTTACCACTAGCGTACGTCCTGTTGCGCTCTTTTCGCCTGGACTCTTTCTTCTTGAGGCGTGCCTTGTGAGTTCATGCTGCTAATGAGTTACCCCACATGAGGGTATCTTTTTCTATCTCCTGCTCCTTGTCTGCTGATCATGATACCAGTAGTAGTATAATGATACCAGTAGCAGTATAATGATACTATAGTAGTATAATGATACTATAGTAGTATAGTGATACTATAGTAGTATAATGATACTATAGTAGTATATTGATACTATAGAAGTATAATGATACTATAGTAGTATAATGATACTATAGTAGTATATTGATACTATAGAAGTATAATGATACTATAGTACTATAATGATACTATAGTACTATAATGATACTATAGTACTGTAATGATACTATAGTACTATAATGATACTATAGTAGTATAATGATACTATAGTAGTATATTGATACTATAGAAGTATAATGATACTATAGTAGTATAATGATACTATAGTAGTATAATGATACTATAGTAGTATAATGATACTGTAGTAGTATAATGATACTATAGTAGTATATTGATACTATAGTAGTATAATGATACTATAGTAGTATATTGATACTATAGTAGTACAATGATACTATAGTAGTATATTGATACTATAGTAGCATGATGACGGTGGTCCTGCGCCGTGCAGCACCACGCAAGGCTGTCATCCCTGCGGTTTTGTGTGAAACACATCAAGATTTCTCTCCCATCGCTCCTTTGCCCTGCTCCCTGTGCTCCCTTTGATTGTCTTAATCGTTTGGTTTGAAATTAGCCCCTTGACATGCTAACTGTTCATGCTGACTTTCTTTCCTTTTGAGCATCCTTCCACCTTGGTGTATGCACGGCTTTCGTTTGCTTCTCGCTCCCGCAGCTCTCTTATTGGCTACGCCGCCGCCGTGCGACCTTATCGCGTCCTCATCGCTTTCGTATCCTCCACAAAGGGCAGATTATTGATGGAACAAATGCATCGCGGCTTATGTAACAAACTGTTGTTGCCGATTTGTGTACACCACGTCGAGTTTACTTTGGTCATAATGTCTTCCCCTCACAATGGTAATTTCTTACATTCTTATCACATAGAAAGGCATGTATGCCGGTACGCAGCATGTCTTAATTCAACCTACTACCGAAAGTCCCCGCTTCATTTTTTTGCCCCCTTAGCAATGTGTTCTTGTGTTTCTGGGCATCCACCCTTTGCAGCTGTACATGTATACATGGACTTTCGCTGAAGTATGCTGCGGTTTAGCAATGCTTTGAGAAATGATACATCGACGCTGCGGTAGACTGACGGCCATGTGTTTTCGGCTGCTGCTGAAGTGCCAGCACATGATGGCCCCATTGCCATCGCGAGATTCGTTGTTGTTGGCTGTTGCAAGACGACGTCAGTGTAAGCAGATCTGCAGGACACGATGTCTGCTGAAATTTTCTCCTTAACCGTGAGCACGGAACCAACTATCTTGTGTGCCACATGGTGAGCCGCTTGCTGGACCTCTCCCTCTTGGCACGGGCTGCTTGTTACCCTGGGTCCCTTGTGACCCTGGTTAATGCTTTTGCCTGGGCCTCCTTGCTTACGACCCCTGGTCTTCCGTGCGCGCTGCGGCGAGCAGTACTTCATCCTCATCGTCATGTTAATCATGATCGCGCTGGCATTCGCCATATTCATGTGAGTTTATGAGCGCTGCGAATATCCATGCGGCAGCCAGTATATCTATCTCACTGTGAGTTACATCTATGCCCTAGGTAACTCGTGTTGATAATCTCTGTGTTCACCTTTTAGGGCCGCTAGAATTGCGCTAGAACTTGGGAAAGCGACCCCTTACACGACGGGTGGCCCTCGCGAAGCCTAGCGCTGGTTTCGGTGTTTCCTATTGCGCGGTCTGTAGGTATCCTACTAAGCTGTTTCCTGTGGTTGTTACTGGCAAGCACGTGGCTGGGTGTGCGATGGTACAAAGAATCACCATGACACTCTTTGTGGATGTGTTGTGGAGGGGAGACGGAAACTCCTTAACGAAAGTGGAGCGTGCACACCTACATGATTGATGGATGATGTACCCTGTGTTGGATGCTTACTGTACCAAGGTGCACATGGGGGGCTGCAACACTCTGGTTTCGCTGCTCCACTCATCCAATGAACGATCTGTTATTGTGGGTGCATGAGGCTCATCGGCTAGTAATGGTGCTGTTTTGATCTTGCGCACCGGCCCCCTCCAGGTTTGTCGTGACTCGCCCGAACGGCGCCCAATGGATCGAAAACGCCGGGTATGCAGCCTGGTCTCACTAACATGTGTGGAATGCATATTTTACTACTGCACGGCTACTGTGTGATGCTGTATGATTTGTTGCATGTCGGTGTGTGCAGATTTCTGGCACGGCTCATATTACTTGTGATGTACTTGTACTTGGATTAAGGGAAGTCATGCATGCAACTGTTCCATTTAGTCAAAGTTCATGGCAATTAAAAGAACAGCACTTGGCCACCGACGGAGCTTTTCAATGTGTTAGAAGAATCGAATTGTTTATTATTGAGTATAATTCAATTTGACGAATCCTGGTGCCAATGCCTGTTTAGTTACAGCAGGGCATCCTGCGAGGCTGGCTTGATTGTTGCCCATGTCCATGGGCGCGAGCTTAAGTGCATGCGTGCCTATGGCATAAGTACTTCAGTTCATAGTCAGGTAGCAGAAACCTATAATGTCCTGGCGCTTGCTGATACTACAACTAGAGTTCATGGCAACTTGCGATAGTGGCGTGGCGGTCTTAAGTCGAAGGGTTGCAGGGTGTAGTAGAATTGTGCATTGTGGTGGAATACCTACTCAAGCTTGGCCCTGTGTTCTGCTAATTATCATGGAAAAGAGGTGGTGGATAGGAACTGCTAATCATCATGGAAAAGAGGTGGTGGATAGGAACTGCTAACTATCATGGAAAAGTTGTGGTGGATAGGAACTGCTAATCATCATGGAAAAGAGGTGGTGGATAGGAACTGCTAATCATCATGGAAAAGAGGTGGTGGATAGGAACTGCTAATTATCATGGAAAAGAGGTGGTGGATAGGAACCTTTGAAAAGGCGAAGAGAAGCAGCTACAATGTAGTCTATGATGTTTCTTCTCCTTCAATCGCTGCATCCCAAGAAACATAAAGGAATGTTGTCTATGATCTTTTCTTCTCCTTCAATCGCTGCATCCCGGGAAGCATAAAGAAGGGCTCAAGAAACCTGTTCCATGTCCAAGTAACCGCGTCTCCTTGTCGGACACATACCGTGGCTGCCAACCTCGCGCACCATGTCGCCGCAGATTCACAGAGTATTCGATCGGCAACTACAGCTCGTGGTTGCAGGACCAGGTACGCAAAGCGTGCGGTGTGGCAGCAACCTGCGCGCATGCTGGGTTGCGGGGCATTACAGGAAGACATGACGGGAGCAAGTTTTGGTAAAGCTTGTTTGCTTGCGACGTGCATGCATGCCTTGTTTACCTTGAATCTCGCTGCCGTCCAAAATTGCTGGGAAAAATGAAAAGAACAAAGAAGTTTGCCCGAAATGTGGTCAGTGCCCTAGATCTAGTCAGTGAACTACATACCAGGTTTGGCTGCCGAATTCGTTCAATCCACCCTTACCCAAGGGCAACCAGCGGAATGCTGATTGTGACCATGGCCTTCGTTGCTGGGTGCTGGATGACCTTGCAGCTTGGCGCTTGGCGCATGGCCGGGAGGGCTGATGGGTGTTGCATGGCCGTGTGGTGGGTGGTGCGTGCCGCATGGCGAGTGGTGGTTGACCTCGCACGTTGCTGCGTGGCTAACCAGGTCAACCACACCCATAGTGCACTAGCCATGTGGCAATGCCGTCATCATATTGTTACAGTGCTGCAGCCAATGACACGACCAACCCTTTGTTTCTGGGTATGGTGAAACCCGTGGTCGCCACCCCCTTTGTCAAAAGATTGACAATAGGCTACTCGGATGCAAGTATTGAACCTGCCATATACCAACCCTAAATTCTTTGCAACCCTGCACATCAGCTGTGCCCAAAATATCCCTGGGCTCATGATGAACATGTTGCTCTTTCCATGGCTAAGTAAAGTAATCTTTATAATTTCCTTCTGGCCAACCTTCACACACTCGTATACACACTCGTACACTGAGCTTATCAAACCTCTCATCCCAACCAACTTGATTATGGTTTCATGCCCCGTGCGTTGTTCTTCCTGGACTCGCTTATTGTAGGTTAATGACAAGGACAACTGGAGGGAGATCTCCAACTGCCTGAAGAGTGCAATCGACTGCCCAGTCCTGCCGCCTAGCAAAGTACGTCATGCGCATGGTAGCCCAGAATGTATCAAAAGCCATATGCCCCTTCTCACGGATATGTGCTACATGTACTCCCAACGGAGTTATGTTCCTAATCAATTAATTCATTCATTAATGGTATCCCATGTATTAGCTTGATAAGTCTCATACGATACTCTGAATTTGTACAAGATTAGGTTCTTCCTTGGAATGTCAAAGCTTGGTGTTAGTGTGTGCTTGGTTTATGTGTAGTCTTCGTACTGCTAGTACACATATACACAGGCAGTACATACTACTATGTTATATGCTCTTCCTATATGGTATATGCAGTAAGCGCGTATAACATCGCTTGGGATGCCTTTGGATCAGGAGACCCCTATAGCCGCAAAATCATGCAAGAGGTCCCTGTGTTCGAATCCAGTATCGTTCCAAACTATTTCACAGTAAGCGTTTATAACACGCATTGAAATCCCCGCGTTAGAATGGGTCCCTTTGTCTTTCTGATGTTGGCAATCCCATGTTCGTTCCATGTACTCTATGGTGAAAGAGTTTCGTTCAATACTTTATAGTGTTTTGATCCCTCACCTCAACTTTGATACTCTGGCCTGGCTTGTGGGCCTTTGTTTGGGGGGGGGGGGGGGCCTTGAACGTCGTGGGTGATGACCATGTGTGCGGCTGCAACAGGGCGGGACGACCAACCGCATCAAGCGGTATTGCTGCTTTGCACCCGCAGGGTACGTGCCAAACACACGTTTCTCCATGCTCCTTATGTGGAGTGTTGAGGTTTGTGAACACAGGCTGTCTAGCTCGTGTCCCCAGCTGCATGTTTTCTATCCCGGAGAAGCGTCACAAGGTGCTGCGCGCCGTTTTCTCAAGTGGCATGTAGCTGCTTGTCGTGGTGTGCACTTGATGACGAGATGACAGGGTGACGCTTTGGGGTTCCAGCGCCACGCTTGCGGAGCGCGGCACAAACTACTGGGGGTTGTTTGTGTAGAACGCCTGTACGTGGCATGCCTGCGTTATCGGCTCGCTGGCGCTGGGTCGTGTCCGTTCCCTATGTGATGGGCGTGCGCTCTGGGGCGGTTGGGGCGTTCCTGGGTTACCGACTCACTGGTTGGCCAGGGGGTACCATACTGGAGTAGTGGTTGGACTTTATTTGGTACGCCATGCCATTACCTTGTTGCTATTCTGGGGACAGCAATGGCACGGCGTTCCTGTCCACCGTTGGATGGCACCGGTCCCCCCTCACCCATGCGATGAGCCCTGCCCTGTCCACCGTTGGATGGCACCGGTCCCCCCTCACCCATGCGATGAGCCCTGCGGTAGCCGGTGGACCAGGGTGGACCTGGGAGCTCACAGGCCTGTGATAGCCTGTCTGTCACAAACAACCATGTAATGTGCCGTAAACAGTCATATAAGATCCATCATAGTTTTACAAGGCTACCCAGCGGTTAATGCGGGTGGTTCCTGACTCCCCAAGTATCGCTGTGCTCGGAGGGATAGCAGCTGATCCCCCCGAAAACATGCGCTGAGCTCCCCTAGTCACCTTGCTGCATTTATGTTGAATTGTTTTTGCTGAACCCCTTTGCTGAATCCTTCCTGTCAAACCCTGTCTGGTGAATGCCTCAATGCTGAACCCTTTTATGCTGAACCCTGTCACCTACTGGTCAGGTGCCTCGGCTCCTACCAGCCCCTGGGACCCGCGCGCAACTGCAACCAGTTCTCCCTTGAAGAGGAGACCCGGTGTTGGCAGTGCAGCCAGTGCCGGTCCGTAGCTGGCGCGCCTCACCTCACCTTGTGGGGGGCCTCAACTTTTGGGGTCGTTGCCGGGGTTTAGTTTGGCGGTTGTAGCTTTTTGGTGGACTTGTACCATTTTCTTCGGGCTTTTGCCGGGTTTTGTGCGCCGTTGCATCTCACACCTCACCCTGTTACTGCTTTTTTTTTCTTTTTCTCACCCATGCACTTGTGTGCGTGTGCGTATGCGTGTGCGTGTGCGTGTGCGTGTGCATGTGCATGTGCGTGTGCGTGCGTGTGCGTGTGCGTGTGCGTGTGCGTGTGCGTGTGCGTGTGCGTGTGCGTGTGCGTGTGCGTGTGCGTGTGCGTGTGCGTGTGCGTGTGCGTGTGCGTGTGCGTGTGCGTGTGCGTGTGCGTGTGCGTGTGCGTGTGCGTGTGCGTGTGCGTGTGCGTGTGCGTGTGCGTGTGCGTGTGCGTGTGCGTGTGCGTGTGCGTGTGCGTGTGCGTGTGCGCGTGCGCGTGCGTGTGCGTGTGCGTGTGCGTGTGCGTGTGCGTGTGCGTGTGCGTGTGCGTGTGCGTGTGCGTGTGCGTGTGCGTGTGCGTGTGCGTGTGCGCGTGCGTGTGCGTGTGCGTGTGCGCGTGCGTGTGCGTGTGCGCGTGCGTGTGTGTGTGTCGGTGTGTGTGTGTGTGATCCCCTCTCACCGCCCCAACCTTTCAGTTAGATGCAGATCAACAGAGCATTAGCATCTTGAAAATTTGATAGCACCCGTTTGCCTTTATTTTCTGTGCCCACACGCCATTCCATGGTCTTTCGCTTGTGTGCATCTTTGCATGCATACACACGCACACGCGCACCCAGCGGCTTGTTCGTGGCCATCATCAGCTGCATGTTTGCCAGTGGTCACCCACCCACCCTTGTGGCCCCTCTGCGTGCAACCGCTACTGCTAACACCACCTCAACCACCACGGACACACCAGCGGCACGTTCGCCAGCATCATTCGCGACGAGTGGGGCACCGTTGCCATCGTCACTATCGTCGCAGTGGCACTCATGGTGGGTGGAATGGATTTCCTGTTAGGAGATGATAAGGGCGTATATCATTGTGGCACTCACGGTGGGTTAAATAGGGGTTCCAATAGGCAGATCATAAGGAGCTATGTCACCCTGGCATTTATGGTGAGTTTATTAGGAGTTTCAAAAGGCAGATCATAAGGGCTATTTTGCCGTCATGACATGATGCAGGGCTGAGGGGTGGTAAAGGACGAGCGCAACTTGACATGGAAATAGTTTTAATGTTGAGGGGGTGGCGAATTCATGAGCAAATGGCGGGCCTTGGGCTCTGTGATTGGGTGGAGCCACAACGTGAGTCACTTGCGCCCGCCCGCACAAAGCGGGGCACAAGTTTGCGTGTGAGTTTTTACTAGTTGTGAGAGAGAGACAGCGCTGGTGAGAGCGACACAAGGCCAACGGGCTTTGAAGCAGAGAGTTTTCGGCAGGAGAAGTCAATGTGGGATGGCAATAGTTTGTTGGGAAATGAATCCATGCAGACCTAGCTGAGAGCTCATGCTTCGTAAATGCGTCAACGCTGTTGCACTCAAGGCTCGGATAACTGGCGACAGTTCGTTGGGCATGCTCCTAAGCAACCCTTGAAATTTGGATGTTAATATTAGCCCCCGTCCCAGCAGATTGCATGGTATTCTATTAATTAATTAAGCAGTTAATGTACACGGGGTATTCTATGCAGCCATACTGCCCACCCCGATTCTCCCGATTTCTGGCCTGCGCTGGTTGTCTCCTTTATACTGCCCACCCTGAATGGCTACACCCGAGCCTTTCCCTTTGCCAGCTCCATTAGTGATCCAGAATGCAGAAAAGATTTCTTCTCCCTTTGGCTGGACGAGTGTATCGAAACTCTGGCCACCTGGTGGAAAGGGCGCTGAAGCCGGCATGTCCACGCGGACGACCTGTCACATTGCTGCTGCCACCAACAATGTCAACACCAGCAGACTGAGCAGAGCCATCAGCTTGTGCATGTACGCTGCTTCAGTGCAACCCCGATCCCCCGCCGCTGTCCACTAATCTCCACTAACCTGCTGGCATGTCCTTCAATGTCACATCCAGCCAACCATGAAGTTAATTCACGTGACTGAGTCGTGGAGCCAATCATAAAACCATGAAATCAATCAGGCGCCGGTGCTGCTGACTCTATCATTTAACTGTAGCTCTTCGCTGCTGCTAACTCATTGCTCATTGTACTCTATTGCACCATAAAACTTTGCGCCTCTTGAATCGTTCGGTGCATCGTACGACAGGTGCTCACCCTCATGGCAGCCTGCTGTTTGCGTAGACGGGGTTTTAACAATGGTGGCTATCCCAAGGGTGCGACGCCAACAGCTGGAAACGCAACGCCTAAGGCTGGTCTAACACCAACGTATGGATACTCAACAAAGTATGGATACACGCCAAATGCTGGATCTGCAACACCACCAAAGGCTGAATCCACAACACCAAATGATGAATACGCAGCACCAAGGTTTGAATCCACGCCACCGAGGGGTGGATCCACGACTCCAAGGGGTGGATCCACGACTCCAAGGGGTGGATCCACGACTCCAAGGGGTGGATCCACCACGCCACCGAGGGGTGGATCCACGACGCCAAGATCCACCACGCCACCGAGGGGTGGATCCACGACTCCAAGGGGTGGATCCACGACTCCAAGGGGTGGATCCACGACTCCAAGGGGTGGATCCACCACGCCACCGAGGGGTGGATCCACAGCACCACTTTCTCCTGGTGCATTGGCAATGCACCGTGTGCCCCGATGAGGGAACGAGATAATGGTGCGCCGGTGATTGTGCGTCGATCTGCTGAAGCTGCTGACCAGAGTTGAAGGCATGCTGATTGGAAAACGGTGTGTGTGTGTGTGTGTGTGTGTGCGTGTGTGTGTATTTGACACAAGCTGTTTTCTAATCACTTCTTGAAAGATTAATTAATTAATTAAATTAATTAAATTAATTAATTAATTAGGAACATAACTCCGTTGGGAGTACATGTAGCACATATCCCTGACAAGGGGCATATGGCTTTTAATACATTCTGGGCTACTTCCTGCAAGGGTGGGAATGTAAGCTACACTTGCTCTAGGTGCGCCAGGGCACCTGCACCCCCATGATCTATCAAGCTATGCCCAGCTATAAGGGGGAACCTGTCTTGGGGGGGAAGATCATCATGGCTATACAAGAGCTAGGGCATGGCTTCTCACCAGAGAGCGTCTCTCTGCATAAGCATAGCATGGCTGAATTCTTAAATGCAACATCCATGGGAGGTCCCATTATAGGCATGGCTTGGCTAAATTCTGAAGGCATCATCCATGGGGGCCATTATGGGCGCACATGCGCGTGGGCCACATGCTAGGCTAAGCCTGACTAATCTACACTACTGGTATATATTCCCTAGTCTGAGGTGGCAGGAGGTGCCTGCCAGGGCTTGTGGTCAACGTGGATGACCGCCCCCCTCCAGTATACCGGCTTCCCCCCTGCGCTCTGCCGGAGCTGAAGGTAGGTCGGCCATAGCTCGCGTCGCCGCTGTTGCTGGGCCAGGGTCAAGTCGCCGTCCAGCGTGAAGCGAGTCCTCGAGAGCTTCTTGCGGCATTCAAGGAACGCCAGCTTGTCCGCCATGTACTTAAAGGTGAGGAGCACGGGTGCCGGGCCAGCCTTACCCCGCGCGCGGGAGAGGCGGACAGCCGACATCCGCAGCTCACCAGTGAGTTGCATGGGGGCAAGAATGTCGCGCTTAAATGCCCTGAGAAGAGTCGTCGAGGTCTCACCTGCCGGCTGGTCGAAGTGCTTGACGATGACATTGTGGCTGCGCTGGGTGATGTCGGCCTCCTCGCGAAGGTCGAGGGCTTGTTGCTTGAGCTGTGCCGCGATGGTGGAGGTGGTGGAGGTGGTATGATGCTTAAGCAAGTCCGCCCAGGTGGAGGGAGCATCGCTGGCCGGGCCAGCAGATGCCGGCTGGGCAGCGATGTCCTTCACCGCCTGGGCGGTGAGGCCGGCGGTGCCATGCAAGCTCTCAAGGGCGGTGGCAGTGGCTTGGAGGCGCTGGTCGAGGTCGAGGAGCTGGGCCGTGATGTCGGCAGTGGAGGCGGAAATGGCAGTGGAGGTGGACCTCGGCGACGGTGGTGGAAAGGTGAGGAAGCTCAGCAGCCAGCGTGCCGCCCAGTGCTGCTACGTCGGCAGCAAGGGGGGTCACGTGCTGCTGGAAGGCTTCCGTAAGGATGGAACGAAGTGTGGGGGCGCAGATGGATGGAGCCCAGATCTCGCCATCAGAGCGCTGGAGAAGGGAGTTGAGAATGGTGTGCTGGAGTTGGGGGCGGGCGCACCCGAGCAGAATGTCGGTGTTAAACCAAAATTTGCCGTCCGGGAGGAGGAGGCGAATGATGTCGTGGAGGTGGAGGCACAGGTCGTAAAGCGAGGCGAAGTCCCCCCAGAAGATGCAATGCAGAGCAGTTGCCGGGGACATGTTAGTCCAGTCGTGATCGTCGACCTTCGGTCACCGCCCGCATCCGCCTTTCGTAAGCACGTGGCACCACCTGATTTGCGCACACTGCAGTTGCTTGAGAAATCTGACGACGCTCTGGAGGACTTCCCTGAAAAACGCGCCCACAAGCGCGCGGCAGAGGCGTTCGTCGACGCGCTGGACATCCCGGCCAGCCACGCCCAGCTGGTCGCTGCCGGCCCGGCTTCGGCCCTTCGACACCTCGCTGGCAAGCTGCCCGCGGCCGGGGCCCTGCTGCCCCCCCGCCGCCCGCCCCGCTTCACCAGCCTGCACCGGCTCCCCGCCGTCATCCAGGCCCGGCAAGCCCTACGTGACAACCGCGACCCCGCCCACTACGCCCGCCTCAAAGCCGATTACCACTCGGCCATCCGGCAGGCGACCAAGGAGCAGGAGGACCTTCATGTCCGCGAGTACTTCGCCCACCTCAAGGACCAGCACGGCAAGTACGCCTGGACACGCCTGCGTCACGCCCAACGGCCCGCCGGCGGCGCGCAGCCGGTGCCGCGGACGCTCTCTGGCTCACCGCAGCAGCAGCTCGACCAGTGGTATTCCTCCCAGTCCCGGCTGCTCGGTGCCCCCCCGCCGCCTCCGCCGCTTGGCCCTCTGGCGGCCGCACGCCTGGCAGTAGCGCCTGCGGCCGTCCCTGCGCCGCCCACGCCGCCCGCCGCTGAGCAGGACTACATGTACCCAGCCCTGACGGAACCCCTGGCCGCCGGACCCCAACGAGCTACCGCCGTTCACCGAGCTCGAGCTGAGCACCGCCGCCAAGCAACTCCGCTTCTAGGCCGCCGTTGGACGGCTGACCAGCTCCCAGCCCCGGTGATTAAGCTGACGGCGCTCACGGGATTCCTGCTTGACGTCTGCAACCAGATCCTGCTTGCCGCCGCGCCGCCGATTCCTGAGTGGCAGCACAGCTACCGTATTATGCTGTACAAAAACAAAGGTTCCCCTGACGACCCCGCAAGGCTACCGAGGGGTCTGCATCCAGAGCGCCGCACTCAAGTTGTTCATGCGCATGATCCTCAACCGCCTTCGTTCTGCTCTCGACCGTCACCTAGGGGAAAGTCAAATGGGCTTTCGTCCTGGGCGCAACACCGTCATGGCCATCTTCGTCGCGCGTCGCCTCTTCGAGGAAATCGCTCTCCTGCAACCTCAGGTGAGTTTCCCGCCATCCAGGCTGATCTTCGTCGACTTCATGAAGGCTTTTTGATTCTGTCCTCTGGGACGCTCTATGGGCTGTACTTGCTCGCGCGCTCGTGTCCCCACTCCCCTGATTACCGTCATCCGCACGCTGTATGAGGGGTCGACCACTTCGGTGCGCACTCAACACGGCATTACCCCGCCATGCCCACTGCAGACCGGCGTCTGGCAGGGTTGCGTCCTGTCGCCGTACCTGTTTATTATTGTAGTGGATTATGTTATGCGCCAGGCACGTGCTCGCTTTGCTAGCATTGCAGGCCGTGCCCCCGGCCTAGCGATCACGAACGAGCTTGGAGAAGGGGGGCCGACTAACATTGAATTAGCAGAATTTACTAGCTGACCTCATTTATGCCGACGACATCACGCTCATCGAGAAGCCGGAGTCTGCCCAACTTTGGCTGGACTGCCTGGCGCTCCAGGCTCGGGCGGTTGGTCTAGAAATCAGCCCCAAAACGGAGGCCCTGGCCCTCGGCATGGCAGGGCCCCCACCCACACTCCGCCTCTTAGACGACACCGAGGTCCCCTACCCTACTTCAGGCCGCTTCAAGCTGCTCGGCCACTGAGTTGGCTTCCCGACTGCGAGGACGACCTGACGACACGGATCGGCATGGCGTGGGCGCACCTCCATGACCACCGCCGCTGGTGCCGGAGCAACCCCGGATCGTCAAGCGTGACCTCTTCAAGGTCGTCATTCTGACGATCCTGACCTACGGCGCAGAGACCTGGACACTGACGCAGGAGCTGGAGCAACGACTCGACGGCAACGTCACCAAGATGCTGCGCAAGGCCCTTACTACATCCCCTTTGGTTTGCACATTAGTAATGAGGATTTGTACGCTGATTTGCCCTATGTTTCCCACATTATTAGGCACAGGCGCCTGGGCCTAGCCGGGCACCTGGCCCGCACAGATCAGGTAGACACATCAGATAGACTAGCTGGCACCAAACCCGCCCAGCCTGGGCAATATGTCCTTACCTGGCGTGCCCCCGGCCGCGCGCGGCAGGGCCGCCACCCGTGGACTTTTCGTGATAGACTCGGCATGGACATGTGCTACACTAGACGCGACGGGCTCACGCCCGGGCAGCCTCGGCTGCATGGTTTGTCTGTAATATATGGAGGCAGATGGTACGCAAGGATAGATGGCAAGTAGTGATGAAGGAGACCACCCCCAAGTCTGTGGGGGCTCCGCGTGTGACCGCGTATGGCATATTCATAGCGATTCGGGCCGCGGTGCCCACACCCCTGTAACTAGGACCTAGATAGCTTACACCATCCATTCCATCCCATGTTCCCCTCCCACTGAGGCCTTATGCTCACGTGACGCAGTCACGTGTCTATTAATTAATTAATTCATTGGGTTAATGAAATCGTCGACCTTGAAAGGTTGGGGCCGCCGAAAGCGCGGTTCTGTGGGGCATGAAAACCCTCCTGTTTTGTCGGCTGAGCGGCTGCGTTTAGGATCAGGCGATGCAGATGGCGAGGCATTAAGCCCGGGAGGGTTCGGGGCGAGGTCCCACCAGTGTGCGACTAGTGTCACCGCTGCCTGCCGGACCTGATGGCAAAGCTGCAGCCGGAGCTGCCGACGTATTTTCATGGCCGAGCGCAGCCGCCAGGCTGCGTTGCGTCGAGGAGCGTTTGCTCGTGACATATTGCGTATTAGCTTAATTCGGAAAAATATATCAGCATGTGCGTCTTAGAAAGACGAAGCGATAGTGATGTTCACAGCCGAATTCGGTGCTCAAACGTGAAAGTTATGAGCTCCGCCATCAGCCATGGCTACCTCGTTTACATGCCCATTCGTTTTGGCGGGTAAGCCTTCTTGAAAGATGCTTCGACTCGTTGATATACATGGGAAGAAGCACCTGGGAAGGGCAGTGCACGCTGGATTTATGAGTGTGCGGAGGGATACTGGTTTAAATATTATTCAGACAGAGTCCTCGACCAAACTACCTTGAGGTGCAGATTACATATGTAGAGGGTATGTGGTAGGGATCAGTACAATAGATATAAATCCACGCTTTGCCAAGTGAACAATTCAACCATTGGGGCCGGCAGCTGCGCGGTACATGGCCTACCTCAAGCGCGCCCCACGATAAAATAAGATTAAATTAAATTAAATTAAATTAAATTAAATTGGAACATATCTCCGTACTTGGGAACTCGTACATGTATAGCACACATCCGTGAGAAGGGGCATATGGATTGTAATACATTCTGGGCTACTTCCTGCAAGGGTATGTAGGGACGTGTAAACTACAACTGCTCTGGGTGCACAAAGTGCACCTGCACCACTATGTATTCCAGCAGCTAAGGTGCGGACATAGGGTGGAAGATTCATTGATTAATTAATAGACACGTGACTGCGGCAAGTGAGCATATGTAAGTCCTCAGTGGGAGGGCAACATGGGATGGATTGGATGATGTAAGCTATATCTAGGCCCTATAGTTACAGGGTTGTGGGCACCACGGCCCGAATCGCTATGAATGCCATACGCGGTCACACGCGGAGCCCCTGCAGACTTGGGGGTGGTCTCCTTCAACACTACTTGCCACCTATCCTTGCGTACCATCTGCCTACTTATTACAGCCTGCCCCCTTAAGAACATATCTCCGAACACATATCCCGGAGAAGGGGCATATGGTTTTTTATACATTCTGAGCTACAACCTGCAGGTGGGGGGATGTAAACTGCCACCTACTCTGGGTCACCCAGAGTACATGCAAGGTGCCCTGGCTGCACCACCGTGTATTCCAGTGCTCAGCTAAGGTGTGGACATGGGGTCTGCATTTTGCCCCAACCATGTTGTCACTAGAGGGGGATATAATCGTCATCCGAGCTGTCCTCTACTGCAATCACAATTGTGATGGCAGACGAGGCGCCGTAGTGTAGCGGCTATCCTCAGGGGCAATAAACTCCACCTGCTGACTTCTACCCTGGCGCTAGCAATGGGCCGTGGGGCCCGTGGGGAGAAAACCGGAGCATGCCCCTCAGAAAGGTGCTTATCGCAGATGGCAGCCCATTTCTCCTTGTCTGACCTATGTACGGCGCCGAGACCTGGACACTGACGCAGCAGCTGGAGTGCTCAACGACTCGACGGCAAAGTCACCAAGATGCTGCGCATGCAAGGCCCTTACATCCCCTTTGGTTTGCACATTAGTAATGAGGATTTGTACGCTGATTTGCCCTATGTTTCCCACATTATTAGGCACAGGCGCCTGGGCCTAGCCGGGCATCTGGCCCGCACAGATCAGGTAGACACATCGGATAGACTTGCTGGCACCAAACCCGCGCCCAGCCTGGGCGATATGTCCTTACCTGGCGTGCCCCCGGCCGCGCGCGGCAGGGCCGCCACCCGTGGACTTTTCGTGATAGACTCGGCATGGACATGTGCTACACTGGACGTACGTGACGGGCTCACGCCCGGGCAGCCTCCTGGTTTGTCTGTAATATGGAGGCAGATGGTACGCAAGGATAGATGGCAAGTAGTGATGAAAGAGACCACCCCCAAGTCTGTGGGGGCTCCGCGTGTGACCGCGTATGGCATTCATAGCGATTCGGGCCGCGGTGCCCACACCCCTGTAACTAGGACCTAGATAGCTTACACCATCCATTCCATCCCATGTTCCCCTCCCACTGAGGCCTTATGCTCACGTGACGCAGTCACGTGTCAATTAATTAATTAATTAATTAATTAATTAATTCTCCTTGTCTATCACGCGAGCGATGGTACGCAAGGATAGATGGCAAGTAGTGATGAAGGAGACCACCCCCAAGTCTGTGGGGGCTCCGCGTGTGACCGCGTATGGCATTCATATAGCGATTCGGGCCGAAGTGCCCACACCCCTGTAACTAGGACCTAGATAGCTTACACCATCCATTCCATCAATCCCATATTCCCCTCCCACTGAGGACTTATGCTCACGTGACGCAGTCACGTGTCTATTAATTAATTAATTAATCGTGCGAGCGTGGAGTACAGATAGTCCCCGTGTTGGTCTGTACGGCAGTACGGGGTACTCGGTAAAACCCTTGCGTACTGTAAAAATACAGGTATTTTTGCGAGGGGTCAAAAATACGCGAAAAAATACGCAGTACGGCATACGGGGTATTTTTGAAATTGTGCTAAAAAAGTACGGGGTATTATTGAGGCCAAGGCTTAAAGTACGGGGTATTCTTAGGATGTGTGGCCCTGCATCCAACAAATGTTACTATGTACTATGCTCTCTGCTATTCATTAATGAGCATAATGGCAGTGACTTGCCACCTGCCACACTTAGATCGACATTGCAATACATCCTTCAAGTACATTTGTATATTGTGGACACGCAAACTATTGACCATCTAACACCGGTCTCTTTTATTACAATGCATTATTGACAACATAATACATTATTGAATGGTATAATGCACCCAGAGCTCTGGCAGCCTCGATGCAGAGGATGTCATAGCACTATAGATGGCAGCTTCGTTGCACAATGACAACAAGTGCATGCCACGAATCCCTAAGAAATAAAATCATTGGCAATAAACCCAGAATTGACCTTCACTGCTGCGGCAGGTCCATACTTTGCCACTGCCGCGATCATATTCTTGTACGAGGCGCTGGCGGCGACGTGAAACGGAATGCCATTCTCGTAAAAGAAAGAGGCCTGGGCAAGGCGGACTTCCTGGAGCTGCGCATTGGAAAAGCACTGTGGAATCGTCTTCTGCACTGCCTTGCCAGAGCCACAAGGGCCAGCACCCGGGGCAGCGGCAGGCAGAAGGGCCTTGGCAACGCGGGCACCGAGCACTGCCTTTTGCTCCTTCTTTTCCAACCGGGCTGCCTCAGCCGCCTGAAGCCTCCCGATCAGGCCTTCTACAATCCTAGACTGCTGGCAAAATGTGGCTCCCTTGTTGGGGATGTGGCCGAGATGGCCGACAGCGCGATCCTTGCTAAAGTTGCCAGGCCTGCCGAACTTGTAATCGCACAGCTTGCACGCCTGGCCACCTCTGGCCGACTACCACGTCTTCCCCACTCACGGTCTTTTCCACCTCGTCAATCAGGTGGAGGTATTGATACTCCTCTCCCCTTTTGACGACTGGGACTCTAGGCATGGTCGCCTCTTTTAGGATTGCCTAGCGCACAATACATGAAGCGGCGCACCCGGCACCTTCTATTTGCTTTAATTGCGTCTTCACTCTTCTGCGTCTTTCTGGAAGTGCACCCGTCCCTAAACCTTATGATTCTGCCATGCATATGCTCTGTCCCCTCGCAGCTTTTCTCCCGCGCAATAAAAAATCCTGTCAAAAAATGTAGAAAGGCACACCGTCACGCGTGTACTAGCAAGTAGCTATGCACTCGCTGCAATTTCAGCAATTTCAGTACCACTGACAGGTCTGGGCCTCTCCCCACCGCGTGACACGTCCGCGACCTCCAAAATCGGCTAAAGTCCAAAGTGAAAAACAGTGAAAATCGTACGGCGTACGCGGTCGAAAGCGTCAGTACCGTGGAATACGGCGTATTTTCATACCCGAGGTGCCGTACGAACCAACACGGGATAGTCCCATGCAGAGCCCCTGCATCCTCAAGCAGTTGTGTCGCATAGATCCGGGTCGCGCCGCGTCGGTGCGGGCCGGGCACGCGCAAGTTTGCCAATGGTAATTGCGACTGGACAAGGGGACCCTGCCATATAGTCCTCAGGAGGTGCATGTCTACCTGGTTGGCCAGTCTTAAGCTAGCCCCCCGGCCGGCAGGGCCCACATCGATGCCCGATCGGTATTCACATGGTATGTGCGGGCAAGATGGCCGGCAAAGAGGAAGCGGCGGTGCACCGCATGCATGGCGGATGGTATGGGTGACAAGAGGGAGCTCGCACGCAGGAGTAGCCCCCCTTGTGGGTGCGGCGCTTGTGGTAGCGGCCGCCAAGGATGTGACAGAGCAGTCTATGTAGTGATGGTGCCGTCAAGCTGCTTGCTCAGCCCCTGAGGCGGCGCCTGGTCCAGGGTCCACGCCTCACAGCCGTAAAGGAGGATGCTGATTGCTGATGAGGACAAGGGCTTTGAACCGGAATGCGCTTGCGCCGCTCACTTAGGTACTAAGCGACATGTCCAGAACCTGTCAAGGCGGCGGAGGGCCGCCCAGGCCTGGCCAATGCAGGTGTTGATGTCGTCGACCGTGGAGGGGATCCTGTGCAGCCAAGGAGCTTGAAGCGAGTCGCCGGCGGGGCCGGGGACGGGGCTAGCTTCCGTCCAGCAAGAGGAGCTAGGGTACGGGGTGGGGTGCGGTCCCAGCGGGGTAGCCGATGCATGGCCATGACCTCCGTTTTACATTGCTGTCAGATCATAAGCCCCACCGCCCGCGCTTCCATGCAGTGACATTAAGCTATCTTATGTCAGAGTTGGGCGGCCGGACTCCGGGGTCTCCACGAGCGTCGTGTCATCAGCATGGATCAGTTCGCTCCGTCGGTAGCCTGGCTGCATGGGTGGCCGGGTTGCACTACGGCTTCGCAAGGCAACCCCGTCGCAGCTGGCCGGCGTTCTCCGTGATCTCGATCCCCGGCGCGGGCGCCCCTCCATGCACCCGGGCAAAGCGGGCTTGAATGTGCTCACCTTATAATAATATAATCCATGCACCATGATGAATATAGATATGGGGAAAGCACACAGCCCTGCCATGCACACCCCTGTGTGCAGGGGGGACGCCCGGCGGAGTGACGCTGTCAGCGTTATAGACCTGGGCTTGGGATATATCGAACTGGCGGATGATCTCAACGATGTACATGTACGATTGATGGGATACGGAACAGGTGGAGGACCACCCATATATGTAGGGCGTCCCATATAACCGTATCGAATTCCTAGGTGCGGTAATCCACGAAGATGAATAGCAATGGCAACAAGAGGCCCGGGGGGGCGCAGGCGGCCCATGCACTTCTTCGATCATGCAGGCGGCGCACGTGGTATTATGGTGACCATAAGTCCATAACACAATTGCGACGAACACGGAATTAAGCCCATCTGGAACTCACCCAGGTGGGATTATCGAGGCTGGCATGCATGCGCGGTTCAGCAGGAGACGCACGAAAACTTTCAGCATGCACGCAGCTTTGGAGGCATACACCGCGGTAGTTGCCGGTGCATGACAGTCCGTGGCGGCCCCCTTGCCCTTGTACATAATAGAGCATGACCCGGACAGCGGTCTTCCAATACATACATCGGCGGGGGGGGACCATCTCGTAGAATCCGGTTGTAAAGTTACGCCCTGCACGCCGGAGTAAAGGCTCAATTAAGCTAGCTCAGGCATCTTAACAATCTCCGGTGAAATATTGTCCACTCCCATGCATGGCATGCAGCATGATTCGTTGCGGACGGTGGAGAATCAGAAATGGCACCGGCAGCCCATCATGATTCCTGGGGGGTCCACTCGTCGTGGGGGGCGTCCAACGGCTAGGTGTCCCAAATCATGTCAAGAGGCCTCAATTGAGGCCTTTTGGCTCAATTAATTGAGGCCTTGTTCACCAAGGTCACCTGGGGACGGTCACTGGCAAGGCCACTGACCAGTCCAAGCTGCGGCGCCCTGCTCTTGGCGGCATCGATCCTGCTCCACCACCCTGCCCGGG
Organism: Mesostigma viride; assembly: GCA_009746045.1. Taxonomy (NCBI): domain Eukaryota; kingdom Viridiplantae; phylum Streptophyta; class Mesostigmatophyceae; order Mesostigmatales; family Mesostigmataceae; genus Mesostigma; species Mesostigma viride. Next base: position 652,867 of record RPFO01000819.1, read on the forward strand.
AAGAACCAGGTGACTTAGAACTGGACCACCTCAGAGGGTGTGCTGCATAACATCACAACCGCGCAGCCCAAGGTGCGGTCGATCTGTACCGCACCTACATGGGGGTAATTGACCACGACAATGCCAGGGCGGGGTCGCCATGTCCGACATCTGGGGTGCCAGGGACCCAGAATTGTACGCGAAATTAGCGAGTCTCTGTCAATGCTGATCACCCGGATGGCTACTTTGCCATGCGCCATGGTTTGTCCCCGGCTACAACAAGTCATACCGCGACTACCTCGTGGAGGCAGGGCTACCTGGCTGGACCTTGTGAATAACGAGCGCTTGAGGGAGGCCAGGGCCATGCACTGTGGCCACTCGATCCAGCTGGACAGCGATTCGACCCCGATGGCCACACACTCCAAAAACTGGACTGCCAAAGTGGGTGCAGCCAGGCAGTGTGTTGAAATATTAAAGGTGGAGGAGGAAAGATCTTTTGACCTCTTGTTACCCAATGTGATGACAGCCACAAAATATTGCTTGGTTGATTAAATATATTACCTTGGGGTTGGTCTCCAACTAGGAGGTAGGCCTCAACTAGAGGTTAATCCCATCCAACTAGGATGGGCTTGGGCAAACTATGCCACTACACAATCTCAACGAGAGACTGTTACATACTCAACTAGAGCATGTCTTTTGTCTACCAACTAGGCAGCCATACCCAACTAGGGCTTACCCATACACATGGGGACCAACTCGGTAAATTTCTCGTGTACCATGATGAGTCACTTATGTGGAAGGGACAAAGTCCTTTAGTGGCGGCTACACTGTTTGCTACCGTTGATCCATTACAAATCTTACGGTACGAAATTGAGCAAACTTTTCACCACAAGTGACGGTGACCAACATTAGTTGGCACGACGTTATGGCATGCGGGGACTAGGCCACAGCACCTCCTAGGCAGCCGGTCAGAAACGTACAATAGTTCACTATAGAAATTCATGCAACCACTAGCATGTCCATAAATGATATGCGTATATAGTGCCGAGGTATAGGGCTAACTTGTATAATCACTCAACTGTTTTCAATAAGAAAACTAGCGCCGTAAAGGACACGGCAAGCACTACCTAGCCCTCACAATCTTGGCCAGAAATACGGTGGGCGGAAGCGATTATTAAGGACGCATTCCTAATTATTCCCCCGTTTACAGAAAGTTGGCCACAATAAATAATCCTGGTTGTGCCCGTTTGCTAGCCCATTTAATAACATTAAATGGGCTAGCAAACGGGCACAACCAGGATTATCTAAAATCCTGACACAGTGTGACTTCAAGGCAGGGTTTTACTGCGTGCAGTGCTCGACTGCGGCCGGCCCCCGCCGTGTGAACATGTGTGCACCCTCGGGCTTAAGCATGCCAGGACCTGCTATGCTGACCACGTGGCGGGCACTGAAGCCTCGCAAGCTGGGCCCGCAAGTCTGAGTACGTTAAATGCATACTAGTAGTAGGGAACTCAGTACTGGTGCCTTTTTCATGCATATGTATCCATGCCCATGTTGCATTTATGATGCCGCCACAGCGACACCCTGTTTTATTAAATCATAATTACATAGGCATTCAATGGGGCTATATGAGTGATGTTAAGTGCTGGGAACCCCAAAACAATCATAATAATGGATGCTCATATTTGGAATAAAGTTTGTTGGCTCATAGTAATTACATGTAACACCCACAAAAAAAAGGCCTCCATTGAGGCCTTTGACCTTGACACTGAGACAACAGGGGGCCGGCGGGACAGTAGCGCGACCAAGTCTAGGTCCGTCTCACGGATGGGCGGCAGGTCGCAGGCCTGTGGGGGCTCAATTACATAAGGTCCACCTCGGCTAGTAGCCGCAGGGCGTGCAGCTGCAGCGTCCGGGGTCGAGAGGCCGGGGGGGGCGGTCCAGGGCCCCCCCACTGATAGTTAATTGGCCTGGGAGCTGCATGAACCAAAGCTCAAGGCCTAGGCGTTCACTGGGGGTGCCCGGGATATCAGCCCTTTGCGTTTCCCGGCGTCCGGACGCCGCGATCGAGACGGTCGAGTCTGAGTCTGACCGCCATCATTGCCGCCTTGTGCTGGTTAACTGCATGGCGGCCACGTGACAGTACTACCATGACGGCGGCGGCGGCGGCCCCGGCCACGCTTTAACAAAGGACGATATCCGCCCATGCAGTGCTTGAGGATCACGTGACCTGTAGGGCCGGTGCTGACGGATAAGCTCGCCGGCGTTGAGAGCAATCGTCAAGATGCGGTGGAGGCCAAGGTCTCGAATGTCGACGAGACAACTTTCATATACAGGTCGCTAACGAGCCGTTGCATGCAGCAGCCTTTGTTTATGTACCACTCATGCAGCAGGAGAAATCATCCGGTGGCGCGCTGACCTCCCGGAGAGCATGCACCATGCAAATCCACCTAGCTTCAATGCTCGCCTGCAACAAAGCTCTGGAGAGCAAGGTCTGACACTAGTACTGGTGCAGGACCTCAAGGAGCTATAGATGCGGCCGCTAAGCAGACTGCATGCTAAGGAGATTTGAGGCCCTGGCTGGCCTTGCAGGCCAGTGCCCGAGATTGCTGCACAGACGGCCACCATCGCCGTCACAGCCCGCTGGACGCGCGTCGAGCTCTAGGCCCCCCGGCCCCCCGGCACCGACATGGGCCAACCAACCTGCTCAAGTCCCAAGCCGCTGGGGCCTCGATCAACTGCATCAACACCATCGCCACCAAGCTCTAGGAGCTGGATGCATGGGCACCAGCGCAAGGAGGCCACCCGGGCGATCGAGCGCGACCGCGGCGCAGCTGCCGGGTGATTCTGCGTCTCTTGAACCCCATGGACCTTGGGATCGAAGGTCATGCCGAGTCTCTTGACGCTAAGCTGACGGGCATGCTCCTTAATATATATTCATTGAGAATGATAGATTACGGAGGTGAGATAGGCATGCAACATAAGGAAAAACCCGATAACTGGGAGAATAACCCTGAAGAAATTAATAGTAATCTGACACAGACATCCAAGGATCACGCCAGCGGCACAAGGTACAACTAACTATACATCACAAAACTACACGCAGCAACAGCGCTGCCGGCCCACCATGCAGGCCTGGAAGGGATCTAGACCGCATGGGTCGCGACAAAGTCGGCCCGGGTGCGGCGGAATAACACATCAGCCACGGTGCGAGTGAGGGCGAGTGACAGGCGCTGCCGCCAATACGAGGACCACGTGCGGGCCGACCACGGGGCGGTCTGACCCTCGAGGTCGAGGCGGTCTTCACGGCGCTGGCAGCACTCGTGGAAAAACTCCGCTGTCTTGGGGCCCATGGCCCCGAACTCCTCAAGGACAAAGGGGATGACCCGGTGGGGCCCCACATTGCCGTAGGAGGCAAACTTGTCGCGCTCAGCCACAGTGGCAGCAGCGCCGGCATCCACAGCCGCCCGGAGGATGTGGCGACCGGAAAGCGGCCGAGCCACGGAGACATCGATGAGCAGGTGGCAACCCTGCCCGTCGTAGTCAAGCACGGTAATGTCGGGGCGGTGGTTGGGTGAGTAGAGGTGTTACGTCCCAGCCCTTTTGGTCGGACGTAACAATGGAATAAATTACTAAGGCTGTTTGGTCTATTGTAGTTGGGTTTTATGGACCTTGGCCATTGTGTGAATTGGACTAGTTATTTTGGTCCTAGGTTGTCCTTTTAGGGGCCGGTGCCGTGGCGCCGCGCCAAGTTCTGAGTCCGTCCGTAGATCTAAGCGTGGATCCTATAGTTGAGGGTCGATGTCGGCCCGGATCCTACGTGGAATGAGTGACTTGGATTGTTCTAGGGAAATTGGCGTGTATCTGCGCCGCAATCAACCTAGGTTAAATTGGTCCGAGGACGAGAGTCTCGTCCTCTTGGTTTAATGAATGATAAGTGCGAATACGCCTACACATTGAGCCCGGGGCAATTATCCATTTGTAATTGGTCTTGCTAGCCATTATAAGTGTGTACAATTAGCTTGGCATTAAGCCGTGATGCCAGATATCTCACGACTCTCGTCGTGAAGCGCAACTTACATTAGGCCATCTTGGATTATTCCTAATTCCGGCAAGGAGGGTCTTTCGCTACGTAGCCCAGGCTAGGAGTGTCTGGGCTGGGACGTAACACTGGTTATCGGAGGAAATGTGCTGGAAAGGTTAGCTAACTCTCGCGGAGAGGGTTAGTGAGCCAATTAGGATACCAAGGCGGAGCTTGGCGTAGGTAGAGGTTCCGGAATTCAACGATTGCTGTCAGGCCGGCGGCCAGCCCGTAAAGGGATTCAACGACGACCTAGGCAGCAAGCGGCCAGTCTGGGATACTCGGCGGGGCTAGCAATAGTCCTGTGGTGAGGTGCTGTCAACGATAGCGTTCAGCTCTCCTGTTTTCAACGACACCTAGTGGCGGCCAGGGCTTGCCTTCAACGACACCGGGTGGCGGCCAGCTCAGGAGGGATTAACGTCATCGAAGATGGTACGTCCCCTAGTTAGAATTCTTTCTTTACAAGCTATGCCTGCTGAAGGCTAGCTGGCGAGCTCGCTTCCTCTCCGGGACCGCACGCGTAGTGGCAGGGGGTTTATGTTATATGTTGTACCCTCTATAGGTTGTAAATGTCGTTGGTGCCCATGGACGTCGCGGAGACGGCCATTCGTTGTTTGACCTGCAAGGGGTCGTGGGCGTGGATACCGTCTGGCTGTTGCCGACTGTGTTGACGGTGTTTACCTCCGTGTGTGCGTATAGCCCGTTCCGCGGAAAGCTCGGGCGTGTGCTGTGTTAGACTCTGTGCTTCTCCCTTGTTTGTGTTGGTAAAGGTCACTGCACCTAGAGGTAGCCTGGGATCCCCTCCTTCTCTCCTGCTGCAAGCCTCTGCCAGCCTATGATGTAACATGCCCAGACGCAACAGAATAAATAAGGGTGGTCAATCTGGATTTCCTTACTATGCCGTGGCCCATGATGGGGGCGAGGGTAGACCAGCCATATTTTACAGTTGGAAGGCATGTGAAGAACACATCAAGGATAAGATAATGTCTAAAGACTCTAGTGCCAAGTGGAAGGGATTTGATAACATCATGGACGCAGATAGGTTTGTTAGGGAACACATGCCATTGCCTGAGGGGATGCACACTACACGTGAATGCTCTAAACCACCCACGCTCAGCAGTCAGGGGGAGGGGACAGCAGTTACAGTGACCTTCTCTCAGTTGACCATTGGCCCCAGCAAACAGTAGAGGAGACCATTACTAGGGAGTAGTATTAGGTTCTATAGTTATAGCTCTATAGCACGTGGTTGCTCCCTCTCTCTTTCTCTCTCTTCCTTCCTGGGGAGGTGTTGCCTGCAGTGTAAGGTACCGGTACGAGCACCATGCCAACACGGTCCCAAACAAGGAACGCCAGAGATACAGAGGAAGAGACTAGAGAACGAGACCCAGAGAATACAGAGGTAGAACCGGTAGACAACCACGAGCACGGTACAGAGAGGATAGAGGTACCACTGCACGTCCAAGCAGGGACAGCTAGATACAGGTGAGGTCATGGAGAGACCTGCGGAAGGCTTCCCACGATCCAGAGATCAGAACCCTAGGTTCCCAGCGGATGGGGACAATCTAGACGCCTTAACAAGGCAGGGAGATGACAGGAACGACCGAGAGAGACTCCAAGAGTACTCGCAGCAGCATCAACAGCAGCAGCAACAGCAGCAGCAGCAGCAGCAGCAGCAGCAGCAGCAGCAGCAACAGCAACCGCAGCAGCAGCAACAGCAGCAGCAGCAGCAGCAGCAGCAGCAACGGCCACCGCAGCAGCAACGGCAACAGCAGCAACCCCGGATGCAGCAGCAACAACCCCAGACGAGACCACAATGGCTACCACCTGATCCAGAGCAGCAGGGAGACGAGAATGAAGATGCCCTGCACTACCGTTATCAGCAGCCAGCCACAGGACGGCCATTGCATCCCTGGGCGGGGCGGGGGCGTCCCCAGGGACCTCCGCCGGTCCCCACTCACCGGGGCAGACGCAGAGTGTCCTTCGGCAGTACTTCCCTGCTGCCCACGGCGCTATGGACTTCGGATGAAGATGGTGAGATTCCAGGGGCAGATGGCGAGTTCGACGATCTGGAAGGGATGGGCGAGGTTGACGAGGGTCCAGCTACTCAGGGCCCGCCTGTTGGTACTCATAGACCTTGGGCCAGGCCAGGGGATGACAGAAGCAGTGTCACTGCCCGAGGCGAGGAGACTCATACGCCCGTCCAGCGTCCGGTACCCCAGCCGCAGCGTCTACGGGCGTTTGACAGTAGCGTGGTCCCTTCGCCCGCGGCCGTCGGTAACCTGAATTTCAGCAGGGTGGCACTGGATGACCCGGGGTACGAACACCCCTCGTCGGTACAGGTGCGCCGGACACACGGCACACCGGACAGATCCGGATCTCTCCCGCGATCGCAGCCTCCAGCATTCGGCTCCATCTCCTACAGAGAGGTCGGTGGGCCTAAGCTTAACACGATAAAGGCCCCACCGATGCCTACCTTCAAGAATGTACCCAAGCTGCACGCGGATATGAAACCGCGAGAGGTCGACGAATGGGGACGCATGTGGCAACAGCAGTATACCGTTTGGTGCAATCACAACAGCTGGGAACTGGCCACCTGTGATTTGATCCCACATGTGGTCAACACCTGCATGGACCCCTCGGTGGTGAGCATCTTGAACTGTGAGAGCATCGCATCCCAGTCATACCCGCAAACCGTGGAGGAGCTGATGGACCGGGTGCGCCGCAAGCTGATACCCCCAGACGCGGAGCTCCACGAGCGGATCGCTTTCGGCAAGCTGCGCCAGGGGACCACCCCATATCGCGAGTTTCTGTCCAAGTTTGAGTCCAGCGCCGCTTATCTAACCGACATGACCTGGTACGAGTACAAGATCAGATTCATCGAGGCGCTCAGCCCCGAGCTGCAGGACGAGGTATTCAAACACTACGCTGAGGTCCCCTGGAAGGAGTGGGACATCCTGAATATCCAGAGATACCTTCTGCAGGTGGCCGACGTGGTGTCTCGCGGGCGCGCCCCCTCGGTGCGCCGTTTCTTCAGGCCAGCTCCCCCGCGACGGGTGAACCAGATGTACTCCACCGAGCTCGCCGGCGAGGAGGAGGAGGAGTACCTCGACGACCCTGATGATGGCTACACTGACCAGGGTGTCAACGCGATCGACGCTAGTAAGGCGCGGTGCTTCATGTGCAGCGAGGTGGGACACCTCAAGCGCGACTGCCCCAAGCTCCGGAGCAAGCACGCCAGTCGTGGTGCAGGGGATATGGAACCCAGCGTTCGCTTCTCTGGACCAGCCTTCGGCAGCCGCCCCGACTCCTCCGGGCCCCGGGACCGACCCCGCAACGCGGGTGAGCGTGCGGCTCGCCTGCAGCATGCCAGACAGCTAGGTCCCGACTCAGTATGTATCAGCAGCCGCGACCGCCCGCGACCAGCTCTACCAAGGGCGTGCTACGTGCGGTTAACGAGATTGAGGCGCGGCGACAGTCCTCCTCTTCCGGCCAGACGTACGCTGTGGCCGGCTACGAGTATGACGACGAGGAGGAGGCTGACGAAGAGGAGGAGGGGGGGGAAGAGGGCGGGCGGTCGGGCGAGGCGGCCTCCCGTCCCACCGCTCCTCGGGAGTAGTAGCCTTGCCCATGGGCTTGGGCCCTGGGGGAGAGGATAGGGTAGAGAAATCAGATAGTAGCCCTGACGCGGAGTCAATTAGAATAGAGGTAGACGTCAATAACGTGGCTTCAGACGCGGCCACCCAACCGGCGGCGCGCGCGGCGCAAGGAGGCTCGCGCCATTTGTTTCTTTCAGTGGAGGGTTACTGGTTCCTCCCACCGTCCTTGATCCGTATTTGAAGGAGAAAACGGTCATGGACGTGAAGTTCCTGGTTGACACCGGTGCCTCCACGTCCTTCATCAACGAGGCCCTGGTGCGCCGGCTGGGCCTGGTCCCGCGACCCCACACCACGGCAGTGTATGTCACGTATTCGGATGGCCGGCGACACCAATCGCCAGGCCTCGCCGACATCAAGGGGGTGCTGCAGGGCACGCCGGTGGACCTGGTGGCGACTATTGCGCCGCTGGGTGCTGCCGACATCATCATTGGGTGGACTGGTTGGACAAGCAGGATGTGGACATCAGTGTGCGCCGACGGGTAGTTTGGTTCCCGGACGGTTCCTTCTGGTGCCCCGACAGCGAGTACAGGGCACAGGCCGCTGAGGTCCATAACATTACACACGAGCGCTCGGCGGACGGGCCTCGTCCAGCGTCCCAGATCCTGATGAGTAGCAAGACGTTGGCGCGCCAGCTCCGGAAGGGTAAGGAGTATGCGATGTACCGCATCGACTTGGACAGCACCCAGACCATGCTTAACGAGATCGGTGCCGGCTTCACTCCGGACGAGCTGGCGCGGTTCAACGCCGTCCTGGAGAAGCGCGCTACTCTCTTCGCGGATCGCACCCCCCAGTTCCCTCCCAACCGGTCGGTGCTACACCGAATCCAGGTCCAGGAGGGCGCAGGACCGACAGCGTCTCCTATGTACCGCATGGGCCCAGTCGAGCTGGTGGAGCTCAAGGAGATCCTCATTTCACTGCTCGACGCCGGGCTCATTGAACCCAGCAACAGCCCCTTTTCAGCGGGCGTGCTGCTCGTTCCCAAGCCAGGGGGCAAGTGGCGTTTGGTGACTGACTACCGGAAGCTGAACGCCATCACCGTCAAGTCCCGGTATCCTCTACCGCGGATCGACGACATCTTCAACCGTGTCCAAGGGGCTACGTGTTTCACCGTCATCGACTGTGCGGACGGGTTTTGGCAGCTGCGCATCGCGCCCGAGGACTGCCACAAGACAGCGTTCGCCACGCCCTTCGGTCACTACCAGTTTCGGGTGGCGGCAATGGGGCTGTGCAACTCGCCTGCGTCCTTCCAGATGCTGATGAACGACATCCTCCGCCCGGTGATGGGCACGGCCCACCTGCCGCAGGTCTCCAAGGATCTGACGGACCCGCAGAAGGGGGCGCGCCCACCCTGGACCTACAAGCGCACGTGCGCGCTGGCGTACCTGGACGACATCCTGGTGTACTCCAAGACGTTCGAGGAGCACCTGGAGGATGTTGACGCAGTACTTCAGATCATGGAAGACGAGCACCTGTCGGCGAGGAAGGCCAAGGTGCGCGCCGGCCGCTGTGTGCCCTTTTTGGGCCATACCCTGTCTGCGGATGGTATCGCGACTGACCCGGAGAAGATCGAGGCCGTCCAGCAATGGCCGGTCCCCACGACCGTGAAAGGGGTGCGCAGTTTCCTGGGGCTGGCTTCCTACTACCGGCGGTTCATTCCGCGGTTTGCCACCATCGCCGCCCCGATTAACGCTCTTCTCAAGAAGGGTACTCAGTTCCTTTGGGCTGAGCAGTGCCAGCAGGCCTTCGAGGCACTTAAGGGGACGTGGCGCGCCGAATATTTTCCGCGCCAAAAAATTCGCGGTACCGTCCGTACGGTGTATAATGTGTGCCCGGACCGCTCAACCCTCGCGGAGGTGGCCATGGCGGCTTGCCTTCAGGCAATATTAATCGATATGGCATCTAAAAAGCTAGAAAAAATGCATGAATTTAGCAGAAGATTAGTCGATGACCTCATTTCATGGCGGAAAGTTTACGGTTTGCAATATCGCTAATTTCTCGAACGGCTACGGGCGCGGGGGTCTAGGATATAATTTCTCTTGCGGATCATGAAATTTAATGCAGGTTTACGGCAGCGATTGTGAGGCAACGTAGGCTCTAAAGAGCGATTATGAGGCTAACTTAATGGTGTTGTCGAGTTTGTGCCGAAGCTTCCCGGTTTCTTTTACATTTCCGGCATTCAAGGTAAGAACCTACGCAGGCCTGCGCATGTCGCCTTCGACGTATTCACGGAAGGCGCACCTTCCTTGTTCGCCTGATCAATGGATGATGTCTTTTATTGTTCGAGCTTGCGTGCCAGTTTATGCATGAAACATTTTCACGCAGGCAGGTGCATTAACGTCGGCCTTTCGCCCTTTTTTCGGGCAGTTTTCCTGCAGGAAGCGCTCCATTTCTTTCGGTTGCATCGTCAGATTCCTAGAAATTTCGTACAATTTCGTGTAGTTTGTGGCTGGCATGCTTAAGGCGCCGAGGTCAAGTTGTTGGTAATGTGTTGACATTTGTTTTCCATCATCCTTTGGACATGAGCTTGCTCAGACGCTTTGTTATGTGCCGGATCTGACACGCCTGTTTTAGTAACGACATCCGGCATGTGCCTAGAGGCTAACAAGCTGGCATAAGCTTCTTAGCAAATTGCCATGTTGGAAAGGAAGGTGAGAGTGGTTCTTTTGCTGGCCATACTGCATGAGTGGCATTGCATTAGATAGGTGTTTCCATTGCTTTCCTTGAGCTATAACCATAGAGACTTCCCTGCTATGTGTGCAGCAAGGCAAGCTGGATAGGATGTGAGTGCTTGGCAGACAGCATGTATGATTGGCTGCCAAGTTTGCAGGCTGCAGTTGCCTCTATTGCTTGGGCATTCTTTTTAAGGTTTTTACACGTATACTTGCTGAGTTCTTGGCATAAATTTACATGGTAACCTTGGGCTGAGCATAGTGTATGCTCTCTTGGTGCGTGTATGCCTAGCGATGGTGTTGCTATGCCCACGCTGGCAAGGCTGGCCATGCTGAGGGCAGGGGAGGGCAGATGAGGTGCATGCCTAGCCTTTTCTTATGTTGTGTGATCGAGTTGGGCTTCTTGGATGGAAAACATCATGTCTAGGTGGCCTTATACACAGAAAAACCTCATTTAGCGTATGTTCAGGATTTAGCACGCAAAAACTTATAACTTGAGCTAGACTTGTCGGAATGACCTGGGACTTGGAACACAGTTGTCCCCCTGTTAGACGGATTTTCGCTGCAGGAAAAAGTATTTTTTTGACGTGTTTATAAAAAGTTATTCCCAATGTCCGGTAAAAAAAGGGTCATTTTGCGGGGAAATTAATAACTGTTCGAGGTTTTGCCCTTTTCATGATGTAAATAGCTCAGCAAGCTACAAAGTCAGGGAACTAAAAACGCTGCAGGCAGTTTTGTAAATAAATGTGTGCATTGGCTGGGGCATACCCAGCCCTAATTAGCGTCTTTTGCTATTTATAGCGCATTATTGGCGTATATATGGGGGTAGTACCCCCAACAAGTGCATGGACAACTCACTAGAGATGTTATTTAGTGCCCCCAATCATAACTTAGGGTTGTGCAAATGGATTTCAAGTGATATTACCATATGTCAATTTTTAAGGGTTTTGGGGTGCCACCTCCCCTTAAGCGCCACCTCACCACAGCGCCGGTCCTCGTCCTGCCGGACCCGTCCCTTCCCTTCGTCGTGGCTACGGACGCCAGTAAGGTGGCCATCGGGGGTGTCCTCCTGCAGGACCAAGGCAAGGGCCTTCAGCCCATCGAGTACATCTCACGCACAATGATTCCGGCGGAGCGGAATTACCCAGTGCATCAGCAGGAGCTCCTGGCAGTAGTCTACAGCTGCCACACGTGGCGTCATCATCTTCTGGGGGCCCAGTTTTCGGTGGCCATTAGTGAGCAGGGGGATCTCGACCCCCACCGCCTTGTGATCCACACCGACCACCGGCCGCTCACCCACCTCCTGGTGCAGCCCAACCTGACGCCCCGCCAAGCGCGGTGGATGGAGTACTTGTCACAGTTTGCGCCGTTCAAGATCCAATACGTCAAGGGCGCGGACAACGTGGTGCCAGACGCCCTTTCGCGACGGGCGGACTATTGGTTCTACGAGGACATGGATGTGCTTCATACCACTTGCGTACCCGTGGCCGCCCCGGGGACCGCCTACGGCGCGGAGCCACGGTCTCCCCGGGCCCGCCACCTATTTCATCTGGGACACACCACCAGTGATGACTTGTCACCTCTCTTGGAGGAGACGAGTGCCCACGAGGACGTGGACGCCCCCGGGGAGGGGGAGGGATCGCATACGCGCATGCCCCTTAGTCATGTGGTGCCGCCCCAGGGAATTTTTCAGCTTCAGCCGATCGGCCCGCCCACAGTCTTCTCCGAATTCGTCAACCAGGCGAGCGCGGAGACAGACCCGGCCGTGGACGCGTTCACAGTCACGTCGGACCTGGAGACGATGATCAGTCGTTTCACGGTCACGGAGGAAGCGGCGCTTGAAGCCATCCGGGCGCATCCCCAGCAGATGGGTGCCTACCCTTGCAAGTTCCAGGATGGACGCCTGTTCGTCAGTGTCCAGCCGGAGGAATGGCGGCTGTATGTCCCGGAGCTTTGTAGGGCCGCCTTGCTTCACGAGCTCCACGATTCGCTTTTAGGCGGACATCAAGGAAGCCACCGTCTCTTTCCTCGGGCCCGCAAACATTTCTACTGGCCAGGGATGAAGGAGTATATTGAGACATATGTGCGCCAGTGCCCCTCGTGCCAGATCATGAAGTCCAGGAACACGGGCTCGCAAGCCGTCCCCAAGACGTTACCTGATCCGATGGGTCCTTGGGATTCTATCATGATGGACTTCATCGGCCCGTTCAAGAAGGCGAAGAGCGGCAACAGCATGGTCTGGTGTTCGTGGACCGCCTGACGCGCATGTGTCACTTGGCCCCGTGTCCGGCCGACCTCACTGCGGAGGAGTGCGCCAAGATATACCTGACGCACGTGTTCCGGTTCCACGGGCTCAGCCGACAGTTCATCTCCGACCGCGACAAGCTCTTCACGGCCAAATTCTGGCAGGAGTTTTTCGAACGGCTGGGCACCAAGGTGTCGCTGGGCACGGCCTACCACAGCTCGTCGTCACATCTGGTGGAGCGGTTGAACCGCACAGTGCAAGAGACCATGCGACACTACACCGACGCGGTGGGCAGCAATTGGGAGGAACTTCTGGGCTTGGTGGAGTTCTCCCTGAACAATGCCCCCAGGCCGCCCACGGATTTACCCCCTTTTTCCTCAACTCTGGCAGGCACCCTCTCACGCCTCCCGACTTGCTTATGAGCCCCGGACTGGGAGAGGATCAGGTCAAGCTGGACACACGCCAGGGGGTTGATCGCTTGCTGCAGCGGATGCACCAGGCTCATAACAGTGCAGTCCAGGGCTACCGCGCGCGACCGAGCGGTATCTGGAGAGGACAGCCGGCAAGCGGGATAACCGGGCGCCGTCCATTGAGGTGGGCGATTGGGTCCTGGTGGAGGGCCCACAGATCGGACGATTCTCACACAAGGTGGAGAAGGAGCTGAAGACTAAGCTTCGTCCCATGTTCCTGGGCCCCTACAAGGTTCTCACCAAGTTTGACGACGTCATGTTCCAGGTGGACGTCCCAGTGTCATGGAACCTCACGTCCAACCGTTTCCATCGTGACCAGCTCAAGTTGTACCACCAGAACACCATTCAGGGTCGGGTCAATCCCCCGGCCCCGTTGGAGTTCAATCCGGACACGGGGGAACAGGAGGATGAGGTGGCAGCGATCGTGGGACACCGGGATGTCAAACGAGGTCGGGGGACCCAGCGACAGTACCGGTGCGATGGCGATTCGCGCAGCATGAGTCTGAGGACTCCTGGCGCACTTCTACTGAGTTAGCGGGTTGCGCCCGCTTACTGGAAGCGTACAAGAAGACACACCAGTTGCATTAATAGGCCACATGCGGTACAGCGGTGTAGGGTGAGAGTGGTGTGTGAGCCGGGTACTAGGTACACGCCGACTAATGCCTTGGCTTCTTGTGTGTGGGCCGTGCAGGGGGACGCCGCGGAGGCGCTTCCCAGGGGCCAGACTTCCATCAGCGCCGCGGAGGCTGTAGAGGCAGGAATCCGGGTAGTAGACGGGGAGTCGAGTGAGGAAGATCTGGTGGACATGGACACACAGATTACCCGGAGGCCCCTCTACCAGAACAGGATGCGAGGATGCAGACAGCTCGCGGAGAGCCTGCAGTCCGAGGGGGTGCTTTAAGGGCCGGAGGCTCGGGAGGTGGTGGCCGGCACGAGACGTCGTCCAGACCCGGAGCACCGGACGCGCGCACGATGCAGCTAGTGAAGGAGCTGAATGAGGAGACATTTAACCCCCGAATGTTCTTGCGCAACTATGGTCGGGAGGGTGACTTGGTGGAGCGGCGTCGTCGGCGCCGTAACCAGATGCCGTCGGAACTCCGCGCTGATTCCATTCTGGCGCGGGCCAGCCCGCTAAGCTGGAGGATTTTCGACGGTTCGTGCGAAGAAATGTGGGGTTCAAGATCGAGACCCGCACCGCCGAGAGCGACGGCGTGGTGGTCGGTACGACTGGGAAACCCATGAGTGGGAGTGCCTTGTCACGCGTGCTTGAACACGCTGGATGCGGGTCTGGCATTTCCACGGCTGTTGCTCCTCCTAATTCCACCCGAGGTGCGGAAACAGCTGGAGCACTACTTTCCTCGATACCTTCCGTTGGAAGGGGCGTTGCGGGGCGAGAAGTGTATGCGCGCGGGTCAGTATTCGTTACGGCAGGCCCTGGATCGCATTGTGACTATGGACGACGAAGACCAGGATGATGGGAGCGAGGGTGACGACTCCGATTCTGATGACTACCCTCCACGCCCTCTCCCTCATTCTCCTCCGAGGGATCCACCTTCTCGGGGCTCCTTGAGGGCGGCGCAGGACACCGTCCTGTGACGCGTTTCGAGGCGCCACCGCCGGCGACGGGCTGGGGGCGACCACCGGGGCGCGAGCCTCGCCCGCGGTCCACGGGATGGGGCGGGGGCAGTCAACCAGCTTCTCGGCGTGCTCCGGAACGACCTGCACGTCGTCGCTCGCCCTCACCGCCCTCGCGCTCGCGTTCCCGTTCGGACTCGGGAACGGAGGTACGAACTGCTCGCCGAGCGTCTCCACCACCTCGTCGCCCGGCTGATCGTCACTGGGAGCGCACGTGGGGGTCGGCGCTGGAATTGGAGCGAGAGTCTCGGCGACCGCGGTCGGATACGACGGGAGCTGCTCCGGCTAGGACAGAACAGCCGGCCGGGGGCGAGCCCCCGGTTGTGGCCCCCTCAGGTCCTCCGACGGATGCGGGCCAAGAGGAGCCTACCTTCCTTGTCTCCTTGGATCCACCGGAGCCTACCTTCCTAGTCTCCCTGGAACCACGTCCCCGACCTGCACCAGCCGGTTCATCAATGTCACGTCCTGCGGAGGGACACATCAGGCCCACTTCGTCGGGTCGACCCTCGCACCGTTCCGCGGAGGAACCGTGCCTACACACCATGGCAGAGACGCCACCTCGGGTCGCGGAAGGCCCCAGCGGGACGGGCATTCTGGTACCAGCGGAGCCCGTGATGCGCTTGGAAGAGCTCGTGGCTGCGGTACAATCAGGACAGGACCTGATACAGCGCCTGTTGGTCCAGCACGGTCGTCAAGGCGATCATTCTGCGCCACCTCAGTGGGCTATGATGCGGCTTCCAGAGCTCCTGGGTCATCTCACGAGGAGTGGTCATTGGGGGACTTCATACGGCCGGCACCGGGCAGAGCGGTGAGGTATGGTGGGCCAGGACCTCGCACGGAGAAGCTGTGTGTGACATTCGAGGGACCTCCGTCTTTTCAGGTTCCCCCTGGTACGCACCTACCCGCTCCTCTGGTGTTTCAAGCGGGTCCCTGGTTCGCTGTGGATCGCGGGGCTTACTGGGAACAGGTAGAGATCACCTTTCTCCCAGGTTCCCCTGCCCCTGCCGCAACCCGACGACCCTCGTTTTCCCCTTGCGGTGGGGCATACTGTGCGGTTCGGGTCCGAAGACTGGTGGGATTGGCGATATCAGGTCGATGGGGTGGGGCACGTGGTGACGCCTCCCAAGGTGGCTCCATCGGAGGGACGTGCCTTTCTTAATCTGGTGGTGCCCGATATTGCAGGGGCACGGACGGCGTCGATCAACGATGATCACGTGCGTACGGAGGTTTTTATGATGGGGGTGCACTTTGTTCGCGAGCACCGTTGTGGGGTGGTGGATCGGTCGGCGCTGACACTTCTATTCACCCATCCCCAGTACCTCGCTGGGTTCCTGTCCATGTGGCCCAGGGGTTCGTGGGTGGAGCTGTCCAGGATGGGCCGGCAGAAGGTGTCCCCCTACCAAGTGGCCTTTGAGTGTGACCTGTGTTCGCACCCCGGGATGATGACTTCGCAAATGACCCACGCGGGGCGTAGGGCTCTCACTGAAGCCCTGTCGCAGCGACGTGCCACTAGCGGCGGACGCTAGAGTGGTTAGGAAAGTTTTTGTGACGGATAGCGGATTGATCCAGTCACCATCAGAGTCTTACTACTACGTCAGGGTTGGTCCTGTGTATCAACTTCTAGAGGAACTGGCATTACTGACCTGCGGGTGAACCGAGGTTGGGACATAGTACTCTTATAGTAGCGTTGTTTTCCCATTCTAACTTGTACGGTAGGGACTACCGACCCCCGTGGGGGGGGAGGAGTGTTACGTCCCAGCCCTTTTGGTCGGACGTAACAATGGAATAAATTACTAAGGCTGTTTGGTCTATTGTAGTTGGGTTTTATGGACCTTGGCCATCGTGTGAATTGGACTAGTTATTTTGGTCCTAGGTTGTCCTTTTAGGGGCCGGTGCCGTGGCGCCGCGCCAAGTTCTGAGTCCGTCCGTAGATCTAAGCGTGGATCCTATAGTTGAGGGTCGATGTCGGCCCGGATCCTACGTGGAATGAGTGACTTGGATTGTTCTAGGGAAATTGGCGTGTATCTGCGCCGCAATCAACCTAGGTTAAATTGGTCCGAGGACGAGAGTCTCGTCCTCTTGGTTTAATGAACGATAAGTGCGAATACGCCTACACATTGAGCCCGGGGCAATTATCCATTTGTAATTGGTCTTGCTAGCCATTATAAGTGTGTACAATTAGCTTGGCATTAAGCCATGATGCCAGATATCTCACGACTCTCGTCGTGAAGCGCAACTTACATTAGGCCATCTTGGATTATTCCTAATTCCGGCAAGGAGGGTCTTTCGCTACGTAGCCCAGGCTAGGAGTGTCTGGGCTGGGACGTAACAAGAGGGCGGCCCCATCCGCGTCCTCGCACTTGATGGTGGAGTGGGGAAAGACCGACCGAACCATGGCACACACCACCCGGAGGAGAGCGGTATGGAGATAGAGGAACCAGTTCTGGTTCTGCTGGCCACCCATGCACGCGATGTAGTGCGTCCCAGTAGTATCCAGAGCAAGCCCGCAGCTGCCGCAGGACGCACCCGCCGTGATGAGAGGTTGCGGGGCAAAGAGCTGGTGGCGGAGAGCGATGGCGTAAAGGGCCGGAACCAGCGTGAACAAAGGGCTCATGGGGAGGGCGCGCAGGAATGCGGACCCCACGCTCCCCTCAAGGGAAACGGAGTGAAGCCAAGCCTTCCCCTGATCGTTCAAGCTCGCATGCAGACCCATCCAGTCGGCACAGTGTAGTATACCCGCGTAGGTCTTTTGTTGTTTTTCATGAACGCAGGCAGGGAAGACACTAGGACTGACGACAGTAGACACGCCGGGCGTGCCCCGGGGCAGGCGACGGTGGACGGCCTGAGCGGGGCGGACGAGGTCGCAAGCCTGCTGGATCCCGAGGTAAGAATCCTGCACAGCCTGCACAAAGGGGAAGGGGGATGGGGTGACCAAGTCGGGAATGGCGCTGACGGCGCTGGGGACCAACCGGCGGATCTCCGCCCAGGCCTGAGCAACAGAGCCAAGGAAGGCGGCGGGGGCGAGGCGGGCGGCGCGGGTGAGCCCACACCCGCCCATGCGGCAGGGGAGGGTGGCCAAGCGCATGGAGTGAGCTGGCAGGCTAGGGCCGGGGAGGAGCACCTGCAAGGCGGCCTGAATGCGCTCGTCATGGCCTTCCGCGGCAAGCTGCACCAAGTGGGGGGGAGCGCCACGGAGCCAGTGAACCACCCGCGGGTGGGCGCAAAACCACAGGAGGAGCCCTTTGGTCTGGGGGTCCTTGAGGCGCGCCCAAGTCTCGAGGACATGGGTGCGCTGTTCCACGGTGGCCCGGAGCGCCTCTTCGACGTAGTCAGGGTCACCCACAGGGACGCCTAGGCACGAGAAACCACGCGCCAGCGCCAATGCCCCCGGGATAGCCGCGGGGAAGCCAGAGCAGTCCCCCTGGGGCGAAAAGACTGCACACTTGGGGAGGGTGAGCCGAAGATTGATGGCCGCCATGGCCACTTCAAGGGCAGCCAGGGCGGCAACCACAGCGTCGGCCGGGCCAAGGGCATGGATATCGTCCATATAGGCGAGGAGCACGACATCCGGGTGCGCAGCGTGGACACCTTGGAGAGCCTTGTGCAGCGGGGCAGACAGGTAAAAGGGGCCGAGGGGGTCACCTTGCTGGGTTCCCGTGCGGGAAGCGATGTCGGCGAACGTCCCATCCTCCATGAGGAAGGAGAGTTGAGTGGGGTCGCCGTAGCAGGCTGCTGTCCACGCAAGAAGGTCAGGGAACGCCTCTCCGACGGCCTCAAAGATGCTAGCCTTGGTGACAGCATTGAACGCATTGTGGCAATCCACCTTCAGCGCCACATGGGTCGGATGCGTCTCGAGGTAGGCCTGAACTGTGTGCACGATGATGTCGCTGCCCCCTTTGGTGGCGACGCCAAGCTGGGCCGCGACGGACTCCTCAGTATCACTCCGGTTGGGGCAGAAGCCAGGCGCGAAACTCGGGGGCCTTTTGGCGACAAATGACCTTACTCACCAGCTTGCGTAGGACCTCGCCGCAAGCAATGGGACGAACGCGGCCAGCAGGCGGGGGGACGTCGTCTTTCAGGAGGGCAATGAGGCGTGCCCCAGCCAGCCAAGGGCGCGCCGCGGGGGCCAGGGACCCCGCGGCCAAGTCGGCGGCAGCCTCAAAGAGTGCGGTCGCCCCGCCATGGCCCGCCATCATGGAGAGGTGCTCGTAGCGCCAGCCTGAGGGGCCGGTGGAGGAGGCGTTCGGCAGATCCTTCAGCACAGCCGTGAAGATGTCCAGGTCCAGGACAATAGGCGGGGGCGGGGGGTGGCCGGGGCGGGCACCGCAAAGGCCGGTTCGTCGGGGTGAAGGTCGCGCAAAGCCTGCAGGGTCGGGGGAGTGGAGGGAGCCAACGCGGTCAGTTCAAGCTTTTGCATGGCCCGGCTCAATTCACCTACCTTCACCAACCGCATGACGTCAGCTTCCACCCGGGCAAAGGAGGCGGCCCCCGACACCCGGGTGGAGGCCGGAGGCTGCAGCACCCACAGCCCTTCCCAATCCCCGAGGAGGAACCGCCGGCAGCGAGCGATGACCGCACCCTGTACGCCACGCACGCCCCGCTCCAACGGCGCTAAGAGGAGCCGGGGGGTGACGAGAAACAGCTTGTGGCCGAGTTCGTCGAGAGGGTGACTATGCATCCGGGCCAGGGAAAGCAGGGCGCAGCGCGTAAACAAGCTCCGGGCGCGGTGAGGGACGTCCGGGAGCGTCATGCAAGGGTTGCGCGCACAGGCGGCAAAAGGGAGCGTGGCCAGGAATGCCCAGCCTGCCGAGAGGTCCCCCGGATCGCTCGTACCCTGCGATGCCGGTGGAGGGGCAGGGGCCGACCGAGGGGCCGCCCCGGACCGGGAGGCCGGTGCGGCCGCCGGGCCGCCGGGCAGGCCGTTCTGGGGGGTTTGGCGGCGGCACTGCCGCTCATGCTGGTACCGCCCGTGGATCGAAAAAATCCGCTGGCAATGGGCTGCCGGGCAGCGGTAGCAGTCCATGGCGCGCATGGCGGCCTCCGTGATGTGGGGGTGGGAAGCCCGAATGTGCACCAGCAACGAATTCCGGTTGGGCAGGCGCGCGCCACACGGGTCACCAAGGGGACCATCGACTTGGCAATAATGGAAGCCATCTGAGGGGGGGCGCCCACCCGGTTGGGCCGCCCCGGGTCGAGAGGGGGAGGGGTCGGGAGCATCCGCAGCCAGAGGATCTACAGCTGCAGCGGAACCCAGGGCGGGGCCGGCCGCCGGGCTTAATATATACCCGAATGGGGCTCACCCCCTGTGGTGGTGGGGGCATGCAAAAGCCCGACATCGCACTGTGAGGGGACCATCTGCCCTGCTCGTGGTACAAGAACATTCCCCTGCGCCAGTGCTGCTCCGCGCCAGCAGCCTGAGTCAGCTCACCTTTGACTCCCCAGAGGATCAGGTGTGCTTCCTTTGCGGCAGCGCAAGACTCTGCCGGCTGGAACTTGGCACTGGCACGAGGCATCCCATGGTCGCTAGAATTCCCATATGTGGACGACTCCCACGCAGCAGCAGCAGCAGCAGCAGCAGCAGCAGCAGCAGCAGCAGCAGCAGCAGCAGCAGCATGCAGCAGCAGCAGCAGCAGCAGCAGCAGCAGCAGCAGCAGCAGCAGCAGCAGCAGCAGCAGCAGCAGCAGCAGCAGCAGCAGCAGCAGCAGCAGCAGCAGCAGCAGCAGCAGCAGCAGCAGCAGCAGCAGCAGCGCGATCGAGCTGTGTCCCACAGGTCTTCATCCGCCATGTAAGCAAATTATCCCCCGAGAAGCCCAAAGTCGGTCCACTGGCATGCAGTGCGTGGACCTGTACATTAACAGCAAGCTATGGATTCGGTTCTGCAGTCACGTGTTTAATTAATTGATTAATTAATTAATGGATTAATGGATTCGGTTCTGGACACCCATGTAATAGATCGACATGTGCATGCACAGGATCCATGATGTTTACCAGCTTAGATAGGATCAGATAGCCGGCCGGTTGCCTGATGTTGACGTATTGCCGTATGCCTTCAATGCTTCCTAGCCTATGCACTCCTGCATGACAGTCTACCCCGCACACTTCAGTCTTCAGTGTCATTTGTGTCTGAGAAAGTGCCCCCGCCATGTCATCCACCCACATTTCAGCATTAGTGCACCCACAGTTATGCCATGCAGACTACCCTCGTGAGTACGAGACGCAGTCACAACAATAGACAGTGACGTGTGTCTATTAATCATGAGTAGTTTCAATTGTACAGCTGGGGCTTCCTCCGGGCATGCATGAGGGAAGACGGGTGACAGTCTAGTGCCCCCTTCCCAGTGTGCACCATACAGCTAGGGATGAAAAGCACTGACTTTATAACTCTGTATTATTGTGCTCCGTGACTCCCCAACGGGTGCGCGTGTCAATTAAATTAATTATATAATGCCCAGCATTCGGATGTGTGTACGTACTGTAAGTTGGGATTTTTGAAAATACAGACGGCATGACACCATGTACGACTGCTCGACAATGCAACCCATGATTCGGAACAGTCATAAGTTATGGCCTGCCTCGCATACAAATGTGGGCGCCCTAGCTTCCCAGCAGCACACAAGGCACAATATAACAATAATACATGATAGCTAACATCCTCTTTTCTGACGCAGGAGTCTGGGCGCAGCCGCAGGAGCTGGAGCAGCAACTCAACAGCGTGGTCACTAAGATGCTACGTAGTGCGCTCAATATTCCATTTAGCCTGCACATTAGCCATGAGGATTTGTATGCTGATTTACCATATGCTTCCCATATTATTATTAGGCACAGGCGCCTGGGCCTAGCCGGGCACCTCGCACACACAGATCAGGTATTAACTAATTAGTTAGTTAATTAATTAATTAATAGACACGTGACTGCGTCACGTGAGCATTTAGAAGTCCTCAGTGGGAGGGGAACATGGGATGGAATGGATGGTATAAGCTTTCTAGGTCCTAGCGACCTGCAGGGTTGTGGGCACCACGGCCCGAATCGCTATGAATGCCATATGCGGTCACACGCGGAGCCCCCACAGACTTGGGGGTGGTCTCCACGACTTGCCATCTATCCTTGCGTACCATCTGCCTCCATATTACAGACAAACCAGGAGGCTGCCCGGGTGTGAGCCCGTCACGTATAGTGTAGCACAGATCAGGTATACACGATGGATATACCTCAGCACGCACCAAGCCCGCCCAACCTGCGCGTTTCGTTCTCACACTGATGGTGTGCCCTGGGCCGAGCGCGGCCGAGGCGCGCCACCCATGGACTTTCCGGGATAGGCTAGGCATAGTTAATTAAACTCGTGCTCCCGTTGGGGAGTCACGGAGCATTAACCCCGATGGATGGATGGATGGGTACACGCAATCCTACCAGTCTTAACTGTCTACAAAAACAGTCCTACTCTATAGCTATGGTGCCCGTGACCCTAGGGGTCTTGTCTAGCCGGCATGCTTCCCACGTGTGCAAACGCACGGCTTCCCCACTGCAATGGGGTTGTTGTCCTCTATCACCTAGGCTAGGCATGGATATGTGTTACCCACGTCACAATGGGCTCACGCCAGGGCAGGCCCCTGGCATGTCTGTCATCTGGAGCTAGGCAGATGGTCCGCAAGGATATATAGGTGGCAGGTAGTCATGAAGGAGACCACCCCCAAGTCAGTAGGGGCTCCGCGTGTGACCAAGTATGGCATTCACAGTGATTCGGGCCGTGGTGTCCGCACCCCCGTACATAACTAGGTCTAAGATGGCTAGCTCCCTCCATCCCATCCGGCCCATCCCATCCCATCCCATCCCATCCCATCCCATCCCATCCCATCCCATCCCATCCCATCCCATCCCATCCCATCCCATCCCATCCCATCCCATCCCATCCCATCCCATCCCATCCCATCCCATCCCATCCCATCCCATCCCATCCCATCCCATCCCATCCCATCCCATCCCATCCCATCCCATCCCATCCCATCCCATCCCATCCGGCCCATCCCATCCCATCCCATCCCATCCCATCCCATCCCATCCCATCCCATCCCATCCCATCCCATCCCACTAGCTCGACTGTACTGAGGACAAGTATGCTCACGTAACCCTGTTACGTGTTGATGAATTGATTTATTAATTTATCCTCTTTGCATTCACTCAATTTATTCATTCACGCGCCTCTGTTGGGAGAGTCACGGGGTACAATTTTTCGAGTAGGTACCTTTCATCTCTGATTGATGCACGGTAAGAAGGTGGCCCATAGTGTACGTTGCGCCCCGACACCATGCTGCGCAGAGAGTGCTCTGTGGCCTGCCCACTTGTGGCAGTGATCGAGAGAAGCTAGGGCGCCCTCCATCCTTCTTGTTGAGCCTAGGTCTAGGGGTTGATTAAGGTTCCTTTACTCTGTATTGCGTATGACATTCATAGCGATTCGGGCCGTGGTGCCCACAACCCTGTAACTAGGACCTAGATAGCTTACATCATCCATTCCATCCCATGTTCCCCTCCCACTGAGGCCTTATGCTCACGTGACGCAGTCACGTGTCTATTAATTAATTAATTAATTGCTCTGTATTGGAATGCACCCACGTGTCTCAGTCACGTACTTATTTATAAATCAATCAAGAAGGGGGCAGGGACCACCGCCTTCTCTCATTGCCTTGAAAGGCAGGCCACAGGCTCACTAGCTAGGAGAGTATGTAATCTACCAACTACTGTGCTGGGCTTGGTACTCATTCAATTAGAGGGGCGCCGGTTTGGGAGAATATGAAGGCCTCTCCCACAGCCTAAGGATACTGTCTCATTGGTACCCAGTGTGCCTCATCTATACCCAGTGTGTGCCCACAACCCCCTTTGCACAATGGATAGCCAACTGGTACCAAGAATCAACCATGGAATTTTACCGATATACTGGCCACCCGCAATATCAATACAATGGCCCTACTAGAGTAAATACTCAGGTTGCGAAGAGCACACTGTGCTGCTGCGCATGCCGCATCTCTGGGCGCTATAAAGCCTTCTTCCATCCAATAACAAACTGTTTTTTGGATGAGCGGCTAAATGGGTGTAACAGCCATTAATTGTAGTATCCTGGTGGTTACATGAGCCTACAACACAACCGATGCAACCAGGAATACCAGGAACGCCATGACCAAAACCCCACTCTTCCCGCCCATGCCGGCGGGGGCGCCGTTCATGACAAGGCCACTAAAACACAAGTCCTGCTTCTGGCACACCAGTTTGGGCTTAGACAAACCCCCGCCGCTGTCCACCTCGGTGATGGCCTGGACCGACGCGACCGCCCCCCGCACGGGCTGCACGTCAAAGTCCACGACGATA
This sequence comes from Mesostigma viride, assembly GCA_009746045.1. Taxonomy (NCBI): domain Eukaryota; kingdom Viridiplantae; phylum Streptophyta; class Mesostigmatophyceae; order Mesostigmatales; family Mesostigmataceae; genus Mesostigma; species Mesostigma viride. The sequence continues at coordinate 676,959 of RPFO01000819.1, forward strand.
CTCTCCAACATAAAGTCCGCTATCGTCTCCTCGTCCAATAGCGGCTGGAACCAGATGTCCATCTCCCCCACACTCTGAGATGTCGAGTTGGGCTCGCCCCACACGAAATAGCTACTGCACCACGACATCTCGAACTCGTCGATGTCCACTGCCTTGGACGAGTAGAGGAGCGGCACGATCTTGCCCCCCATCGACTTGGATATCTCGCTCACTGTGCCGGTAGCCGTGCTCGCAAACAGCTTCCAATAAAACTTGTCGGTCGTGGAGTTGATCGTCACGTGCAGCGTGGCCGGGAAGGAGTCTTCGGCCCGAAATGGGTCGAATGTCCCGCTGCGTAGGTCCGCGTTGGTCAGGTTGGAGGATGGCGGGAAGTAGCGCAGCGGAATGGTCTGCTTCTCTGTGTCAAGCACGCCGTCACCATCAGAGTCTGAGAGCTCCTGCGTGAAGTACGGCGTGCAGAAGTAGCGCGTGGGGTTTTCGGGGTCGGCCGGGCGGGGGTCCAAGGGGGCTCGATCCTGCAGCCGCCGGGTGGTATTTTGTGGCACAGTGACCATTTAAAGTGATAAACAATATTAAGTAAACAGGGTGGGGCTCGGGGTTAAGCGGGTGTCAGTGATGACGGCGGTGGCAGAGGAATTTAGTTCGTAAGAGGAGTCCAAGTTGCATCCAAGGAGATACAAGCCATGCACGGGCAGGACTTTAGGACTCGGAAACCTAAAACGAAAAGATATTATTCCCTAAAACAGAATCATTTACTTCCGTATGGCTAGATGTGGGGGCACCAGATAGGGCTAGATACGGGGACGCAGCTGCGGCATTGAATACGCACTTCCGTGTTCAGGATTAGGGGTTGTGCAGCTTACCAGCGACACCTACAGCCACAGAAAAGGGAGAGTTTCCTGGGCGCTGGATTCCTAAGAGAAGGCCAACATTGACGGGTGGCTGTCGGACAGATGAAGTGGCCTTGACAAGTTTTCCCCAAGGGTGCATGCGCCGTCGAGCTCAACAGAGAGCATGGGGAGCAGCTACCGAAATCAAAGCAAGGGTGCCGACGCCTTTCATTCATAAAAAGCTGCCTCGCCAGCCATGCATGCGGCAAGAGAGCAATTAGATTTAGTCATCTCGAATCATACTCTACCCAAGGAAGTGCATGAACGGACACCAACAAAATGTCTGATAATACCACTAGGAAGGACAGCCCACCTTATACATACGTTCCCTAATGGAGTTGATCCTATATGATGCATAGTAGTGTATATTAATCAATAATAACTGTGTATATAGTAGTATTAATCAATTATGAACAGAACTGTGTATATAGTAGTATTAATCAAGTATGAACAGTTCTGTAAAGCATCAGGACTCTGCAAGGAAAATAGGCGCACTAGAGAAATGTGGAGGATGATGGGAATGGCAGACAACCAAAAGTATCGTTTTTCTCTGAATATAGTTTAATTAACGCATGCGGGAAAGATAGGGCCGCTATGCCTTGGCCTGCATGTGGAAGGCTGTCTGCGACATGGGCTGACTAATTCGATCTGTACAAAGGGTTTCATACTCGCCTGAATTTTCCTTGGATGACCCGGTTGTTTATAAGGGTCAGTGGCTATTAATTAGAGGTCCGAGAAAATTGATTGTAGGTTTTATACGACTTAACTGCAAAGATTCGTATTTGGTTGCACCAGCTGAGGTTAGCTGGGGACCTGTAGGGTCGGCTGGTTGCTTAACGAATCTTTTACTGATTCGGGTTCTTTAGTGAGTCGTGATTAATTGTGGTATAGTGGATTCGGACCGGCCCAAGGGGTCGATGGGCGAGTTTTATGTTTGTCAGTCTTGGGAACCTTGTACAACTACCTGTACGGTTAACGCACTAGCCTGGGGGTGCGTGGCCACATTGTTTGGAGTGGCGTTTTCAGCACTGTTCAGGCCGGCGTGTGACGCATGCCGGTGTTACTTAATTTAGGATGATGTCAGCTTGTGTGTCGGCGGACCATGCCTTAAGCAAGCTAGGCAGGCAGTGATCCGCAATTGTTTCTTTCCCCTCCCTCCCACCCTGGAGGCTTCTTGCTTCCGCGTGCGGATTGAGAAACCTTAAGGCCACTGTTAACTGCTGCATTTGTGGCAGGGCTCCACTTATTGTATTCAATCAAATGCTGGTCTTCTTGGGAGCTTAGTGATCTTAATAAGCAACACTCAAACTACCCGGCTATTGTACATATGCTGTGTTGTTAGCTGTGTAGGCTTGCTGTTCCTACTAGTGCTGTTTTATTTTTGGCGTTGTTTATGTCGCTGATCCTATACAAAATTATCATGGTCATGTGAATATATATTACTAGTACCTAGTAGTACCCATTTCCTTGAGAGCAGGATAAGGACGCAAGCGGGCAAGCCTACCTGGACCAGATAGGAGATGTACCCATCCCAGTAGCCCCAGACGACGGACTTGGTCGCGTACGGGCTGGGTGAGACCCTGCCCGGCGACTGGCCGGCCCAGTAGAAATACGCGGGGTCGTTGACAAGCGTGAAACCAAAATATACGTAGCTGCTGACCGCCGTGTCGGGCGCCGTGCCTGTCACGTTGATGCCTGGGAACACGCGGGTGGCCGGGTTGACGACTGCCACACGCGGCGCACGACAGGCGCAGTCATGGGAAAGGCCAGGTAGGGCAGTCCATGAGAGGGGGTCCACGAAAACCCGAAAGTGCAAGGGAGAGCAGGCCGGTAAGGAGGCGTGGAAAGCTTGTGTTGTCAATAGCCACACTTAAAAACCTGTGTTATCAGTGCCCCAACACCTTAAGCATGTGTTCGAAAGCCCGCACGTTAGGCCTGCGCCAGGAACGCCCCCACAAGTCCAGCCTGCGTCATGAATGCCCACACGAGAACCTGTATACTGGCTGTAATGAAGCGGATGCACGCCCGTCGACCACTCACGTGCCTATCCAGCATGGTGAATGGTGCACTAGCATTCCCGTCACATAGCTTCTGGTGACAAGTCCTTCTGATGGCCACTCTGCCCACTCCCAGCCGACGCGACAGGTGCCCACATGACATTCTCACCATTGCCCTTGACACCCGTGACGATTCGTCGCCCTGTGACCATACCCTCATGGCCACGACGTCATAGCGACCAGCACGGCCTTCTCACCATCGCGCCTGACACCCGTCACCATCCACGGGGTGCCTGGCGTACAGGCTCTAGGACCACTGGCACACTGTGCCAGGAAGCTACCAGACGCGCGCAACCGAGGCAAATGCCGCACAACAAGGTGGCTCAAGAAACTCTAAGAAAATCTACAGCTGCCCCCACTCACAAGGGCGACTCACGTACACGCCGGAGTGGTCACCATCGTCACCATTAAACTATAATAAACACAGCGATCATCATAATGAGCTAAATATAATAGCTTACAACAATGCTCCGACCCCTACTGGTCAGACCAACACAGGCACCACACGCATGTAAGGCGTAGATAAATATGGCCGCTCCCTATATAGCTCACGACCGTGGTCCACACGACACATCAAACACCCAACACTTGCGCCGTACCTGTGTGCCTTACTGAACACTCATACTGGCGACGTATGTGCTCCCCAGATATCTCTCCCCTGACCCACATCGCATACCCGACACTTGCACCGTTTCGCCAACAAGAAAGAACTGCCTACGGCACTGTTTGCGTGCACGTACTGTAGAACGTCGCGTTGAGCGTTGTGTTGTCGGCAGGGTGGATGTAAGGGTTCAGCGGGGGGCACTCGGGGCCCCGTTTCGGCCGCAGCGTCGTGTCGTAGTGCGCGTGCAGGAAATTGCTCCATGCCCTTAGGCCCGGCAGCGCCTCCCAGTCGTACAAATCGTATAGATCAAACCACGACTTTGCGAGATACCGGGAGGAGTACTCGGGAAAGATGATGTGCATGCCTGGTACGTGACAGATGCAGCACATGACACGATGCCATGAGGGGTGCGCAGAGGCGACTATTAGCACACACAATGGCGACTGTTAGCGCGCACTATGGCGACTGTAAACACATAGCATGCAACAAGGTGCCTGGCATTGTACTAAGGGATAGCAAGTCCATGCTCGGTGTCAGGCACAACCGGCACCCAGGGCAAATGCCCTGGGGGGGCCATCAGATCAGTGATACAGCACATCATAGTAATGAGACAAGACAGCGAATCAGGATTATATCGATGAGACAACACATCATTACTACACTACTGAGTGCATCATTATTTAAACAGAGGCCACAGCGAGACTTCAAATCAACGAGACAACCGTTACTTATCACATATCAATATGACATGCTCCGGAGTACCTGCGGGACCTTCCTACGCGGGGATAAAGTGCGAGTAGAAAAAATGCGACACCGCCGGCGAGCCGGTCAGCCGACAGCATCCAGCTATCGCCGGCCGATCGATAGACACCTCCCAGCACCCACCCCCCGCCGTACTTGTGTGCGAGCATGCGCGCGGATGACAGTGCGCCCATCCACCTATACTTGCATGGATGCACCCCCCAGCACCCACCCACCGCTGTACTTCTGGGCCTCCTGTGGCGGCCGGTCGCTCCGGTAGTAGGGTATGAGAGCGTTGTAACTGCGCAAGGCGCTGTCCACGAGGGGGGTGGTCGTGCTGAACGTGATGCCGCAGCCCCTCAGGGAGGCAAACTCCTCGTACAGGTTGGTCAGCAGGCTACCAATATCGACGGCGTCTGCGTCCGTACAGAAGCCGCAGGCGCCAGCGATGGGGCCGCCACGGCGGGCAGGGACGCATTATGTGCATCATCAGGAAAGCACGGGCACAAGATACTACCCAGCTATGCTGCTATTCTCTCGAAAGAGGGAGGCAGACAAGGCATGGGCAGGGCTTCAGCTAAAAATCCTCCCACCTTTGGGAAGGGGTCGCTCTTGTAAAAGCCTAGGGTCGACCAGAACGTGTACCAAGGAAAAGAGTCGTATGTTGGAAGGGGTCGCTCTTGTAAAAGCCTAGGGTCGACTAGCCGCAGACCATGTACCAAGGAAAAGGGTCGCATGTTGGAAAGGGCACAAGCAGCATCTTGCGCCTTGGGAATCGTGTGTGTCGGCGGGAGATTCGTTGGTCCAATGGCCGATACGTTGGCAGTCACAGGCCAAGCATCGAAGAATGGCTGGTCCATCAGCAGGAAGTGCTGCAGAAACGACCTCGCTTGTCCCCTGACCGCACGGCCGGACAGGCCTTCCCATGTGTAATACATTAAAATGTAATAACGAACAGGCGCGCACAGAAAAAAAACTCTTTGGAGGAGAAACGGAGGAAAGGAGGGGAAATGCCAGGGTTGGTAGACCAGCAGTGCTTCTGTTAGATAAACTTAGCAGAAGCACCGGATACCTGTGGGCTATGATGAGGCCATCCCGCTCTTGCGCAATGAACGTCACACAGGCAGTGCAGCAGCCTCACATGATGAGTGTCTGGACAGTTGCAAGTACAGTACGTCCAAAACTGATTCTGCTTTTCTTGAAATCAGGCAACAGGTCAGGTATCTGCACATAATGCCAGAAACTAATTTTTTCCCTGTCATTAATGTAATCAGGCAACAGGCAACCGATAAGGCACTGTGTCCGGTATCACGCCATGGGCTGGCGAAGTCCCTGCCACTCGGCCTCGCGAGGGCGACTCGGACGCCTTAGAAGTGCTTCCCCCGAGGCTACACGACTTTAAAGCGTACGCACAGGGATGGGCATCGCTAAGTCTAGCACGGTGGCACTAATCCAACCAGCAAGCAGGGTGCACCATAAAAGTGCAGGGAAAGGATCAAACTCTCCACAAAACAAGATCGCGACCACGAGGGAACACAGGAGGGAGGCGCGATGCGGGGGATAGACACACGGACGATGACATAACCCATTAATGAAGATGACATGCCAACGTGGATTCACGAATGCCGGGCCCTTATATCACACGGCAAGGGAAGTGGTGGCCCTCATCTCTGCTGCCACCCTTCACCGTGCCTCTACCCTATACCCTACACATCAACCAATAATGATAAGTGACCGAGATCATCCGGACCATGCATGGAAATCCAAGCAAATAAAGGGATCATGCCTTATGGTAAACAGGCAACAGTACCACTTGAGCTACCCTCTGACCAATTGAGATACCCTATCCAAGAGGTGGCATCGGGTCACCTTTAGACCTAAATAGCTATAAAGAATACATCCCGTATTGATTCAAGCACGCGACTGCGTCGCGTGCGTCCCAATAATAGCACCATCAACCCCTATACACGTCGAGAAGGAGGGAGGGGGCCCTGGCTTCTCTCACTGCCTGGGGGGGCCAAGCCACCAAGAGTGCTCCCCCTGCACCACGCTGAGTACCCGTTTAGACCTCACATAGACCCCCCTGCACGCCCCACATACACCTCGTATATACCCCGCATACACCCGACAGACATACCGTTCTGTGCTCCCTGTGTGACCGAAATGGAGGACGAGCGCGCGCGCGCGGCCGAGACCGCCTTCATGAAGAGCTCATCGCCCAGCGACGTCTTCTGTGTGATTGTGTCCATCAGGGTGATCAGGTTCAGCTGGTACTGCCCGTAGAGGGCCATGTCCAAGAGCGCCAGCACACGCGGCCCCTGCCACGGGTCCGGTGCCGGGTGCACGACGAAAGCATTAATCATTGTGCGCGCCCACACTTGGACGTTCTGCGCGGCACTGCTCACGGCCGTGTAGTCCCACCCGGTGCCCGGCTCGCTGTCCTCGCTGGCGAGAAGCCATCTGGTGACGGGGTGCAGAATCTCCAGCACGGTGAACGAGGCCATGAGGCACGCGTCGAAGCCCAGCAGGTCCAGCTTGGCGACGCCGTTGGTGAACAGGGACGATGCGATGGCGTCCTTCATTCTGTAGAGTGACCAGGGGGGGGGGTGTATACAGTGACCGTGTTGGAGTGTTGTAAGTTTCCCGTTGGTGGACAGCGACGAGGCGATGGCGTCCTTCATGCAGTGCTGTGCATGGGGGAGGGCAAAGAGGGGTGGTATAGTGACCTGTCATAGTGACAACGGGTGATTGGTTCCATGACAATGTTAATAGTGATGTGTTCCATGACCATGTTTATAGTGACCACGGCAAAGGGAAAGGGAGGTGGTGGTGGCGTGTTCCATGCTGTGCTGTGCATTTGTGTGTGTGTGTGTGTGTGTGTGCGCGCGGGCGTGCGTGCAGTGATCAAGGAGATTTTGTTGTCTAGTGACCGTTGGCGGACAAAGAGAGGCAGTGATGGCATGCTGGGGCGTGCATGGGGTGGGAGGGGGCATAAGGTGGCAATGGGAGTGAAGTTGACCAAAGATTGCAAAGAGGAGCGAGTCGAGGTTGTTGTACAGTGACTGCAAGAGCTGCTTGTCATCGTCCATGGGCGGATAGCGATGGCGGCATCACGTTCTTCATGCTGCATAGTGACCATGCGGGGGGTTGTTGTTGTATAGTTACCACGACGGTTTCTTGCTAGCGACCATGCGCAAGCAACAGCAAGTGGGATGCACAGAACTGCCAATGGTCCGGTGTCTAGAGTTTACGGTTCATGCCCCGGTAATAACCTGGATGGAGAAAGATGCCGATAGAACAAACTTGCCAAACAAATTTGGCAAGAGGCCAATCAATTTGACCATACATGAAGACCCCAGCCACCGTGGCAGTGGCCACCTAGGGACCTGCACACCCCAATCGGGACACCACAGCCAAAGGGACCACACGCCAACGCCAAGGCTTCGCACGGCAACCCCTGGAGGACTTGGTTTCCGGTTTCTAGCGCCACCATCTCACGCCACGCAGTCTACGTGTTCAATCATTATTCCAGCGCCATATCCCAAACCCACATGACATGAACACACACACACACACGATGAACTTCACACACTGGACACCAACAGGGCACCCCGCCCCAACTTGACGCCTCTCGCACTGACACGGCTGACACTTCATGAATATTTATACTTACATGGATGTACGCATTTACACGGGTATAAACACTTACACAGATACGCCCATGCCGATCTGCCCGTTGCTGTAGTCCCCCCCAAAGCCCTGGTACCCGCCACCATGATCCCACAGCTGCAATATAGTTGTCCCGGGCTCCGGCACCTTCTGGAAGCACGCGTTCATGAAACGCGTGAGTGTGCCCGGGTCATCCATGTCCACCTCGCCCCAGCTGTCTAGCTGCTCCCAGAACGCGCCCCGCAGCTGCAGCAGCCGTGCAGTGGAGAAGGAGGTGTCCATGTCGACATAGGCGCCCCCTGAGAGCCGCTTGATGGGGGCGGGGAAGGGGTTGGGGTCGCACTCGCGTTCGTGCTCGGAGAACTTGCACCGGTCGATGAGGACGATCATGGCGTACTGCTTGCCGCCGACACAGGGCATTCGTTCGGGCATGTGTGCAGCAGGGGGCGTGTGTCCAAGAGAGGGCGTGTGTGCGAGAGTGTGCATGTGTGTATTCAACATAGGGTATGCTTGTTGCAAGGGCAGCAACGTTTAAAAGGACATCTTTGCGAGAGCGGGCAGTCTTTGCAAGAACGACAGGCATTATCGCTATGTGTGGGGGGCTGGGGGGGGGACCCAAAGGAACCGATGCAATGACACAAGCATGACCCTAGTGTGCAACATTGTGGGCGGGCAAAGATTGAAACTAGAAGGATCAAGGGCAGAAATGGGTTCATGCTAGCCTTCCAAGCAGCATCCCCGCGGGCTAGCATGAACATGCGAGCTGGGACAAAAACGTCAGGTAGCAAAAGCACAGCCTATGGGACGTCAGCCAGGATCATGTGGTGGCAAAGGGACAAGTCGATGCACATGGCAAATTCAATGGCGGTGTGTGTGCGCGGGGTGTGGGGCGCATGTGTGTGTGTTGTGAGGAGGAAGGAAGGGGCACAGGTGGGCAATCGTTCGGGAGTCTCGATGGCAAGCGCAGAGGCATTAGCACTGGTGGCGTTGAAGGCATTAGCACTGGTGGCGTTGGAGGCATTAGCGCTGGTGGCGTTGGAGGCATTAGCACTGGTGGCGTTGGAGGCATTAGCGCTGGTGGCGTTGGAGGCATTAGCACTGGTGGCGTTGAAGGCATTAGCGCTGGTGGCGTTGGAGGAATACGCTTGCAAGGAAGAGGGGTAGCAATTAAGAAATGCAACAAATCAACTGGCGAAGCTCGTTTTGCTGACAAGCAGGGTTGCATGTGATGGTGGCGGGGGCCGTGGAGCAGTGAAAAAGTGGGGGCAGAGGTGGCCATTGTGGGTGCGGCGATAGCGCTGTGGCAGTGGCGATGGTGGCGGCAGTGGCAGCAGGGTTGCTGGTGCAGGCGTGGCGGTGGTGGCGGTGGTGGAAAGTGGGTGTAATGGTGGTGGCGGCAGTCTTGGTGTTGGTGTTTCCATGGCAGCCCACCACGGCCCATCCAAGCAAACGACCTGCATTGCCTGGCAGCTTCCTGCGCGCATGCCTGGATGCCTCCACGAATCCGTTTAGTGCCCCCCCCCCCCCCCCCCCCGCCCCCAGGAACGGAAAATTCAACCTAAGCACACGGTAGCACTGTCCCACAACGGCTGGGGTGTGAAATATTTTTATCGCCCAGCCCTCCATGCACTCTCAAGAGAACTCGCGGGCTTACCATAGATAGATCATAAGACCACACACATAGATAGACCACACACACATAGATAGACCACAAACATAGATAGACCACACACGTACATAGACCACACAAATAGATGGACCACGCATGGAGGAGCCAACCTATTCAAGAGCACACATAGTAGCACTGCTATGGTGGCATGCCCACAAACTTTAACATGGTGCAAGCATAGCAGCTTTCTGCCACTCAAGGGTAGTGCAAATCATGGAGAGTTACGAGTCCTATATGAGGGTTTTATTAGTAATCAAGATGCATGATTCTTGTCCTCTCGCGCCCACCTCTGTCAAGTTCCCGTGCCAGCTGGCAAACCCTCGGTACATCTCCGCCACGTCCAGTAGCGCCATGCCATCCAGGTTGTTGTCGCTGTGCACGTACAGCATGTGGCTGCGCACAAAAACCGGCACAGGGCCGAAAAATTCGTGAGGAACATGCGTAGCACAGGGGAAGGGAACTCATGAACACATGGCCTCCCGGTTGTTTTCGCTGTGCACGTACACAATGTGGCTGCAACGTGCTCATTAGCACAAGCGAAGCACACGGGCAGCACATGGCTGCGCACAACCATAAGAAGACACACAAACTAGCCCGCCACAGTTATAGTTAGCACGTGCGAGTGGGCGACCAGAACGTGGCTGCGCGCGAGGGCGCATGAGCGACCGAGGGGACGTCGTTGGTGGCGAGAAGAGGGAGCGCGCGCGACACCAGCACGTGGCTCAGCACAGCCACAACGGCACCATGACCGAACCACCCACCATGACCGAACCACCCACCACGCGGCACCATGACCGAACCACCCACCACGCGGCACCATGACCGAACCACCCACCACGCGGCGCCATGACCGAACCACCCACCACGCGGCACCATGACCGAACCACCCACCACGCGGCGCCATGACCAAACCACCCACCACGCGGCGCCATGACCGAACCACCCACCACGCGGCGCCATGACCGAACCACCCACCACGCGGCACCATGACCGAACCACCCACCACGCGGCACCATGACCAAACCACCCACCACGCGGCGCCATGACCGAACCACCCACCACGCGGCACCATGACCGAACCACCCACCACGCGGCACCATGACCCACCACGCGGCGCCATGACCGAACCACCCACCACGCGGCGCCATGACCGAACCACCCACCACGCGGCACCATGACCGAACCACCCACCACGCGGCGCCATGACCGAACCACCCACCACGCGGCGCCATGACCGAACCACCCACCACGCGGCACCATGACCGAACCACCCACCATGACCGAACCACCCACCACGCGGCACCATGACCGAACCACCCACCACGCGGCGCCATGACCGAACCACCCACCACGCGGCGCCATGACCGAACCACCCACCACGCGGCGCCATGACCGAACCACCCACCACGCGGCACCATGACCGAACCACCCACCACGCGGCGCCATGACCGAACCACCCACCACGCGGCGCCATGACCCACCACGCGGCGCCATGACCGAACCACCCACCACGCGGCGCCATGACCGAACCACCCACCACGCGGCGCCATGACCGAACCACCCACCACGCGGCACCATGACCGAACCACCCACCACGCGGCACCATGACCGAACCACCCACCACGCGGCGCCATGACCGAACCACCCACCACGCGGCGCCATGACCGAACCACCCACCACGCGGCACCATGACCGAACCACCCACCACGCGGCACCATGACCGAACCACCCACCACGCGGCGCCATGACCGAACCACCCACCACGCGGCGCCATGACCGAACCACCCACCACGCGGCGCCATGACCGAACCACCCACCACGCGGCGCCATGACCGAACCACCCACCACGCGGCACCATGACCGAACCACCCACCACGCGGCGCCATGACCGAACCACCCACCACGCGGCACCATGACCGAACCACCCACCACGCGGCACCATGACCGAACCACCCACCACGCGGCACCATGACCGAACCACCCACCACGCGGCACCATGACCGAACCACCCACCACGCGGCGCCATGACCGAACCACCCACCACGCGGCACCATGACCGAACCACCCACCACGCGGCGCCATGACCGAACCACCCACCACGCGGCGCCATGACCGAACCACCCACCACGCGGCGCCATGACCGAACCACCCACCACGCGGCACCATGACCGAACCACCCACCACGCGGCACCATGACCGAACCACCCACCACGCGGCGCCATGACCGAACCACCCACCACGCGGCACCATGACCGAACCACCCACCACGCGGCGCCATGACCGAACCACCCACCACGCGGCGCCATGACCGAACCACCCACCACGCGGCGCCATGACCGAACCACCCACCACGCGGCGCCATGACCGAACCACCCACCACGCGGCGCCATGACCGAACCACCCACCACGCGGCGCCATGACCGAACCACCCACCACGCGGCGCCATGACCGAACCACCCACCACGCGGCGCCATGACCGAACCACCCACCACGCGGCGCCATGACCGAACCACCCACCACGCGGCACCATGACCGAACCACCCACCACGCGGCACCATGACCGAACCACCCACCATGACCGAACCACCCACCACGCGGCGCCATGACCGAACCACCCACCACGCGGCGCCATGACCGAACCACCCACCACGCGGCACCATGACCGAACCACCCACCACGCGGCGCCATGACCGAACCACCCACCACGCGGCACCATGACCGAACCACCCACCACGCGGCACCATGACCGAACCACCCACCACGCGGCACCATGACCGAACCACCCACCACGCGGCACCATGACCGAACCACCCACCATGACCGAACCACCCACCACGCGGCACCATGACCGAACCACCCACCACGCGGCGCCATGACCGAACCACCCACCACGCGGCACCATGACCGAACCACCCACCACGCGGCGCCATGACCGAACCACCCACCACGCGGCACCATGACCGAACCACCCACCACGCGGCACCATGACCGAACCACCCACCACGCGGCGCCATGACCGAACCACCCACCACGCGGCACCATGACCGAACCACCCACCACGCGGCACCATGACCGAACCACCCACCACGCGGCGCCATGACCGAACCACCCACCACGCGGCGCCATGACCGAACCACCCACCACGCGGCACCATGACCGAACCACCCACCACGCGGCACGGATATAAGGAGCATGTGGCAGACGCGCGCATAGAGCAAATGGCTGGGCAAACACAAGCGACTAGTGAAGTGCCGACCGCCATACAGTATAGCACAGGATGGCACAATATAGTACACTATGGCACACTATAGCGCAGGATAGCAAACATAAATTGATTAACACGCAACAGCGTTACATGAGCAAACACACCCATAACCAACATCCCGCATTAGCATAGTGGAGAGCAGGCAGATGTCGCCGTGAATGTATGGCTAGCAGCAGGAGCCAGGCCATAACTCAACGATAAAGTTAAAATTTGTGAACTTAAGAAGAACTGGTAGAGACTTTTGTATGCGGGAGTTGATTGAATAAAGGGAGTAACTGCAATCTCTTCACTTCTGCTCTTTTGAGGCGAGCGAGTTTAACTATTTTTCTCTGACCTTTGTTGAAACAAGAGAGCCTACACCATGTGTCCAGTGCCGATCCCCGCATAATACAGCTTTATTAATATGCCGCTGCCATATGCCGATGTGTTCAAGTTACTACTTGGTGCCAATATCTTGCAAAATTTTATGTTTCCCTGGGGCAGACGGCCGATGAAGATGACAAGAAAAGAAGCATGCAGCAGGGACTCGAAACCTAGTCTCGCAAGATGGCCATGGGAAGAGCGCTGCTTGACTTCAGAGTACAGCTGCAACAATTAACGGGAGCGGGTCAACCATGTGATCATAAACGTCAACGACAAAGTGCATGTACTGCAACCTAAACCGTATGCCGAAAAGTTTACGAAGCTTACATGCTTAATGACATTGTTGGGTAGTTGCCGCATAGCACACATGTTGTTATCATATGCGCAAGCAATCCTCCAAACAAACGCAGTTATCTCGACGGAACACAACATCACGCGCAACCCATATTGACATGACGCGCGCAGCAATTACAGAAAAACGAGTCGGAATATTACTACAACTTACAGAACAGGGCCCATTGACGAACTTGTCTGCATTAGGTGACGCCCTCCACCGTTGCGATACTGGCGGCCGGCCAGGTTCCCAGCTTGGATTATTTGAGGCCGGCTTGCCGGACGAGCTTTGACAATGCAAATCGGCCTCATAAGGCAGTACAGGAGGAGCAGAAGCAAACTGGCCACGACAGGTGACATTGTCATTGCCTATGAGCGCAAGGATTCCATGTTTATTGTAAAAGTAGGCCGGCACGCATAACACGTCCAGCTGGTTTAACTTTTCCCGCAATGTTCCTAGTTGCATAACCCCTAATCATTTAGATGTTCTATGAAGGATCTACCAATAATTCTTCACGGTAGCGCCGCGCGTGCGTGAATGTATGCCATGAAGCTTCTTGAAATGATAACCATGAAGCTATTCATCACAATTGACGCCTGTATTTGCGAAAAATATCGTCTGTGGCATGGCATTATCATTATATCGCTGCATGCATGGTATTCAACTGCGAACACTCTCAGTGCGGACAGTAATTATGCTTGCGCGCAAGATTATCTCATGTGGTCGTTATTGGCTTCGTCAAAAATAATTACCTACGCCTACTCGCCTAGCCATATGTATTTTTCGGCCCAAAGTTTTACAGATCTGTAAAATGTAAATAGCTCTTTAGAAAACTTATTCCGGGGAAGTGGGTGTTGTTCATTTCCATTTAAACCGGGGTTAATACCTAATTAGTTATAACCAAGGTATGCCACAACTCACAAGCCCACAAATAGCCAAAAGCCTAGTCGAGCCTAAATTAGGGTGCCCGCATTAATAAAGTCTAAAACTTATTATTTTTTCCGGGTAAATGGGTATTTTTATTTTAAAACTTATTATTAAAAGCGCGCGCGCATACAGTAGAAACAACAACAATGTTCAACAACAACACAACAACAACAACAACAACAACTAAACAGCTTCAAGCACGGCGCGGCGCTCCAAGAACTGGCGCGGGCCACGTGACTGCGGTCCGTTTTCTCGCGCCAGCCATTTTTTCTCATGCCAGCCAATTTTTGGCGCCGCAGCTGCCGCAGCCATTTTTCTCGCGGAAGCCATTTTTCTCAGACAACCCCACACGCTGTACGATGGTGGGTTCAACTCACGAGTCCAACACAGAAGATCTGTCCATGCAAACGGCCAACGAAGAAAGCCATGCCAGAGAAGAAAATTCGCAGTCCCCTGCTTCTCTTGGTTCGAGCCCAGCTTCAACCACGCAAACAAAGCCCCCTCACATAGCACCTTTCGTCAAGAAGATTTATGCGATCGTCAATGATCCGACTACGGATCCAATAATCGTTTTTGGCCCCGACGGAAAGAGTTTTACAGTGCTGAGCCGTTATGAATTCGCGCAACAGGTGTTGCCAAAATATTTCAAGCACAATAAGTTCAGCAGCTTCGTCCGCCAGCTGAACACCTATGTAAGTGCCTGTTTCTTTCCCCGCGGCTTACAACGTGCTTCAGCCAAGTATTGTTCTGACGTTGTAGGCATCGGTGCTGGAAGCTTCGAGTTGCAAATAGAAACATTTGTACTTGTCTTGGTTCAGGTTTACTCTTGCGCTAGTAAAAGAGCCTCTCTGTGGCTTGTCCTTTCTTGGCCTTAGTTAAACGCCTATCTGGCGCTTACCATTTCTGGTTCCATTCGGTTGCTATAGCACGTCTCGTTGATCAGGATGCGTAACCAAATATTGTTCTGACGTGGTAGGCATCGGTGCTGAAAGCTTCGAGTTGCAAGTAGAAGGGCTTGTAACAGCCTCGCTTTAGATTTGCTCTTGCACTAGTTGAAGAGCCTCTCTGTGGCTTGTCCTTTCTTGGCCTTAGTTAAACGCCTCTCTGGCGCTTACCATTTCTGGTTCCATTCGGTCGCTATAGCACGTCTCGTTGATCAGGATGCGTAACCAAATATTGTTCTGACGTGGTAGGCAACGGTGCTGGAAGCTTCGAGTTGCAAGTAGAAGGGCTTGTAACAGCCTCGCTTTAGATTTACTCTTGCACTAGTTGAAGAGCCTCTCTGTGGCTTGTCCGTTTCTTGGCCTTAGTCAAACACCCCTCTGGCTACTATCCTTGTTTTCATTCGGTGGCTATTGCACGTTGCTTTGATCAGGATGCTTACTATGCTTATGCTTATCAAATGCCTTTGTCTTCTTCCCCTGTTGGCTGTGCATCCTGTGCGTCCTTGCACCGTGGCCGTGTTCTTGCAGGGGTTTCGCAAGCTCCCCTCAAAAAACCCTGACCATGACAAGTATTACCACCCCAGCTTCCAGCGCGGCCAGTACAGCCTGCTCAAGTTTGTCCAACGCAGCGACAGCAAGCAGGCATCCTGCAAGGTGCCTGCCTCCCAGCCTGCCTCTCTCCCTACCCTAGCACCTGCCCCTGCGCCTGCCCCTGTGCCTGCCCCAGCGCCTGCCCCAGCGCCTGCCCCCGCACCTGCCCCCGCGCTTGCCTCCCTTTTCGAGCCGCATGGCAACGGCACGGCGTATGCGGGCGCCAGCGAGGCCGACCTGGCGGCCAAGGTGCACCATCTCGAGTGCTTGCTGGCTTGTATGGCAGCGCACTTGGAGGAGCAGGAGCGCGTGCTGCGGGACACCGCAGAGATGCTCCGCACGATGCAGCATTGGGCGTGGCAGGTGGCGGCGCACTGCAACCAAGCGGTGGCCGAGGCCTGCAAGGGGATGGGGGGGGCCCACGCGGCCTTGTGGCACCTGTTTTTTCCCGGACAAGCCTTGTTGGACCAGCTGTCCCCCTCGTCACCGTTCGACCTGCCCGCGTCCCTCCGCAGCAAGGTCCCCCCCCCCACAACCAGTTCCTTCTGCGAGCACCCGCGTGATGAAGCCATGGATGGCAAGCGCGTGCAGCTGGAGCCGGCGATCGCCCACCTAGGTGGAGCTGGCAGTGATGGTGCTGGCACTTGTGATGATGCAGGCCAGTGCCGGGCAGGCGGCACGCACGCGTGGTTCAACGCCCACCCCGGCAGCAGTAGCGATGCACCACCCCAGGGGGTCCAGATGGAGGCGGGTGGTGTCGCCGTGTCCATGGAAGAGGCCGGCGGGACCGTGCCTGTTGCTGTGGTTGGCACCGGCCACCTGGCAGAGGATGGTGATGGCAGCGCGGATGCAGACCCGATGGAGGAGTTGGAGCGGTTCGTTGACGAGGCGTTCTTGGACCTGGTGGTCCCCCTGGACGCCCCCATGCCCACGGACAACCACGCGCCCCTGCCTTTGCCTGGGTCGGTGGATGTTGTGACAGATGGCAGCGTGATGGAGGTGTCGGGCGCGCAGCTGCTGCTCACCATGCACTTGGTGATGGACATGCAGCCAGACGTGGTGATGGGCATGCATGCACAGCAGATGCCAGAGACAAGCACGCAGTGCCAGCGGTTCGTCCCGCAAGGTGGGCCGGAGATGGTCCAAGTCAGCGCAGAGATTGACCAAGTCAGCACGGGGGATCTGGCGTGGTCTGGGGATGAGGGCATGTCTGACGATGAGCTGCGGGCTCTCTTTTTCGGCCCATTGTGAAGGGGACAATGCCCCTTTTGTGGCGAAGGGGAGGCTCTCGTGTCTGGATGGTTGTCTGCGACGCCAGAGCGCTTCGTCTGGTTTTTGGGGTGGTCTGGCTTTTGGGGTGGTTCGGTTTTTGGGACCTTGTTTCCTGTTTGCGTGGGGGTGCCTTAACAAAGCCTATGGCGCCCGTTGACAAGGACCTCCTCATGGGGCAGAGGGCAGTGTGTGGGGCAGTTGCGGGGGCCAGTGGCTGCCACCAGCATCTGTGAGGCAACCAAGAGTCAACCAGCCATGTATATTTGGCCTGAGCTCGCCCCTGCTGGGCGTTGCCTGTGTGACGAGCGTGAATGGCCATGACACGCGACAGCTGGTCGCCGCCACCGGGTCATGCCCCATGAGTCGCTGGTGGTGTGTCACTGTACATATTACAATGTACATATTTCGGGAGAAAAGACAGCAGAAAGATCTGATAAAAACAGAGCTGCAAAAATGCTTTATAGGTTGAACTGTGACCTGCTGTGCGGCACGGTTCAAAGTGTGGCGGCATGGAAATTTGCCCCAGGGGCGTATGCAGCGTGCCTGAGTTTTCCCTCTTGGCGTTGCCACGTCCGAGGTCCCTGCCATTTTCTTTGCAGCAGGGAGGATTTGCGAGTGCCTCGGCCAGACCACGGAGCCCTACCCGTGGGGAAAGAATAAGTCACGCCATGCCAGGGGGCTGCTGGCTGCTTGTGTGCGGCGGTGGCAGCGATGGCATACCCGCGATGGCATGTGTATTATAGGTTGTTTCTTACTTTTGGAATTAGATCAACAGGCCGCGGTCAGTTGTTTTATGTATCAGTTAGTCTGGCTGTGGCCAGCATGCTTCTTGCTTCGCAAAGCAAACAAATTGGTCATGACAGTGTGTAGTGCAGAAATGTAGATGTTGAGCTAAAAATTTTAGTTCCCTTGTGAGCTGGGTGGCGCACAAGATGCACCCTCTGCATCTTCCAGGGTTATGGATGCAATATGAGTCCATGACACCCATGGTAATTCTTTATATTGATCCAATAAGTGAGACAACCGATGGTCGCCCCTGCCTTTCCTCCTCTTGTAGCGTTTGCTACCAGTGAGAAATGCAATTTGTCGCTGGCTCCATATATTTTATTGATGATATTTTTCTTGATTTACACGAAACGGCATGTGAAGTTCTTTCATAATCGAGAAGTATGCGATCGCTCATGCGCGTCGTGTCAACACATCCATGACCAAGATAGACCTGTAAATATTCATATTTCTGAGGCAAACTGGATGGTTCCAAGGACGGTCAAATAAACAACCTTGGGAAAGCTTCAAGCACGGCTGGTACTCACATGCAAGCTAAACTACTTTATGTGAAAATTATAACATGACTCCGTTGGGAGATCATGTAGCACGTATTCCTGATATTGCTGGATGGATGGGGGTGGGCGGAGCCGCGAAACCGAACTAAGCTAACTCTAAGCTAATTCTAAGCTAATCTAGAAAATCCTAACTACTCGACTCAGCAAAGCGCCCCTTCCTCCTGGGGGGGGGGGGTGCCCACCGGGGCTGGCGTGTGGGCCTGGACAATCGTCTGCCACCTCTTCTTTTTCTGCATAGCAGTCCAAGCAAGAGAGGAGGAGATGCGGAGTTCAAACTTAGCTGGGACCACTGGGTTGGCCAGCAACTGCTGTGCATATCAAGGAGACAACCTGCTGTGCATATAGTTCATGCAAAAATCCTTGTCCCCGGCCATGGCTCTCACTGGTAAGGGCAAGCCGCGGGGGGTGACCCCCCTTCCCCGCTCGCGGGGTAAGGCTGGCCCCTCCCCATGGCTCCTCACCTTTGACACCATGGCGGATAAGATAGAGCTCCTCAAGCGTCCCAAGCGGCTTGGGGGGACCTCCTACACGCTGGACGACGACTTGACCTTGACGCATGCGCAGCAACAACGTCAAGGAAGCGATTGTTGCGACACAGGGGGTCGAGTGGTCGTGACGGACCAAGGCGTGTCGAGGTAAGCGAGTCGTGCGGCTCGTGGACTCCAGTGCTGTGGTGGGGGCGTTTGTCAGAGGGCGGTCGCCTTCCTACCGCCTCAACCAGCTGGTTCGGCGCTACTGCGCTCTGTCACTGGCTGGCGACATGCAGAGCCACTGGATCTGGGTGGCTACCGACCACAACCCAGCTGACAAGGCCAGTCGGCGCGGCGCTTGGATTCCTGACTTGACCCGGTGTGGTGACGTGCATCCCAACCCTGGGCCTGAGGGGGCGCGACGCCCTCGGGACTTGGCACTTTTCAAAAAAAAAACCTCTGACAGGCGCCATAGGTGAGCACCGTGAGGACTGAGGACCGGGACCTTGAGGAGCATGCGCTTGCAGTGCTTGCCCAGGTCCTTCGAGTGCAAGTAGGTCTTGAGCGACCGATGCCTAGCCCAGGCGGCAGGCCGATGCGGATGTCCACATCCTCGGCGGTGTCAGGGAGCATGCTCCCCGGCAGTTCGGAATTAAGCGATCACGGAACTCGACCTCCTTCCCGTCTAGCAACCGCAGCAGTGGCGGGCGACTGGTAGCCCCAATCACCATCGCCTTGAGCAGTTTTGACGCTAATCTCCAACCCCACCGCCCGCGCCTCCAAGCCCAGACAGTCCAGCCAGGTCTGAATGTGCTCGGGGCGCTCGATGAGGGTGGTATCATCCGCATATACCAGGTCGGACAGGCGGTAGCCAGGGCCACCGCCGCCATATTCGCGATCGTTAAGGATGTCCAAGCTGGCCAGGCTCGAACCCGAGCAGTAAAGCGTGCACGTGCCTGGCGCATGACGTGATCCACCACGATAATGAACAGGTATGGGGACAGGACACAACCTTGCCACCGACACCCCGTGGTGAAGGGGGAATGGTGAGGTGGTGCCCTCCGACCGCAGTCCGCACTACTGCTTGTGAACCCTCATACAGCCGGTGAATGGCAGCAATAAACGTACTACGCTGGGGGCACACGGTCCAGACTCCAGAGCTAAGATGGCCCAAAGAGCCTCCCAGAGGACCGTGTCGAAAGCCTTGTTATAGTCAACAAAAATGAAGACCAGCGGAAAAACATCAGGGCGAATGCGACGCACCTCCTCCATCAACCGGCGCGCCACAAATACAGCCATGACAGTGTTACGGCCACGACGGAAACCCATCTGAGACTCATCCAGGTGCGGGTCCAGCGCGGCGTGGAGCCTGTGCAGCATCATGCGCATGAAGACCCTCAGCGCGGCGCTCTGGAGGCAGACACCCCGATAGAACTTTACCGGGGTCAGCAGCAGAGCCCTTCGTGTACAGCATGACTCGGATGGCTGTCTGCCACTCAGCAGGCGGAGGCTCATCAGAGAGCAGGACACGGTTGCAGAACGCCAGCAGAAGCTCCCTCACCGCCAGGTCAGGGGTCTTCAGCAGCTCAGCCGAAAGGTGGTCGACCGGCACCGACCGCCGCGTCGTACCGCAGGCGAGCAAGGGCGCCGTCCAATTCCTCCAAAGTGAAGGGGTGGACGACGTCGTTGGTGGCAAGGCAGCCCTCCTTCAAGGCGGGGACTTGATCATAGTCCGCGGCCGAGTAGGGGGGTGCAGGCAGCGGGGGAGGTCTGGCAACGCCGAGACGGGCGGCCGTCTCAGGGTGAAGCGGCGGGGGAGGGGCGCGGGCCCCACCTGTCAAGGAAACATTGTGGGCCAACCAACCATCGGTCAAGGCTAACCGATGCCGCGCCGTCCCCCGTGTGCTCCACTGGGGTGCGCTGCCGCCGAATGCCGCAGGGTAGCACATGGCCATGCCTAGCTAGTCAATCACGGAAAGTCCACAGGTGGCGGCCCTGCCGCGCGCGGCCTGGGGCGAGCCAGGTGAGGACTTGTAAACGTCCAGGCCTGGGCGGGCTTGGTGCAAGCTAGTCTATCTGATGTGTCTACCAGTGATCTGTGCGGGCCAGACCTGTGCCCGGCTAGGCCCAGGTGCCTGTGCCTAATCTTGAATGTGGGAAACATATGGCAAATCAGTGTACAAATCCTCATTACTAATGTGCAAACCAAAGGGGATATTAAGGGCCTTGTGCAGCATCTTGGTGACGTTAATTGCCGTCGAGTTGTTGCTCCAGCTCCTGCCGTTAGTGTCCAGGTCTAGCTCGACACGGCGCTGTAGGTCAGGATCGTCAGAATGACGACCTTGAAGAGGTGCCGCTTGACGATCCGGGGTAGGGCGGGTTTGCTCCACCAGCGGCGGTGGTCATGGAGTTGCGCCCACGCCATGCCTCTTTGTCGTCAGGTCGTCCAGTTGATCCTTGTCGTCAGGTCGTCCTCGCAGTAGGGAAGCCAACTGCCGAGCAACTTGAAGCGGCCGAAGTCCGCACCTTAGCTGCTGGAATACATAGTGGTGCAGGTGCACTTTGTGCACCCAGAGCAGGTGTAGTTTACACCCTACCCAAGTGCAGGAAGTAGCCCAGAATGTATTAAAAGCCATATTCTGATTTGGCACGCCGCAAAGGTGAAAACCATTTGCGTTCAGTGCCGGTCCGTGGAAAACGCGGAAAAACGCGATCTGCAAATGAATCCAGGCCGGAATCGAACTGGGGACCTCTCGCACCAATTTTGCTGACTATAGGACGGACGTCTCCGGATCCTAAGGCATCGCCAACTGACACCTACAGTCATCCGCAAAAGTTCTCCTTTCCGGGGAGTGATGCAAGCCTTTCGGATTTGGTACTAGATAAATCATTCGAGATCTGTGTGTAGGAGTAAAAGCCATCTGCCCCTTCTCAGGGATATGTGCTACATGTACTCCCAACGGACGTTGTGTTCCATATTAATATCATTTAATTTAATGAAACATAAGGAAAGCCCCGAAAAGAGAAAGAACCCCAAAAGAAAATAATAATACAATGATATTATATACACTATGATTATAATACTATTGTTCCATTTTGTCTGCAGTGTGACAACTTTTTTTCCTATTGAAGGTCTAGACAGCTACTATTGAAACTAGGGTACGGTATACAAAATGCTGTCAGATAGACTTTGCCTTGCATGTCAACACCATGATTCATGCTCACCCAAAGACTTTTCCGACATCCACAGCAGGCAATCATGCCCCGTGCGCAGGGTTTGCTATACATTAAGTGAGGCAACTATTCCTGGCAACATGGCGGTCCAACGTTGCCAGAGGATTGGAGCAGTTGTCGTATGTAAACTGTATATACAATAAACTGCCACCCCCGCGTCCTTGTGCCAGGTTGATGCATAAGAGCACGCGGACTCGAACACGCGGACAAGATAACGGCAGGCTCGAGCTACCATGGTCCGGATTCTCCCGATTTCTGGGCTGCGCTGGTTGTCTCCTTGATAAGAGCAACCATGCATCTCGACAGGAGTGGCTGCTGTGCATGTTCTGTCCGGCCTTCCTTTTCCTTGTTCTTCTATCACATGCAGCGTCCACCTCTATGCTGTGTTTTGTGAATCCAACCTCTCGCTGGTTGGATTCACATGAATGTTACAACTCCCCTGGAATACAGAGTCACCGATTCCAAAATTCCGATACCAAAATTCTAGTGGTACCGCCTGCCTGGCGCAGGCTGCCTCTTTGGACAAAACATGACATCGCGTCGGCTGCACGCGTGGCACACTGTGCGCCAATGCCCCGAGCACGCACCACACCAATTGCTGACCCGTCTCAGCACAGCTTCAAGTCTATTTCGTACGTGCACACGAGGTCGGGGCACTCGCATGCCGCATACTTCTTCTCCATCCATCCCAAAAAACCATCCTCCAGCACCACCGGCTGAATGCCCTCCAGATCATGAGCGTGCTTGGCCACTGCCTCTGCAAATTTCTGCGCGCACTTGGGGCCACGCACCTGCAAGGGTGGCGCATGACCGGTAACCATAAATTAAAAGGATAGGTGAATATAGTAATTAAAACATAGTTAGTCAAGGATCCCAGGAAGATAACTCTAAAACACCTTGTATCCTGCGACTCTCCCAACAAGGGCATGGGCGTACTGGACCACAGAGTGGCGTGCTATCCAGTGAGTATAGTAGAGTAGAGTATACAGTTAGAATAGTATGCACACTATTGAAAGAAGTGGCTATGTGTATTCAGATTTGACCTGGTGAGGAATGAACTATGCCGCTACACAAACATGTGAGTGCTTCCCAACCACGCCTGCAATCGATCAGCTGGGGCCATAACCCCCGGTTCTTTTTTATGCTCCTCAAGCTGATGCTGGCCCAGGTCACTAACCGCGAATCGCTTGACATGAGACTCCAACATAAGCTATGCATTATAGATAATCTGATTGGCTGCACGCTCAACACAAGCAACATGTGCTCCGTGGTTGACTGTCTGGATAACTGCAAGTTCCAACATGGAAGTTGGCTACTGTATCACAAACACGTGGACCAATGAGCACGTTTCACTTACCTGCGAGTATGAGCAAAAGAAGATCACATGCCCAGGGCGGGCATCCTTGACGACTTGCAAGAGAGTAGGGATGCTGTCCTCAAATGTCTTGCTTGGAAAATGTCTGGAGCCTGCACCCAGAAAGAGCAAAGGAAATGAAGCAGTCACCGGGGTAAGAATCAGAAAGAGTTCCTCGCGCGTATATGAAGAAAATGTCCCAGGCAGCAGGTGGTCAGGGCCGTGCATTGCATACCTTCATAAAGTGGCAATTATATCGATCTGATCGGGCAGCAGAAGCACACGTATTGCTTCATCAGGTTACCAACTTGACCGTACGAAACGTCGGCCGCGGGCAGCTAGAACAATGGCTCTGGGCGGCAGAAAACTAGGCACGCGAAAAGGAATATAGTAGTTTCAGCCTAGATGAGCAGCAGGCCTAATAATGTGCTCAACACGAACTGTTATAGCGAAAAAAGCCTTCCAATCTCACCATCAGGAGGTGATTCTAGTTCATCGGCAGCAGCTTACCAGGAATATGTCCACTGTAAGCTCGCTCTTCGTCCCTGCAAGACCAGCCAATACAATATGATCCGAGTCAATCCTAGCGCGAAGGGCTGCAGCGCCCGTGCAGACGGTGCAAGTGCCGATCGAAGTGCCGCGTGAGGAGAAATTCATCCTATAACAGCTTTTCAGTCAAGTCAAAAAGATTATACAAACCTGCAATCGACGAACAGGCAATCATTCGCTCCTTTGGTCGACAAGATGTCGATGACCTTGGCGGCGGCAAATACAGGCAATTTCATCTGTGCTTGCAGCTCGGCGGCGCTGTAGTCAATTGCAATTATCGGTCATGGAGTAGTATTCCCGCGGGTTCCGACACATGCGTGCAATAAACTTGCAAACAGTGTACTCTTTCGAGCACAATCAAGGTCCACGAAATTTGAAAAGACCGTAATGTTGATGAGCATGAATTCGCTTCCTGCGCGGGTATTTAGGATTTCAACGCGCTGGCAACGTCGACACAGCTAACCTAGTGGCTGTACCTGCGCTGGACGAGGGAACAAGTTACGCCCTGGCAGTTGGCACACGGCAATTGTGGGCGAATTGCAATCACGTCTTTTTGTCGTGCCACTGTTGAAGCGAATTTCCCGAGATTCTGCCGCCCGAGTTGCTGCCAAGCGGCGAGATTCTCGTCAACATGCCATGAAAAGTTCAAGCCAGAGCCTGAACTTAACGACAAACCACTACATCTTCGGGTATTTGTGCAGTCCTGGCTGGTAAGTTCAGAAGATTTCGAGTGGGTACGCGGCTGTTCAGAACATCACTAATTGGAACCTGCTTGGAACAGGCTTGGCAGTTGGCGCAGAAGCAGACATTGGTGCCCGCAACCCCTGGGTCTTTATGTACATACATACAATGTTGCCGGCCTTTTTAACCTGTCACCTGCCACATCATTCACGCTGAGTAACCAGCTGGTCGCTGATTGGAGCTCTGATTGGTATTAACTACTTACCCATTTATTTATTAGAGATTTATCTGGCGGAGCCAATTTTCGGAAGAACCGTTAGGTTCGCCAGAATTGGCGAAGCTTATAAGGCCGTACACGTGAGAAAACATAGGAATAGGGGATGAAAATCCGTCAATCCATCCATCCATACATCCACCGAATTTGTCCCGAATTTGCAAGCATAAGGGTGAGGTTCTTCCGAAAATTGGCTCCGCCGTAGAGTTTCAACGGGCAAGTTGCAAACACGCACGTTACTTGATATAATTATATGTGAGTAGATTTATATAATTATGTAGGTCTCCATACAGGCTGTATTGGTAAATAAAGATACCCATTTACCCCTGATTTACCCAGGATTCTAATTGGAAGTAGGTACTCGCAGCCCCTGCCAAACCAGTACGTTTGAATTTCCCCGCGCCTGGCCGCGGCCGTTGAAACTCGCATACGAGGGCAAGATAACCGAGGTAAGAACTTGAACAATACGCCATCGCCAGTAGATTGCCCCTTCCGGCTTCCGCTGACTACGAGCCGTGTCTAGAACAGACACGTTGATACTGATAAGAGACTACCGCGAAAAGCTGGAAGCTGTTTAAAGATTCATAATTTGCTTGGTTTGGGTAACCTGACTTTGCGTAATCGGCTATGGAAATGCCTACCACAGACGGTATGTCGCATACTGTAGGAAGTTGTTTTGAAGGGGTAATTTAAGGGAGAAATATATTCTTCTCAATAATAGAAGCGAAAAGGATTCACCTGTGGACGCTCCTCACGTTGTCTTGCACAACAGCCTAAATGGAGTCTCGCTCGTTACGTGAACGGAAGCCTGTAAATTACGTTGTCGACATAGCAAGCCCTAAGCCCGAGCGGCAAAAGAAAAGGGTGGCGCCCGCAAAGGAAAAAGAAAATGTGTTGGCTAAAGACAAATCCTCCAAGGACAAAGAACATGATCATCGCCATGATGACCGCGTCAAGCATGCGACAGCAAACCCCCACGATCGCGACGACAGCGCGACGCGCGCACCTACATCGGACCACGCTGTTGCTCCTGCCGCTAAGGACGCACATGATGGAGCCAAAAAATCTACCGTTACCGCGTCTGCCCCTGCAAGCTTAGAACAAGCCTCGGGGCAGACAGGCAAGTCATTAAGGACAGAATTGCCTCTTCAGGCGGCTACAAACAGCGTGGCGCCTTCGGTACGGCCAACCTCAAAAGGGAAACGGAAGAAAGGAGGGCAGGTCTCACCAATGGTGGCAGCAAAGGCCGCTGAAGCCTCCGTTCACGACATCACGGGAGATGATGGCGACGATGACCTGGTCAGTTTGGAAACTGCCTTCTGAGGGCATGCATATGGAAGTACCTAGTATGTTTATCTCTTTACAAGCACTTGGCAGCAACTGTTTGTCTAGCGCCCTTTTTGCAGCCCATTCGACGACCATCTCGCCCCACCTCACGCACGTCCAAGCCAGGACGATTCACATGGACGCCCTCCCCGTTCTCTGGCCCCCCTGCAATGCTACCAAGTAATAAGGGGGCACGTCGTGACCCGGTACCCACAATAGTAGCCACATGAAGCAGGAGACCTCTCCTGCATTATGTGGCTACTATTTGGACGTGGCAGGAATGTGATTCACACGAACAACACACAAACAACACACAAACAACTGCCATGTCAGTGGGGCACTCAAGCCACACTGCCCATCATCCCCGCTTCCTTTCTCTCTGTGACCACGAGGGTACTGAATTCACGTAGCAGTTGCGCCCAAGTGTATCAGTGTATACACAGCAACCGTTCCGTGGCGCATGCTGCCCTGCCCCCTCTGCTGACCATGCACGCGCTTGGCCCCCTCTCAATGACTACCCGCACTCCGTCGCTACCCTCTTGCTGACGACCTGCACTCGTCACCCTCTTGCTGACTCCCGCAATTGGCTCTCAGGTGCTTCCGACGTCGTCCAAGAAAAGGAAGGCGACCCCCGCAGCGGCTACCGGCCGTAAAGCTCCAAAAGGTATGAACCGTGAAAACTTTAGGAGACACAGGACCTCTGGTACAATTTCGCGACTATAGGGGTCTCCTGATCCGAAGGCATCCCAAACTATAGCCCAACTGCGAAAAAGGCTCTTTACCGGAGAACGGTGCCAGTGTGTCTGAAATTCCCCAACATATACCAGCGGACATAATCTAATTGTGCTAGCCTCAGGGGGGCGAATGTGAGCAGCACTACTGGCTGGGGCACGTAAGGACGGTGACTCCAGGTTGACCACGGCTGAACTCTGGACCTCCGACTAGCGTCAGCAGCTTGTAGCCGGTCAGTCTACAGTACCCCTGTACCCTGTGCGGTGGTGTACGTAGGACCGTTTCCTTATGCACCCCTGTACCCTGTGTGGTGTTGTACGTAGGACCGTTTCCTTACGAGCTCTGCTATCGGTGCCTGCTGGTGTACCGCCATGCCCTCTTCCTTACCCTCCCTGGCCCCCCCTGTCATGCCCCTCGTCGAGCCGCCTCTCCCCTGGCCCCATGCTGCCTTTCCCCTCGCCCCATGCTGCCTCTCCCTTGCCTCTCCCCTTGCCTCTCCCCTTGCCTCTCCCCTCGCCTCTCCCCTCGCCTCTCCCCTCGCCTCTTCCCTGGCCTCTCCCCTGGCCTCTCCCCTGGCCTCTCCCCTGGCCTCTCCCCTGGCCTCTCCCCTGGCCTCTCCCCTCGCCTCTCCCCTCGCCTCTCCCCTGGCCTCTCCCCTGGCCTCTCCCCTGGCCTCTCCCCTTGCCTCTCCCCTTGCCTCTCCCCTCGCCCAATGCTGCCTCTCCCCTTGCCTCTCCCCATGCTGCCTCTGACCTTGCCTCTCCCCAAGCTGCCTCTGCCCTTGCCTCTCCCCTTGCCTCTGCCCTTGCTGCTGCTTCCCTTGTCTTTTTCCCGTGCCTCTGCCTGCGACTAAATCTTCCGGTACACCCCCCCTTGCTGCCCGCATACCTGGGGGCAGCCAGACCATGGGTGTCGACCGGCATAGAATGTAGCTCCAGCCAACAGCAACATCTCGAAAGGGATCCCCTCTCTGGACACGGACAGTTGGGGCATGCCCGGGCAGGACGCAGCAGCTAACCGCATTATAATATGACGCGTCATGATATGCACTATAATATGATATGCACTATAATATGACATGCACTATAATATGATATGCACTATAATATGACGCGTCATGATATGCCGCGTTCTCGTCCAAGCCCAGACTCAGGCAAACCGTCCTGCCCAGACCCTGCCTGCCATTCCTTTAGAGTGGTTGAGGTTGCTCTGCTTGGGAGAGCAACCCTGGTCATGAGCGTGTGCAGGAACTCCCTCCTTGCCTTCTAGCCTCAAACCCCTCGTCGCTAAGGAACTGTGCATGGTGACTTGCGCTTTGGTTACTTACTCGCATGCTTACTTGGCCGTGTGCTTACCTGAACACGTACTTAAATAGCCACTTACCAGGACGCATACTCTCTTTTCAACCCCCACCCTTTGATGCCCTCACGGCTCATGGCTCCCCACGACGCAGCCACGGCACCGTCGGGTGAGAAAGCAGCCAAGGCCTCCCATGCGCGAGCTGCTGCCATGGCGGCAGGTCCTAACACCCCAACGGCACCTCACGCGGACGCGACCGATGGCCAGAAAGGCCTGCCCCAGGGTGTCCCTGCAGTAAACTGCCAGGCCAACTCTTCCCAGCCATCTGCGGCCAACGCGGGCAGCCCCATGGTGACAAATGCCAGCATGGTCGCGGTGACGGATGCAGGCACCATCGCAGTGACGGATGCAGGCGCCATCGCGATGACCAACGCGGAGCGCGAGGAGCTGACCCAGGTGAGGGGAGGGGGGCAGAGCTGACCCAGGTGAGATGGATTACCGCTTTGCCATGCAGATGGCAGTATTGCTGGGCAGATGGCAGTGTCGCGGTGTCACCATGCCGCCGCCCTGACCTAGCTGCGCGTCGCAAGGGTTGTTTCGTACGTGCTGTTTCATGTCAATTACTGTCCATCCTACTCCCGCATGGGGCGCGGTGAAGCGGGCGGCAGGGTGTGAATCTCTCGGCTGCGCCTCATCGCAGTGCTTCCTGCGTGTGTCTCGCCATCATCCCTCGTTGCTACTCCCCAGCAGCCGTCAGGTAGGGATGGCACAGCAGCCACCCGTATCATGCTTGTGGCCACCCACGGCTATCTGCACCGGCCCCTAACATCGATCTCACCCTCGTGGTCATCCACGTGCCATGACTCTGGCCCTGCATTTTTACGTGCATCAACAGCTACAAGGTGGGACCCATCGTCATGCCTCGTAAACCCTTGCAGGTGGTCGTGTGCGATGGGGCCTAGTCATGGGCTACCCCTTGCGGTCTGATGTCCCCTTGTGGCATCGCCTCTAACTCGGTGTCGCCGCGATGCCCCTCTCCCCTGCCCGTCCCCCCTGGTGCTCTTTACCCCCAGCTGCGCGCACTGTATGACCAACTTCAATGCCGCTTCGAGAAGATGAAGGTGGGGGCTCCATATGCGTATTGTGTATGCCATGTCAATACGATGCAATGGGTGATGCAATACTTTGTAATGCAACATGTCGAGCAATACAATGACATGTGACTTTGCCATCACCATGCATGCAATCAGATGACATGGGACTTAGCCTTGCATATGGACGTGATGGGATGGCATGATGTGGGACAGTTCCAGGTTGATGGAGGTGCGTTTCCTGCTGCCCCGACACAGTGGTGAATGCGGATGTGGCGGATGATGGGTACAACATGAGTGATGTGTCTAGTGCAGTGGGGTGAACTGATTAATAAATCATGTAAGTCTGGTAGAGCCAGTGGATGTCCCCACATCTCCTTTCTCCCAGTGGCTTTTCTCCCTTTTGGCATTGCATGCGAGCATGGCTCGGACTGCAGCGCCTAACTCATGTGCTTGCTGGCATTATATCCATTTATGTGCACCGTTGGCCCAGTCACGCTACTGTGGGGCATGGCCACACGGCGGTCGTGCATGCTTGCGGTGGGGCATGGCCACACGGCGGTCGTGCATGTTTGCAGTGGGGCATGGCCACACGGCAGTCGTGCATGTTTGCAGTGGGGCATGGCCACACGGCGGTCGCGCATGCTTGCGGTGGGGCATGGCCACACGGCGGCCGTGCATGTTTGCAGTGGGGCATGGCAACACGGCGGTCGCGCATGTTTGCAGTGGGGCATGGCCATACGGCGGTCGCGCAAGTTTGCAGTGGGGCATGGCCACACGGCGGTCGTGCATGTTTGCAGTGGGGCATGGCCATACGGCGGCCGTGCATGCTTGCGGTGGGGCATGGCCACACGGCGGTCGTGCATGTTTGCAGTGGGGCATGGCCACACGGCGGCCGTGCATGTTTGCAGTGGGGCATGGCCACACGGCGGCCGTGCATGTTTGCAGTGGGGCATGGCCACACGGCGGTCGCGCATGTTTGCAGTGGGGCATGGCCACACGGCGGCCGTGCATGCTTGCAGTGGGGCATGGCCATACGGCGGTCGCGCATGCTTGCGGTGGGGCATGGCCACACGGCGGTCGTGCATGTTTGCAGTGGGGCATGGCCATACGGCGGCCGTGCATGCTTGCGGTGGGGCATGGCCACACGGCGGTCGCGCATGCTTGCAGTGGGGCATGGCCATATTGCGGTTGTGCATGCTTGAGTTGGTGCATGCTTGTGGATCCAACGATGGGGGCGGGGGGTGTGATGGGGCCGCCGCCATGGTGAGGGACCGAGCTATCGCCGAGGGAGGCGGAGGGACCAGGAGAGGAGTGCGTGAGAGCCACTGCTGGAGCCGCTTTGTGGTGTTCTTCTTTCTCCCCATCACGCCCACCCCCGCGCCGATGCCGATGCCCCCGCGCATAAACCCACACGCTCAGATGTCCTACGCGCTTAGGCACACATGCCCAAACATGGACACCCACTCCACATGCCCATACCCACACGTCCATACCAATGCGCCCACACCGACGTGCCCAAGCCCACGCGGTCAAATGACATCGCTCCACGTCCGCGCCGCCGCACCAGGCCTAAAAGCCGCGATGCCAGCGATCATGCCCCTCTCATGCCACGTACTGCATGGTCCATGCACGCATACTTCCTCCTGCCACTTATACTTCCTCCACATGGTCCATGCACACATACTTGGTCCTGCCCACCCCCGCAGGCACTCAAGATCGCCGAGGTTAACGACCAGCACAAGGTGCTGACGGAGCACGTGCAAGGTGGGTCACAGGACAGGCTGAAGGAGAGCTGTGCCGGGAGCTGTGCGCATCCACCCCGTGGTTGGGTGTGGCATCCGCATGGCCCATCACAGCTGCCCGTACACTTTGTACACAACTATTGAACATTATTCCATTAAAAAACGAGTAGAGCGTGCACATTGAGCTACAGCATCAGCCTAGAAAAGGTCGCTGCGTTTTTGGTCTCTGGAAACATGCTGTCTGCTAGGGGCCGTGGAGCGAGGGTGGTCCTATCCCTGGCTGGCTAAGCCATCTTGACAGCACCGCGGTCCAGTCGATGGCACACATCGCCGGGCGCTATGTCCGTGAGAAAGGAAGATTAACTCCTGTGCGCCACCTCACTTCTTCCCGTCCTTCCCCAGGCTGCCCTTCTTTGTGTATGTGCATGCCTCTGCGTGTCAGTGCATGTGTGTGGGTGTGGGTGCATGAGTGCGGTCATGGTTGCATTTGGATGCGTGTTCATGCATGTGGATGTGTTGTGCATCGTGCGTCCATGTGTTGTGCATACGCGTGCGTGCTTGTGCATGTGCGTGCATGCATGTGCAAGCGTGTGGATGCATGTTTTGTGCATGTCGATGCGTGCGCACGGGTGCCTGCAACAGCCGCAAAAGACCTGTGGGCGCAGCGCCTCAAGGAGCAAGAGCGGTTGACCCAGCTCACCAGCCAGCAGGCGGTGGAGGAAACGGAGAGCAGGCAAGTGGGGGGTGAAGGGCGAGGAGCACATGGGTTAAGTGGAGCAGAGCACCTGCAGTGTTTTTCTTTGCGGCCCTACCACGAATGGGGCTGGCAAGGGCTACAATCACCCGCACTAGCCCACAACCAAAACATGTCTACGTTCCCATGCAGGTGGCAAACTGCCCGGGTCCACGAGTAGATAGCGGCAGCATTGGCAAGCGCAGAGTGCATTGTTGGGGGGGCAGGCGCACACACACTGTCAGGGGGGTGAGGTTTGGGTAGCACTTGAAACGCGCTGCATCCATGCCGTGTGCGGTCCAGCCACGGCAGGGCATGCGCGCCGGCAACTGCGTTAGGTTTGTGGCTAGACGCATGATGCGTGGGTGACATGCAGAAGCAGTATTGTGTAGGGGGCCATCTCTGCTTACTTGCCCAAGGCTAGTGTTACCCCTTGCTGCCCCTTGCCGGCCAGCCTGCCTCCCTGCCGGTGCCTGGAACTTGAAGATATTCTTGGAAACCTTGTGAGAGCGCCGCTGCTCCTCGTCTGCCTCCCTGCACTGTCTTGTCTTCCTGCGATGCGGCTCGCTTTGCCTTTCATGCGCACCACGCTCAGAAGCCAGCATTACTGGGCTGCTGCTCAGGCGTGCGGTCTTGCATGGGCACCCGCATGTCATCATTTTTGCAATGGCCCTCCTGTGTGCCTAGCAGCTAACGCACACCCCCCTTTAGCCGTCTCTGCTTGGGGGTTGGACGTGGGTGCTTGCTGTCTGACATGTGCTTGCTGACTGACGTGTGCTTGCTGACTGACGTGTGCTTGCTGTCTGACATGCGATTGCGACGACAGGGCCAAGGCCCTCCAGGAGGAGGTCTCATCGCTGCGGGACGCCCTGTTCATGATGAGGGCCGAGAGTGCGTGACCCGAGCACAACATGTCTTGCACCCTCACATTATCCCCCCCCCACGATTTCGCAAGGCAACCCTTGTTTCCATACTTGTTGCATTGCACCACGATCATCCATCCACCACTGTGGATGTTGACAACCAACGCACCATCCAGCCACGGACATCGATCGGACAGTCAAGCCATCGATACACAACGCACGAAACCCCCCCAAGGATAGCCCTTGCACGCGGCACAGTCTGCTCTTTGCTCACACGCGGTACAGTCTGCCCGTTGCTTGCACGCGGTACAGGCTGCCCATTGGCAATGGGTTATTTGTGTTGGCGCATCCACCGTTGGGCACTGCTTGACGCGGCATGCCCACATAGTGGCTTTCCCCACAAAGAGCCATAGGTGGCGTGCCCACTTGCTCGTTGCACCTCCCTCACTGGCACAACAGCGCGCTCACTTCTCTGTAACAGCCAGTCCTTCCTAGGCTGCGTTTTCCGATGGGTGTCTGCCCCCGCATGCCGCTACTCCGCCATTATTCATGAGCCAGATGCACTGCATTGTAGCCAGAAATTCACATAATATAATTCAAACATTGAAAGCCTTTGAAATGTTTTTCTTCTAAGGGCTGCATGCCGTGCAGTCCTAGTAAGTTGATGGTATACAACGTGGCAGTCGCTGCAAACTGGGAGTGCGGCTCCCCGGTGGTTCCACTGATCCACTCACTACATCCGTGTTCCCTTGCACGCATGCATGCCCACGTGCAGACATTGAGCTGCAAACCGCGAATGTGGACCTGCGCGCGCAGCTGACCCGTGCCGAATTGATGCTGCGGCAGTACGAGGAGGCCAGGGCCAGGGAGGGCAGGGCACCACCGCAGCCCAATGCTGCTCCTATCATTATAACACCGCCGCCCGACGCTGCGCCAATGATTGAAGCACCACTGCCCAACGCTGCTACTATTGACGCGGGTACCATCATTGCTGCTATCATGGACGCAGATGGCTTGGGCCAGGCGACACCCACTCCGGGTGCAGCCACGCCCGCAGGTGTGCCTGCAGCGCTAGCACCCAGCAGTACTGCAACTGACGAAACTGCTGATGGCATGTGGGAGACAGGTTCCGGGGCAACTGCCCAGGAGCACGCGACGGGCAACGGTAGCGCCTTGGCTGGTCATTCCGTGCCCGGTCGGTGTGCCACCGATGCAGCGTCCCCATCCAAGGAAATAGCAGAGGGCATTGGGGCTGGGAATAGCCATGCACCACTTGTCATCGGTGACGCCGCAATGGTCCATGATGGCGAGTGCGCTGCCGCGGGCAGTGACTCTCTGGCGTATTCCCCCGCCAGCCTTGTACCGTTGCTCCCAGGGTTTCAAGTCACGGAGCTGGGTGTCTGCAGGGGCTACCGAGGGGCCCGCTTCTGCCACGAGGCATCGCAGTATCAATTTGACCTGTATGAGCCTGTGCAAGTGCCAGAGGTGTACCAGCGTGTCAGGAACCAGGTGTATTATGAGCTGGTGTCTGCGGGCACGGTCATGTTCACAGAGGAGCATTCCTGTTTTGCTGACTCCCTCGAGGTTGCGAGGGATGCGGCACCTGCCCTCTTCGCGTGCATTCTCAAAGTGGTAGCGGGGCTCAGCTGAGGGGGCCAATGATGCCACGGCAAATCAACCTATGCTACCGCTTGTACAAGGGCATCCCCGGATTGTTCTAGAATGCGGTGGGGTGGCATCAGCTTTAACGTTATACTACAGTCATCCCCGCGTTAAGTTACGATTCTCAAGGTTACGGCCCCGTGTTAAGTTACGATGCCCAGATCAATGGCAGCGTGTACCTGACGGCCCACCTTACGCAAAACATCTTGCCGGAACAATGGACTTATGGCACTTCGATGCTGCAGCTGGATCGGGCTTGACGAGAGCTGTCGATTGCCATATATTAGTCCGTCAGAGGAGGAGGGGGTGGGCTGCTAGCCTAATTCTACCGCAAAGGTTTCGTCCGCACGTAAAGTTACGACGCCGTGAATTTGGAGGCGATCGTAACTTAACGTGGGCATGACTGCACTATTCTTATGTCGAATCCTCAATATCTGGAGGTGCACGACACATGGCCCCATTTGGAGGTCATACAGCGGCACGAATATAGCGAGATGCTGGACAGCGAAAATTGATGTGTGCTCCGAAGAGTTGGGCACACCCCAGAGATGTGCCATCACTGCAACCAACCAACAATGATGGCTCTCAATCTGAACGCTTGAGAAATAATGCTACCCACTTGCCGCGTTCAATCCAGTGAAGCTTGGGACACAATCAACCCTGCTAATCAACCCAGTAAAATGGAACCATCATCACCTCATCAGACAAGCGTGGCAAGTTATGTAACTATAACTAGATATGGACACGAGATAGAAAGGGTAACCCTCGCTGGCAGGGTCAGCTAGCTTTCATCTAGTGTAACATTGAAATCATGGTGTCTACACCTCACAATTTGGGTCAGCTACCTGTTGCACATCGATACATTGGTACGTTGTTTATCAGCGCATGGAATCTTGACCGCAACGAAGA
This sequence comes from Mesostigma viride, assembly GCA_009746045.1. Taxonomy (NCBI): domain Eukaryota; kingdom Viridiplantae; phylum Streptophyta; class Mesostigmatophyceae; order Mesostigmatales; family Mesostigmataceae; genus Mesostigma; species Mesostigma viride. The sequence continues at coordinate 712,550 of RPFO01000819.1, forward strand.
CAATATGGCGGGGGCCGGCCGCTGGCCAGTCATGCATGCATGCGCCCTATAGGTCCTGGATCGATGCTTAGCATGCATGGAGCTGTCAGTGATTCATATGCAATATCAGTCAGTGCTTCATCGTCAGTAATCGTCAGTGATTCATTAGCAACAAGCAATATGGTTCGATCCCCTCCCCCCCCCGAATCGACACAGTCCAAGGACAGTTGCCTTGGATACGCATGCAAATGGGCCCATGCGCAGCAATTGTAATGTTTTAATTTCAATACATGGCCTAGTGGGCAAGCCCCCTCCCCCCAAGCGGAAGGGGCCTTTTGCTTAGTGTAGTTAGGATTTTCTAGACTCAGGCGACAGCCACGAGCCACGAGCCACGAGCTAGGTAGCCATGGCTGTCGGAGCTCATAACTTTCACGTTTGAGCACCGAATTCAGCTGTGAATATCACAATCGCTTCGTCTTTCTCAGACGCACATGCTGATATAATTTTCCGAAGCTATAACGCACTATACGATGAGCAAACGCCTCTCGACGCAACGCAGCCTGGCGGCTGCGCTCAGCAATGAAAATACGTCTGCAGCCCCGGCTGCAGCTTCGCCAACCGGCCCAGACGGCAGCGGCGCCACTAGCCAAGCTCTAGTGGTCGCCCAGCCCCCTGCTGAGCCCGCCTCGCCCGCAGCGTCGCCTGAACCCAAGCGCAGTCGCTCTGCCGAGCCGAGTTGGATAGCGGCCGACTTTGTCGCCGAAGCCAGCCAGCCCGGCTTCCTTGACACGCTTACCACGGAACGCATCCTGGTCTGCGTGTTTCAGGGAACGCACGCCTCGCTTCTTGCACTATGCAAGCAGCTCTTCAAACAAGGTCGCCTCTTTGACCCTCGCTGGATTCGTATCTCCTGTTTCGACACCATTCCCAGCCTCCACCGCCCCTACCTCCAGCATGTCGCTCTCTTTTCCCTCCTTGGACGCCCCATCGGGGAGCTTTGGCCCCCCAAGCCTCTCACCACCACCTTAACCGAATCCTCCATCCGCTCACTCCTTAAGGAGGCCCTCGAGGAGCACGTGGACCCCATTGCTGCAGATGTGGCGGCCATCGGCGGCACGCTGACTGCCGAGCTTCCCCTCCTTTCCACCGCCACCTAGCTCCACCATCTCCACCGCCACCTCCACCCTCCTCGCCTCCTCCACCGCCACCACCTCCACCTCCGACGCCATCACCGCCCAGCTCCGTGACATCGACCACCGTCTTAAGGACAACGCCATCGCTATCGAGGTTCTGCAGAACACGGCAGGCCTCACCGCCCAGGCGGTGAAGGACATTGCCGCCAAGCCAGCCCCGGCTGGCCTGGCCGGCGATGCTCCTCCCATCACCACCTGGGCGGACATGCTTAAGCAACATACCACCTCCACCACCTCCGCCGTCGCAGCCCAGCTCCAGCGGCAGACGCTTGACCTCCGCGAGGAGGCCGAGCTCTCCAAGCGCAGCCTCAACGCCATCCTCAAGAACTTCGACCTGGTGGAAGGTGAGAATTCCGAGAAGCTTGCACGTGCGTTTGAGAGCAAAATCCTTGCACGCATGGGCCTCCTTGGTGAGATTAAGCTGACCGCCCACCGCCTCCCCCGCGCGCGGGGTAAGGCAGGGGCGCCTCCGCTTCTTCTCATCTTTGACAGCCCAGCGGACAAGGTTTCGTTCCTCAGACGCCGCAAGCGGCTCGCGAACACTCCCTTCACCGTGGACGACGACTTGACCCTGGCGCAGCAACAACGGCGACGGGAGCTATGGCCGACCTACCTCCAGCTCCGGCAGACCAAGGCGGGCCAGCCGGTGTACTGGAAGGGGGCGGACATCTACGTCGGCCACAAGCCCTGGCACGCGACCCCCTCGACCACCGCGGCCCCAGCGACTCCGGCAGCCCCAGCCTAGGGGAATACAGCAGCATGCAGTAGTGTAGAATAGATAGACAGTGGCCTTGTACATGCCCGCCTACTACAGGCACTATACCAGCCTAGCCCAGCCTTTTTAGTCATGTACATGTGTGCCTATGCTGATCATGTACGCTGATTTGCCCTATGTTTCCCACATTATTAGGCAAAGGCGCCTGGGCCTAGCTGGGCACCTGGCCCGCACAGATCAGGTAGATACATCAGATAGACTAGCTGGCACCAAGCCCGCCCAGCCTGGGCGATATGTCCTCACCTGGCGTGCCCCCGGCCGCGCGCGGCAGGGCCGCCACCCGTGGACTTTTCGTGATAGACTCGGCATGGACATGTGCTACACTAGACGTGACGGGCTCACCCCCGGGCAGCCTCCTGGTTTGTCTGTAATATGGAGGCAGATGGTGCGCAAGGATAGATGGCAAGTAGTGATGAAGGAGACCACCCCCAAGCCTGTGGGGGCTCCGCGTGTGACCAAGTATGGCATTCATAGCGATTCGGGCCGCGGTGCCCACACCCCTGTAACTAGGACCTAGATAGCTTATACCATCCATTCCATCCCATGTTCCCCTCCCACTGAGGACTTATGCTCACGTGACGCAGTCACGTGTCTATTAATTAATTAATTAATTAATGTGTGCCTATGATGAGCCACCCTCCAGATGATACCTAGCTTTATTTAAGTATGCCGTGCCCATGCAGGGGGTCATGCACTCCCTGCTGAGAAGCCATGCCCTAGCTTTTTGTATAGCTCAGTGCTGATCTTTTCCACCTATGACAGGCTCCCCTTAGCTGGGTGTTGCCTGAAACTCTGGGTGTTGCAGGTGCCCTAGTGCACCTAGAGCAAGTGTTGTTTACATTCCCACCCTAATGCAGGAAGTAGCTTAGAATGTATGATAGGCCATATGCCCCTTCTCTGGGCTATTATTATTATTATTATCAACATCACTCCGTTGGGAGTAGATGTAGCACATAGCCCTGAGAAGGGGGCATATGGCTTTTAATACATTCTAGGCTACTTCATGCAAGGGTGGGAATGTAAGCTACCCCTGCTCTAGGTGCACCAAGGCACCTGCACCCTCATGGTCTATCACGCTATGCCCGGGTAAGGGGGGAGCATGCCTGTGAGGGAGGAAGATCATCATGGCTATACAGGAGCTAGGACATGGCTTCTCGACAGAGAGCATCTCTCTGCATGGCATAGCATGGCTAAATTCTTAATGCAACATCCATGGGGGTCCCATTATAGACAAAGCATGGCTAAATGTTGAAGGCATCATCCATGGGGGCCATTATGGGCGCACATGCGCGTGGGCCACATGCTAGGCTAAGCCTTACTAATCTACACTACTGGTATATATATTCCTAGTCTGAGGTGGCAGGAGGGGGCTGCCAGGGCTTGTGGTCAACGTGGATGACCGCCCCCCTCCAGTATACCGGCTTCCCCCTTGCGCTCTGCCGGAGCTGAAGGTAGGTCGGCCATAGCTCGCGTCGCCGTTGTTGCTGGGCCAGGGTCAAGTCGTCGTCCAGCGTGAAGCGAGTCTCCGAGAGCTTCTTGCGGCATTTAAGGAACGCCAGCTTGTCCGCCATGTACTTAAAGGTGAGGAGCACGGGTGCCGGGCCAGCCTTGCCCCGCGCGCGGGGGAGGCGGACAGCCGACATGTCCAGCTCACCAGTGAGTAACATGGGGGCAAGAATGGCGCGCTTAAATGCCTCAAGAAGGCTCGGAGTTGTTGCGCTGGATTAGGACAAATTGCGAAATTTAGGACACTTTTGATGCCGACTCAAGATAATAAGTTGATTTGGGTCCCTTTTACGGGCCAATATGTGGCTGACATTGATTCCCTACGTATTCAACTGTTTTCAACCTATTTGGTACCACCCTGCAGGACATTTACCGGGTGATGCTCGTGACGGTGCCCTTCATGATGTCATGCTTACTTCCATATAATGCATGAGCGTGGACACGATGACTTTAATGCGCGGAACGTGATTGTATTTGCCAGGGAAGTGTACCATGCATGCAGTAATTTCATACAATCTTCTCGCATAATGCATGAAGTCCTCCCCGGGCATGGAAACATTTCAATACCAACAATGAATTTTGAGGTAGTGATGTAGCATGCATGCACTTGGGTGTACTGTCAGAGCTATTGGTGCTAACACATGCCGCCAATTATAATGGCCAAGGTGCATGTATAATATTTTAAAATGTCCAAAGAGACATTGTTGGGCGTGCATGGCTAATAACGCCCTTATTATCAATCAGTCCAATATCCTGGACTAGACAGCTCCGCGGCTTTTGCGCCGAGTTCCTCTTGAACAAATTATACTCTAGCCTACCATGACCGGGACGCCCAGATAATTAATAGCATGTTGCATCCGTGCAACACATAGCCTAGATATAGTGTCAATGGAATGCCATATCAAGAAACGGTTGCTTCACATGAAAACGGTCAGTAGTAACGAGGTTGCGGCAATGGTGCCGGCTGCCATGCCAATGTCATCGAGGGAGGCTGCTGCCAAGCGGCAGCCGCTGATGTCGCCGGTGCCGGTGGCTGTTGGTACCATCCCGCGGCTGCAGTTGCTGGTGGCTGCGCGTATGGTGCCGGCGTGTATGGTGCCGGCGCATACTGTGGCTGCGTCAACGGTGCCGGCGCGGTTGCCGGTGCCAGGACCTGCTGGTACCATCCTAGTGCTTGTGCCGGTGGCTGCGCATACGGTGCCTGGGCGGCTGCCGTTGGTGGCGGGTAAAGCGGTGCCGCCGCGGGTGCCGGTGGCGGCGGGTAATAAGGCGGTGCCGCCGCGGGTGCCGGTGGCGGCTGGTAAAGCGGTGCCGCCGCGGGTGCCGGTGGCGGCGGGTAATAAGGCGGTGCCGCCGCGGGTGCCGGTGGCGGCTGGTAATAAGGCGGTGCCGCCGCGGGTGCCGGTGGCGGCTGGTAATAAGGCGATGCCGCCGCGGGTGCCGGTGGCGGCGGGTAATAAGGCGGTGCCGCCGTGGATGCCGGTGGTGGCGGGTAATAAGGCGGTGCCGGCACGGCTGCTGGTGGTGGCAGGCAAGGCGGTGCTGTCGCCGGTGCTGGTGGTGGCAGGGCTTCTGGCGGCGGGGCCTCGGCTGCCGGTGCCTGCTGCTGCCGCCTCCCCTGTCGTTGCTGCTGCGGCGGCGGCTGCTGTTGCTGTTGCTGTATTTGCTGCATTTGCTGCAGCAGCAGCCGCTGCTGTTGTTGCTGCTGTTGTTGTTGCTGCTGCAACTGCTGCTGGAGTTGTCGGTGCTGCTGCTGGACCTCTTGCAGAAGCTGGGCCTGCTGCTGTTTCATACCCTCCAGTTGTGCCTGCACTTCTGTTGGTACTCGCGTTGTGCCGGGCAGGGCCTCCTGCAACGGCTGCGGCCCCGGGCGCCGTTTCTCCGGCTGGCGCTTCTTGGCATCTGGGGGGGGGGCTGGAAGGCCTGCTTGGCGGTGATTCGCTTCGCTCGCCCTAGCCCGGCGTTGGTGATATCCGTGAGCGGTGCCGGTGCCGCATCGGTCATGGTGGTGTCTTGTGTCCGCCGTTCTCGGGATGGCGTATCAGGAGAACCACACAGATCCATCGTGGCCCGCTGCGGGAATGCGTTACTGAGCAGGATGCTTGGGACGGGCGCATTGCCCATCAGGGCAACTAAATTGGGCTCGTTCTCCTGGGCCCACGTCAAACACTCCTGCATTTCATCATTCCATGCGTTTGCAGGGATGGATTTACCCGGAAACGTTACACCAGGGACATCGCACCACTTGGGAGGGTTGTTGGCCACGATGAGTGCCACTTGGTTGTGGAAGTGGATGCCGGTGGGTGCGGGCCTGGTCATGGAAGGAGTAAACGAACATAGCAACGACTTGTAGCTCGAATTCTTCGTTTCGCGGGCTAACAGAGCGCTCATGGTCTTGTTTTTCCAGCCGCCCAAGATGATGCCGACATTTTGCCTCCATGGGTGAAGGTTCACGACGGCCCGAGCCATGATCCCGCATTCGGCCCTAAAACCAGGAACCCCGCCCCCCACAGATATGGTGCTCTCATTTCGACCTTGGACCGGCATTGTCTTGAGCACCGGTGGATCAGGTGAAGGAAATTTCAATGTCATCTTGGCATCCTCCAGCTCGGAGCGACTGAACCCTTTGCCACGCTCGTCGGCCGGGGTACTTTCCATCACGTTGTCAATGGAATTGTCCCCCGTCAGGTCGGAGGAACCCAGGTGTGCACCACGGCTGGCCGGATCGTCATCGCCACTGTCGACCATCTTGTCGTCACTGTCATTCTTGTCGTCACGGTCCTTTTTATCCCCGGCAACCTTGCCCTTCCCGCCCAAATTACTATGAAGATCTACCATCCCCGCCAGGTCATCCTCGGAAACTGGAGCATTAAAGTTGATGCCGGCCGGGAGGGGGGGACGTGGGTTGTTGCCGACATGATGAGTCGCTTCCTGGTCTTGCTTGGACGACCCAGCAAAACATTCGGGGCACATCCATTCTGCCCCTTCTTCAGCACTTGGGTCCTTGAATAGCCCCGTGCATATCCCATGGACGTGCTTTCCACACGACCCACTGCATGGGTGATTGGCGCCACTCAAGAGCTCCTCCTTAGAAACGCCATCCTCGGATGCTCCGCCTCCCAATTTCCTACACTTTTCGCCTGCAAAGCAGGCATCACCGTTGCTCTCTGACATTTATTACTCACTTTTCCGCAGCACTACTCATTGCTTCCGGCATTATCGCCAACAATCGTTTAGCCGCACCGAATACCATCGTTTCCGGCGTTAAATTCATTCCAAGACGGAGGCACTGGCTGGAGCCCCGGCTCAGGCGGGAGATCCGGCGTTTGAATGAGGTGACAGTTGCGGATCCCAGGCATTATAGTATCTCCGAAGCCAGGCTTCGTGTCCGTTTCCTAGTACAAGGCATCGTATCTCAGACAAGTATCGCAGACAAGGTTTTCCCCAGCGGAGGCCAGGCATCGTATCGCCGCGGACAGGTTTTTCCATAGCCGAGGCAGGCAACGTATAAATTATTCCCCAGCCGAGCCTGCCGAGGCCAGGCATCGTATCTCCGCGGACAAGGTTTTCCCCAGCGGAGGCCAGGCATCGTATCTCCGCGGACAAAGTTTCCGTAGCCGACACAGGAATCTTATAAAATATTCCCCAGCCGAGCCTGCCGAGGCCAGGCATCGTATCTCCGCGGACAAGGTTTTCCCCAGCGGAGGCCAGGCATCGTATCTCCGCGGACAAGGTTTCCGTAGCCGAGGTAGGAATCTTATAAAATATTCCCCAGCCGAGGCCAGGCATCGTATCTCCGCGGACAAGGTTTCCCCAGCGGAGGCCAGGCATCGTATCTCCGCGGACAAGGTTTCCGTAGCCGAGGCAGGCAACGTATACAATATTCCCCAGCCGAGGCCAGGCATCGTATCTCCGCGGACAAGGCTTCCCCAGCGGAGGCCAGGCATCGATACAGTAGCTCGACCTAAACTGTACACTGTAACCTGATGTGCGTGAGAGGTACGCCGAAGGCATGATGATTGTCTGTCAAGCAACGCCACGCTGTCATCAGTGCTATTACAATGTCTTAAAGAGGTGCTGCAGGTGAGACAACCGGCTGCTAATAATCTGCTGTAGCGTTTGTTGTGCGAATTAATTTTGCAGGGGACGAATCATTGGTATGAAATGCGGATGCTATTAAATGGTGACAGAAGCAGACAGGACCTAGACTAGAGGTGGCCAATCTACGTGACATAACCAGTTGTGGCTAGGTAGTAATGGTAGGGTAGCTGCGTCCAGGTACCTTGGTTTGAAGTTTCTAGTATCGCAGTCTGTTGGGAATCCAGGTTGTTGCGTTTACAGATAGGGAGAATGCTGACGGAGTAGGCACAATGGGCGATGACGCAGTGGATCCGGATGTGCTAATGTGGGATGGCAGATTAGATGACGGGTGGGATGCCGACGATCCAGATTACGAATTTTCATTCCACGATGGCGTACAGGAACCGCCAACTGAAGCCAAACGTCCTGGCAAGCAGAGATTAGACGCGCTTCGTGAGCAGAAGCTGGCTGCTGTTACGGGCGACATGGCGAAGCGGTATTGTTGCACAGAGCAGCGCTGCCTTCACCAGTTTAACAGTTACCTCGTAGACCACAGGACCTGGACAGCCGTGCGCCAGGAATTTTACAGCCATCCTGACAAGGCGCGCATGGCAACCCTGGCTGACATCATCCGATCAGGTGGGGTAGGCAGCATTGAGGTGAAGCCCCCCGGCCCAGGTGGTCAGTACCACCACATCAGATTCAAAAGTCCATTGCATGTGGATGTGCACGTCGACGGCGCCACGCGCACCATCAGCGGGTGTGCGACTGCAATCCGCAAAGTGTTGGGCGTGGAGCCAAAAACCTGGAACAAGGTGGTGAAGGGGGTCGCCTACAGCAAGCAGTTTTTCGATGCGGTGGACCGTGACACCCTGACCAGTCATGGATTGCCGGGTGTGTGCCACGAGGAGACTCCGCGCCGGACGCCTGTCGCTGGGCGCTCTAGTGCCACGGAGTACGCTGCTACCTGGATCTGCCGGCTGGTGAGCGAACTGGGGGACAGCGACCCCGCCCACCCGGATGTTGCCTACATGGATGTTATCCCCATCACCGACATGCACCAGCTCTACGTGGCCGATGCCAAGCTCGAGTTCCCTGGAGATGAGTATAATAGAGGCCGCTCGATGATCCTGAAGTACCGGGCGTTCCATGAGGTGTGGACCGCGTTCTGCGAGGGCAACTACTTCCAGGGGTCGCCCAAGGTCATCTTGAAGACGAGCGCCAAGAACGTCGGGCAGTGCGCGACCTGCGTCGAGTTGCGGCACCTGCACACCCATGCGTCGGACAAAGCACAGCGGAACTACATCGCTCATCTCACCAAGGCACACCTCGCCCTGGTGAGGTTTGCGCGCCAATTGTACTGGCAACGGCGCGACTTGGCCCTGCTGATGCTCTTGTGGATTTCACTCTGCATTGACAAGATTGACCATGCGAAGACGTACTTTCCTAAGCTGGTCAACGGCCCATCCTCCTGGCAGTCCCACGCGAAGAGCATGGTGCAGTTTTCACTCTTCTGCGTATGCGCGCACGCGTACAAGGCATTCTGGTTTCCCGTCCTGCCATGCGTGCTCCTAGATGAGGGCCTCTCAGGTAGCGTCACTGTCACGATGCTGATGCACGTGTTACTATGCATGATACGTGATGCCCCGTGGAGGCGGCTCGGCAATAGAAGCATGCCACGCTGCCTAGTCCTGCAAATGGACGGCGGTTCTGAAAACCGCAACTACACAGTCCTTCTCTGGGCGTGGTGGCTCGTCCATGTGGGGCTCTTTGACGTGGTGGAGATGCACCGCATGCGGCGAGGGCACACGCATGCAGACTGTGACCAAAAGTTCGGGGTGCTGGTCGGGTACATGGACCACGGCGTCGGCGCGAGAGCAAAGAAGTCCAACATATTCCCCACGATGGAGAGCTGGGAGCAAGCAATTCGAGACGCGTTCCACGGCATCAGCAACGCCACGGTGCCAGAGGGCGTGGATGTGCAGTGGCTGGGTGAGGTATACGATGTCCAAGCGTTCCTCGTGTGGCTGAAAGCCTCCAAGTTCGAGAAATGGTGCAGGTCACGCGACTGGTGCGCCGCGGTGGGGAAGGAAGAGTCTGAGAAAGTAGGGCAATCTATGAAGCCGCACCATGTCGTGTTCTTCAAGGTGGTGGGAAATGACGAGGTGTGGATGGCGTACCGCTTCACCGAGTCAAAGCGAACTCCATGGCAGCCCGCTGGGGTGCGCGATGAAGACGCGCCGCGGAGCGGCAGGGCACGCATGCACCCCTACAAGCACGACGACGCGGGGAAGCCTCTGTTCGGGGTCCGCGTGGTGGATCCGGACCTGGTCGCTAATTTGGAAGACACTCCCAAGACGGCGCCACTCGACATGCGCTTTTTTGACAGGGAGCTCGTCAAGATCCAGAACGCGGTGGCATCCCTGCCCAGCAGCTGGCAGTCCTTCTTCAATGCCACGGACATCCAGCCCACCGTCAAGTTTTTGAAGGAGGCTGAACAGTTCCCGGACAAGATGCCCAAGAAGTTGCAGCCTTTGCCATGGCCAACGCGTGCAGAAATCGCAGCAATGCGTGATCGTGAGGCTGCCGCGGCTGCGGCTCAACCGGCTGTGACCCAAGCGGACATCACAACAGCCCTCATTGACGAGGCGGCGCTCCGGGCAGCGCCGTTGGTAGACCCTGTCTGCCACGATGGTCGCACGCGTGCGGAGTGGGTGGAGGAAGACCGCGCGTTTGGGGCCAAGGTGGCATTCGAGGAGCGCCTCAAGGGCGTGCAGGCTGGCTCGCCTGTTATATACAAGCATCCCAATGCCGACATGCTCTGCAACTCTGAACTGCCATGGACCCCTGTACTGTACGGGGAGGTGAAGGAGGTGCATCAGGGCAGCGAGGAGGGCGCTGAGCCTCATCTTGAGGTGTACGTGTACCGCGCCAAGCACTTGCGCGACTCGTGGCACCCATGGATACCTGACGTGGCTGTATGGCCGCATCCACCATCTGCCAACGTGGACCGCCACGTGGTGACCATCCCGGCATCGGCCCTTGTCCTCACCCATTGGGCGCCACCCAGCAAGCGGAAGTCCCTTCCCGTCCGCTCAGTGTCCTTGGATGCTAAGAAGAAGCTCACCAAGGACAGTTGGAACGCGCTCAAGCTGGTGCCATGTGACGCAAGTCGCCCTGCTATCGACTGGCAAGCGGTCTCCACCACAGCGGGTATGAGGCGCCTGACTGGAACACGCTGGGAGGACATTTTGAAGGCGGTGAAGAGCGGCGGGCGCTGCCTGGTGGGGCAAGTCGTGTGCCAGTGGGCAATCAAGCACGTGCGAGACGAGCATGGCAACCTGGTGAAGAACCAGAAGGAGAGGTTCCATGGCCGCGTCGCGGTCGTCAATACCCAGCATGACATGGTGGGCCTATTCTGGGGTGCGCATTGGGAGGAAGAGGCCGTGAGCACCGTGGCACTCCCTGAGCTAGGAGGAGTGATCTGTGCATGCCCAGGTGTTAAAGTCCCTGAACTTCAGGCATCCGAGATCGCCAGGGCTGAAGACTACCTACGCGCACACGCCGCCGGCGCGCCGGCTGCCAAGCCTACCAACCGTTCGCGCGCGCGCGCCCGCGGCGCGCAGGCTGCTGCTGCGGAGGAGGCGGGTGGGGTTGACGAGGACGAGGATGATGATGATGATGATGATGATGATGATGATGATGATGATGATGATGATGATGATGATGATGATGATGATGATGATGATGATGATGGTGAGGAGGAGGAGGAGGAGGAGGAGGAGGAGTCCTGAGGAGGAGGAGGAAGAGGAGGGGGAGGATGACGATGAGGACGAGGATAAGGATGATGATGATGATGATGAGGAGGAGGAGGAGGAGAAGGACCGCTCACGCACATGCACCCGCGGCGCGCCGGCTGACAGGGCTAAGAACCGTTCGCGCGCGCGCACCCGCGGCGCACAGGAGGAGGAGGAGGACAAGGACGAGGAGGAGGAGAAGGACCGCTCACGCGCACGCACCCGCGGCGCGCCGGCTGGCAGGGCTAAGAACTGTTCGCGCGCGCGCGCCCGCGGCGCACAGGAGGAGGAGGAGGACAAGGACGACGAGGAGGAGAAGGATCGCTCACGCGCACGCACCCGCGGCGCGCCGGCTGGCAGGGCTAAGAACCGTTCGCGCGCGCGCGCCCGCGGCGCACAGGAGGAGGACGAGGAGGAGGAGAAGGACCGCTCACGCGCACGCGGCGCGCCGGCTGGCAGGGCTAAGAACCGTTCGCGCGCGCGCGCCCGCGGCGCACAGGGGGAGGAGGAGGACGAGGAGGAGGAGAAGGACCGCTCACGCGCACGCACCCGCGGCGCGCCGGCTGGCAGGGCTAAGAACCGCTCGCGCGCGTGCGCCCGCGGCGCACCGGAGGAGGAGAGGGAGGAGGAGGAGGAGGACCGCTCGCGAGCATGCGCCAACGGCGCAGAGGAAATCGAAGAAGAAATGCCGCGTGGCTTGCGCCGCACGCGGGCAAACAAGGCTCAGGTCTTGTCGGATAGCGACAGTGGTGGCGAGGCACCAGCGGAGGCATTGGAGGCGTGATCGTCTTGGTCTTCAATCAGCACGTGGTAGTAGTTTTTTTTTTTGTCGCCGTGCAATTTTGCTTTCTTCATATGTGATGTGTGCCATGGACATTTCTCCGGCTGGCTTTCTGCATAGATCTGACACGTATTGGATTCACTGGCAACATATCTTGTATATTACCATATACAATTGACAATGTGTGTTGTTCTTGTCTTTATCCTGCTGTTGCGGCTGTTATATGCTGTTGCGGTTGTACCACTGTCCTGAACTCATTCCCTTCGTGCCATTCACGCTACCGTGTTTGCTACTGCCACTTATGCTCCGTGGTTGCCCATTGCGATTCCAGGGATCATGGATGGGGCCAGTGCTGAGGAGGGGGGTTGCACGTGGAATACGTCTCTGGTGCTGCAAGCATTATTAGCTGCATCTTCACGTGTCGCTGTTTTTTATTCTTGCACATCATGGCTGGTGGGGCCTGCGGGGGGCTGGGCTCCGACATATTTTGTGGCATATATGCCAAACCATTATTATGTTTCACCGTTACTTCCCTCCCACCTGCCTCGGCCTTGTGTGCCAGGCAGGGGACGAACCGGTTTTACTGACATGCGTGACTGAAGCGGTGTCGGGACGTAGTATTCCACAGGGAGTGGCAATGTCTCTTCGAAGCCACTGGGTTAGATCAGATGCCCGGGCCAGGGTTGCATTTCCAGGCCTGTATGGCTGGCTCCCCTGCATGGCTAGCACTTGGATCTCCCAAATTTGATCAGTCAACTGATTTGATGCTTTGACAACTACAATGAAGTTATAATGGCTGGGTCACCAATGATGTTATGACTCGTTGTCATCACTGCAAGCAATGTGCTATAGTTGCTGCAACCCTCGCGCACTTGCAATGGCCATTGAACATGCGTTAAACCACTATGCGCCAATTTGCTCTTGCCGCGTGCCGTAACTGCCCGAGTGCCACGGTCTTACATCATCCTTGCTACCGGTGCTATTGCGGACACACTCGTGATTCATGCACTGAACCGTTGTTTGCTTCTGGCACTATTGCGTTTTTATAAACCGCGTAGCTAGCTAGCTGCTGCCGTCGCCATTAGGCGGGGCGATGATGCTCGTTGCCGCTCCTTGATTCAATTGGTGCCCACTGCGGTTGCTCCCAAGTAGCATCCATCTTTGGTTCAGTTTGTTGTGATCAGTCGAGACGCATGGGAGCTTGATCCAACACATGCATTGTTGGTATATAACATACTCCGCAAAGCCGCGAAGCCGCGACCCTGTGCGTTAGCTAGCAGACCTGGCGGCACCTGTGATCCTAATACATGGCATAATCCCGCGTGCAAACTTTGCCGGACTCAGCATGGTCTCTCCACTGAATTGATATTGATACATGCATGAAAGATGTTTATTTCAGCCAGACAATGAATTATGAATGCATTATATGTATTATAATCATAGGATCTCAGCATCTTCAATCATGATGCCATGTCGGAGACAGTGTGTATAGCAAATATGCATTACAGCATGGAATACTTTCCTTGAAACACAAGCGCTGATTAAAATTTCTTGACAAAACTTGTTAAAACATATTCTGAAATGCTCCTGGCATAAAAAAACCATGTTTGCCAACTTTTCATTTAGGACACTTCTGATGCCTTCCGCAATTTGTCCTAATCCAGCGCAACCACTCTCGTGGAGGTCTCACCTGCCTGCTGGTCGAAGTGCTTGACGATGACATTGTGGCTGCGCCGCGCGATGTCGGCTTGGAACCTCGCGAAGGTCGAGGGCTTGTTGCTTGAGTTGTGCCGAGATGGTGGAGGTGGTGGAGGTGGTGTGCTGCTTAAGCAAGTCCGCCCAGGTGGAGGGAGCATCGCCGGCCGGGCCAGCAGGCGCCGGCTGGGCGGCGAGGTCCTTCACCGCCTGGGCGGTGAGGCCGGCGGTGTCATGCAAGCTCTCAAGGGCGTTGGCGGTGGCTTGAAGGCGGTGGTCGAGGTCGAGGAGCTGGGCTTTGATGTCGGCAGTGGAGGCGGAAATGGCAGTGGAGGTGGAGGCGGCGGCGGTGGAAATGTGAGGAAGTTCAGCAGTCAGCGTGCCGCCGATTGCTGCTATGTCGGCAGCAAGGGGGGTCACGTGCTGCTGAAAGGCTTCCGTGAGGATGGAACGGAATGCGGGGGCGGAGATGGATGGAGCCCAGATCTCGCCGTCAGACTTCTGGAGAAGAGAGTTGAGGACGGCGCCGTTGGAGTTGGGGGCGGGGACACCCGAACATCTGGCTGATGTTGTGCCAGCGTCGGCCGTCGTCGACGAGGAGGCGTCCAGTGGCGTGGAGATGGAGGCACAGGTCGTAAAGCGAGGCGTAGTCCCCGAAGAAGATGTGATGCATAGCCTCACTCGGAGAAATGGTGGTCCAGTCGTAATCATCGACCTGGAAAGGTTGGGGCCGAAAGCGCGGTTCCGAGAAGCGTGTTTCCGCCCAGCGTGGCCCTCCAGTTTTGTCGGCGGGGCGGGCGCGTTTAGGGTCAGGCGATGCCGATGGCGAGGCATTGAGGCCGGGAGGTTGCTGGGCGACCACCAGTGCACGACTAGTGTCACCGCTGCCTGCCGGATCTGGCGAAGCGGCAGCCTCAGCTGCCGCATTGTTGAAGGCGAGCGCATCCGCCAAACTGCGTTGCGTCGACGGGCGTTTGCTCGTCATATATTGCGTTTTAGATTCGGAAAATTATATCAGCATGTGCGTCTTAGAAAGACGAAGCGATAGTGATATTCACGACTAAATTCGGTGCTCAAACGTGAAAGTTATGAGCTCCGACAGCCATGGCTACCTCGTGGCTCGTGGCTCGTACATCCGTCAGCCATGCATATTGGCTATGTCGTGGCTCGTGGCAAGGGCTCTGTGGCTATGTGCTACATATACTCCCAACGGAGTTATGTTACAATTCAATTCAATTCAATTCAATTCAATTCAATAGCTTAGAGTTAGCTTAGTTCGATTACGCGGCTTCGCCCACCTCCACCCATTAAATTAAATTAAATTAAATTAAATTAAATTAAATTAAATTAAATTAAATTAAATTAAATTAAATTAAATTAAATTAAATTAAATTAAATTAAATTAAATTAAATTAAATTAAATTAAATTAAATTAAATTAAATTAAATTAAATTAAATTAAATTAAATTAAATTAAATTAAATTAAATTAAATTAAATTAAATTAAATTAAATTAAATTAAATTAAATTAAATTAAATTAAATTAAATTAAATTAAATTAAATTAAATTAAATCAAATTAAATCAAATTAAATTAAATTAAATTAAATTAAATTATAACATGCCTCCGTTGGGAGATCATGTAGCACATATTCCTTGATGGATGGTGGAGTGGAGAGAGCCGCGTAATCGAACTAACCTAACGCTAATCTACCTAGTCTAGAAAAATCCTAACTACCCTACTCATCAAAACGCCTCCTCCTCTTGGGGGGAGGTGGCTTGCCCACAGGGTCGGGCGTGTGAGCCTTGACAATCTTCTGCCCCCACGTCTTGTTCTGCATGGCAGTCCAAAGAAGGGAGAGAGAGTGGATTAAAAATTAAAATTATAACATGCCTCCGTTGGGAGATCATTAATTAGAAACATAACTCCGTTGGGAGTACATGTAGCACATATCCCTGAGAAGGGGCATATGGCTTTTAATACATTCTGGGCTACTTCCTGCAAGGGTGGGAATGTAAGCGACCCTTGCTCTAGGTGCACCAGGGCACCTGCACCCTCATAATCTTCACACTATGCCCAGCTAAGGGGAGTATGCCCAGCTAATGGGAGATCATGTAGCACATATTCCATGATGGATGGGTGGGGTGGAGAAAGCCGCGTAATCGAACTATCCTAACTTCTAAGCTATCTATTCTAGAAAATCCTAACTACACTACTCATCAAAGCGCCTCCTCCTCTTGGGGAGAGGTGGCTTGCCCACAGGGTCGGGCGTGTGAGCCTTGACAATCTTCTGCCACCGCGTCTTGTCCTGCATGGCAGTCCAAAGACGGGAGAGAGAGTGGATGCAGTGCTCAAACTGGGCTGGGACCACTAGGTCGTCCAGCAACATCTGGATGTAGTTCGTGACAGTTTTCCCTACCCTTTTGGGAATGCCCTTGGGGCCAGGCCAGGTCAGAATGTGTCGCCCTGGCTGGCCAAGCCGCCGGCTGGGGGCCGGACAGACCAAGGGCGGTGTCGACCTGGCTGGTGCGAGCAAGGTGTCCTACAAATGCTATCCTACGCTGCCTAATCTCGTCCGAAATACGAGGCATACCATGATACAAAGACTCTGATGACGGGCGCTCGGAAAACCCTACGTTAAGGGCCTGTCGGAGCATCCTGTAAACCGTGCCGTTGAGCCTAGCTGCCAGTTTGGGTGTGATTGTCCACGCCTCGGCGCCATACGTGAGCACCGTGAGGACGAGGACCTTGAAGAGCATGCGCTTGCGGTGCTCGCCCAGGCCCTTCGAGCGCCAGTAGGGGTTGAGCGAACGGAGCCTGGCCCAGGCCAGGCCGATGCGGGTGTCCACATCGTCTGCAGTGTCAGGAAGCCAACCCCCCAACAGCTTGAAGCGATCGCGGAACGGGACCTCCGTCCTGTCGCGCAGGCGCGGCAGCGGTGGTGTACTGGAGGCCCCAATCACCATCGCCTCAGTTTTGACACTAATCTCCAACCCCACTGCCCGCGCCTCCAGGCCCAGACAGTCCAGCCAGGTCTGAATGTGCTCGGGGCTCGCGATGAGAGTGGTGTCATCCGCATAAATCAGGTCGGCAAGGCGGTAACCAGGTCTAACCCGGCCGTGCTCTTTCTCGTTAAGGATGTCCAAGCCTGGCTCGAGAGAGTGGATGCGGTATTCAAACTGGGCTGGGACCAGTAGGTCATCCAGCAACATCTGGGTGTAGTTCGTGACATGTTTCCCTACCCTTTTGGGAATGCCCTTGGGGCCAGGCCAGGTCAGAATATGCCGCCCTGGCTGGCCAAGCCGCTGGGGGCCTGCCAGACCAAGGGCGGTGTCGACCTGGCTGGTGCGAGCAAGGTGCCTACAAATGCTATCCTACGCTGTCTAACCTCCACCCATCCAGCAAGGAATATGTGATACATGATCTCCCAACGGAGTCATGTTATAATTTAATTTAATTTAATGGCCTAGTAGCTGGCCTCAACCTAAATAGTATATATCAGCCGACCAGCATCAAGAAAAATTGGCTCATCCTATTGCGGTCTACAATGTTTAGTTAGTCTTTTCCGTCAGTGCACACGCCAATATGACATCCGCACACTTCGGTACGTCACGTGCAGTCCACCCACATTTGATGCCGGTGCCATACTAGTCTAGTTGTGAGTGTTCAGGGTTCATACTAGTCTAGTTGTGAGTGTTCAGCATTGCAGCTGTGCTAGCTTGCCTTCGGGCATGAGAGAGGACCAGAGTCCCTCCCCCCTTCTTGTTGTGTACCACAAAGGGATTCAAAGCACTAGAAATTCGCTCTGCCTTTCCTCAAGGTGCCCGCGTGTTCTAATGCTATGCAGGCTCCTGAGCAGCCATCTCCCTCGACATATCACGGTCGTTGCACAACCTGAATATATTTGTTACTTGTAATGCCAGAACCTGATATTAATTGTTAACTTGATGCACCATTACAACAGCATGCCTTGCAATTATAGCGATCGATGTCAGGAGCATGCAATTAAAACAAGGCGTGAATGTCAACTTCACTATCCGCGTTCCATTCTGCCAGCCAAACCCGTCTGAATCTCTGATGCGATGAAAACTCTATCATAGCTCAGCGGAAAGCGCAAATTAAGGGCTTTTTATACCAATCTACAGCACTATGAAGTCCATCGTAGCTTTACTTGAAATGGTTGGGCTTTCGAACTTTTTGGAACCACGCCCAAGTCCCGACTCCCCTACTGAACAATTACTCCCGACTCCCGAGTTCCAAAACCCGTCGGAGGCCCGACTACGTATGGCACTGCAACGCTCTGTCAGTATGCCACGTGTCTATAGCACCTACAATCCAGAACGTATCCGTTGGAGATACCGTTTCACCCATCTGACGGTCGTAAATCGGTGGGAGAGTAAATGGGTGGGAGAGATGAGCATTCTTGTTGTTGTTGTTGTTGTTGTTGTTGTTGTTGTTGTTGTTGTTGTTGTTGTTGTTGTTGTGTCCCACGCCGCACATGGGCAGCAGATGGAGATACCGTATGGTACACGTGTAAACGTTTCTTGGTACGGCTGCATCTACACTCTACGGCTGTTCAGTGTCCTGGCCCTCGGCCGTTTCCAAATCTCTGCTGCCCATGTGCGGCGTGGGCAACAACAACAACAACAACTCTACTGTACAGTACGGCATGAGCCCGTCGTGGATCCTGGGGCCCTGGCTTTATCGTAGCCTCAATTTCTCTTGTCTGGCTGTGCATGATCGAGTTCGACAAGGGCAGGCCCACTTCGGGTGTGGCATCTCCGCGAAAATTCGCGTACGAAGGAATATGTTGAGGAATAATACGTTGTGCTGTAGGAATCATGTTAAATAGATGCCGAAGCCGTGGACTCGATGAAATTTCAGGCCTTGTCGAAGCCTGGTCGAAGTAAGGAAACGCTTATGTCCAGGTGGCAGCGCGTCCGAGCTCCAAAGGCATCTCAGCCATTCTAATGCGCATCTTGGGCATAATTCGCTGAACTTCAACGGAATCAGTATGGAAGAATGTAGGAATCACGTAATTAGATGCCGAAGCAGTGGAGGAGTATATAACGCCGACCTTCCCCGCCATGGTCCCCACGACGCCGAATTCGACCTCCATTGTGAGTTCGTGACCCGCCGCCGCTCTCCGTGTCGTGGCGACACTCCTCCCAACAAACATGTCGAGGTTATTACCCTACCTGATCATCCTGTGCGCGCTAGCCGCTTCCAC
The DNA here is from genome assembly GCA_009746045.1 of Mesostigma viride. Lineage (NCBI taxonomy): Eukaryota > Viridiplantae > Streptophyta > Mesostigmatophyceae > Mesostigmatales > Mesostigmataceae > Mesostigma > Mesostigma viride. The sequence continues at coordinate 731,585 of RPFO01000819.1, forward strand.
AAGCCATGCGGAACAGGCAACGTTTGGAGAAGCGCGCGATGCTTTGCTGACGCAGCGTGCGATGGAGCTGTTCGGCATCCAGGAACCCCTTGTCGCGAACACCCCGTCATCGGGCGGCTTCATGCATCGCCAAGTGGGCCAAGTGGGAAGCGATCTGGTCGTCGCGGCAAAGGGGCTACAAGTTGAAATTGTCTCGCGAGTTGTCGGGCAATCTGCAAGCATGCTTGCACCGTGGCCCCATGGTGCCGAGGAGCCGACTCACATGATGCTTACGATCGGCGGCCGCCAAGGGTACACATCTTCCGGGAAGCTGCGCGCCAGTGTTCAATCCGTCGACCTCGCAACGGGGGAAGTTAGGACCATCCTCCGCGGGCTGGACCGAGCCAACGGCATCCGTGCAACCGCTTGGGGAACCCTGTTGGTGACCGAGTCGGTGAATGACGGCGCCGCCTACGAGATTCTCGATCCGCTGCACGTGCATGAGCTGTCGGTGATTGACCGCGAGACGGGCGAGATCCAAGACGCCAACGGTACGTCGAGTTTGCTGCCGTCGCTCTCCTGCTCATTTGCCTGCTCTTGTCGGATCTCACACAGTCTGGTGTTGATACAAAGCGTGAGACAAGCTCTCTGAGGTAGACAATGTGTATCCTGTAATTCTGCCGCCGTTGCACTGATATCCTGGTTTTCCGCACATGCCTCTACATGCATTTCTTCAATACCCCCTGACGTATGCGTGCCTTGTACATGCCTCTGCTTGTCTGGCTCCTCCTTCCCCCCTGGCCAGGTGTCGTCGTGACATCACCCGCCCGCAAGCTTGCCTCCCTGCCCACCATGTCCTGGGAGGGCGTCGCGGTGCTGGACAACGGTGTGGTGTATGCTGGTGACGAGCACCGCCCAGATGACCACGACATTGGCAGCGACGTCGAAGGCGGCTCCCTTTTCAAGTTTGTGCCTGAGCGCCCTGCGCTCCTGGGCCTCACCATCAGCCAGCTGGAGGACAGCCCGCTTGTGTCTGGGTCGACCTTCGCGCTCGCTGTTTCTTGCATCCCCCGCAGCAGCGCTGGCTTCCCCCAGTACGGCCAGGGCTGCCAGACTGGGCAGGGGGCGTGGGTCAAGGTGGACCCCGCCTCTGCGCGTAGGGATGCATTCCTGAAGGGTGCCACTGGGTACTATCGTCCAAGGGACATGCGGCGTGACACGCGCCATGCGGGCCCTGGTGTGCGCCTTTGTGTAGCTAATGCTGGTAATGTGGTTGCGGAGAATTTCGCCGAGGTGCTGTGCGTAGTGGACCACTATCCACTGGGTGATGGGAGGCAGGGTACTGTCAAGGTCAACGTGCAGGAGTACCAGGCGGTGTCGCCGGGCACGATGGGGTGGGCGACTGTGGGCCGATTTGTGCTCGGAGATGCTAGTTTTAACTCCATGGATGACCTGGCCTTCCAGCCTGGGACCGGGAACCTGTTTGTGGTGGAGGAGCAGGACGGTGGCGACATCTGGACATGCTTGCCAGATGGACCTGACCGGGATCTGGAGAGCGACGGCTGTGTCCGCGTGCTCACGGTTCAGGACGGGCTTACTCAGCCCACCGGGCTCGTGTTCACCAACGGCGGGCGTGTGGCGTACGTCAACCTGCGGCGCAACGAGGGCGCGCTGCCGTCTCTGCACATGACAGCGGATGGGTTTGGGACGGACGACTTGTTACGAATCACGGGGTGGAAGGTCCCTGCTGCCTCCGCAGGGGCTGCTCTGCGGGGTGATGCTGGCAAGGACGCTAGCAGTAGTGAAACTGAGCAGGCAGTGGAGCAAGGTGGTGGTGTTGGTGCCGTGCTTGCGGCTGTACAGGACACAAAGCGCCACCGGAAGACCCTGCTTTAAGGGCGTGTATAGTAAAGCACCAGGCTCATTTTTTGGCAGGCTGCAGTTGATGAACAAAACAAAAAGTTTACTGTTTTGTGTTCCTACATGACATGGGTGGTAGGGCTGCCCTTGTGTGGCACTGGGTTTAGTTCTGTTGTAGACGGCTGTGATGCCCATTCTTCTGGGTAGCAAAGCAGTTGAAACAGACATTGCAACACCCTGGACTGAATTGAGTCAGTTGTACTATTTTGTGAAATAGGGCGAGAGCCATACAGAAATAAGTTGGATGCCCTTTATTTATTTTAGATATATAGAATGAGTTTATGATTTGCTATATTCAAGCGTAGGTAGGTACTAGCTAGCCTGACGTTTAACTTTCCATCGAATAGTGTGCCGAAGTGCAGACGCATGATGACATGTGTATATGGATATTGTGTTGTCTCTTTGATATGGATATTGTGTACATTTGTTTTGATAATGGAAATTTACGTAACTGAACACTACTGTCTGTCAGTCCTGAACAAATGCCTTATTCAACAATCTTGTATTCTCATATGTAATATTTTGTTCTTTATCTCATTTCACTGTTATCATTTTGTTACTTTTTTATATTAATATTTTACTTCTTTTCTTTTCTTTTCTTCTTTTTTCCCTCCTTTCCCACTTCTCTTTGTGCATTAACTCCTCTTTTACTCTCACTGTTATGTTGGTACATCCTGTCCATTTTTCACTGCCTACCCCTTTTCACCTTAATTACATTTTTTCATCAAGGAGTGAGCTTGAGGCTGTTGGATAGGAGAGCCCCGGCCGGGTACCACGGGCGCTAAAAAATCGAACTCCTGACCCATACTCCAACATCGCCTGTGCCTCACCACATCACAGCGATGACCTCTTTCTTTATTCCAATTTTGTTTTTGTTATAATTATTACTCTTTACATTGTCTTTATTTATTATTGTTCGTATTATTACCATTTACATTTTCTTTTCTTTTTTCTTTCTTTCCTTTTCCTTTTTCTTTTTCCCTTTATAATGTATACTCCTCACTTTTCATTTTAGCCCCTTCGTGTATGTGTATGCGTTCCCTCTTTTCCTTCTTAGTTTTTGTTGTTTTTGTTGCTGCTGGTGGTGGTGGTGGTGGTGGTGGTGGTGGTGGTGGTGTGTGCGTGTATTAATTAATGAATTAAGGGGAGGGGACACCCCTAAAGGGCACTTTTCTGGAAACCATACCTATGCATGTGCTAAAAATCCAATGATGATTGGGGACCATTAATATGATTAAAAAAAAAAATTCCAGCCACTTGGGGGGGGTGCTAGCCCCCACAGGGCACCGGTAACGCGCTAAAAATAGAAAAAGACGCTATTCTAGTCACATTTTTCCTAGGGCAGTGGGCAAACATATTGGGACCAAATCATATATTCCCATATAGTTCCCTGACTTTTGAGAAATGCTACCTAATTTTGAGCACAAAATAATCATGTTTACACACATTGATGGATTTTCCCGCAAAAAGGGTACTTTTTTAATGAAAAAAAAAATTATCAAATCATAAACACATGGAATAGGGCCAAATCATATATTCCCAAATACTAGAGGTTGGGGGACATGCAGCCCCAAATTTTCAGGTCATTCTGACAAGCGCAGCCCTATTTGATGGATATTCCTAGATTGCCACCTGTGACGAAGCTAAGGGAGGTTTTAGCTAGTATTTAACCACACTAACACCCCTTTATACATCTAAGCCTCATGAAAACTGGCCAAACCACATACTACCATTCTCTGCACATATGGTACCTCCTATGTTCAAGGTTTGACGCCATTCTGACAAGAACTGCCCAAGTTACAACCATTCCAAGACGGCCACCCATGTAGACGCTACAAGGAAATTAGAGTAACCATTTAGCCACACTAGCACCTCCTTCTTCATCAAAGACATCTGCAAACTGACCAAAGCACACATAATCAACTCTTGCACGCTGACGGCAACGCATGCTCAATGTGGGGGGTCATTGCGACAAGAACTGCTCAAGTTGATGGGTTTCCTATATGACCACATGACAAGGCGCTAAGGACCACTCAGTAAGTTAGTGACCCCACAGTGCCACTTAATATGCCATCCAACATGCACCAAAACCATGCAGAGTATGTTTACAAAGTACAAAGGGGTGGCCACGCACCTCATATGTCTTCATCATCCCTCCAGCATGGCCAGCCTTGTAAATATGTGCATAGCCTTGACGATGGTAGCCCTAACATGCCTAAGCGGCATTTCCTATGTTTCTCCAAGGTTAGAGTGTAAGGTTGATGCCAACCAAGCTAATCAACACAACAACACCTCCTAAACTGTCCTCCCCGGCATGGATGACAAACTGGGACTATGGAGGGCAAGGAACCAAGTAAGAACATGGTATATATAGCTTGCATGCAGTCATGCATGTCAACCATGGTTGGCCCAGCACATTGTAGTCTTGTCACATCATCATAACAAAGGAAAGCTCAAACAACCATTGGTGCCAGCTATCTACATGCAGTCACACAAATGCAATATCTCCAACATCATCATCACTATAACACTTCCATCCCTGCACGATAAAATGCAAAGAAACCATTGGCGGCCCTTCACCGCATGAGCGCTGTGATGCCGCTGCGGCCTGTGAGGAGAGGGTGCGTCACTCTCAAACAACAAGAAGCGTCCATACGCACAACATCCTTGCCAGAACACGTTTTATGAAATGCCTTATACCTTCCCGAAGAGCTATAGGCTGCGACTGAAGCGGCCCTGATCACGACATCAACGAAAACAATCTAAAGCTGCCAGGTATTCGACAACACAACGGCAAGCGACGGCGAGCTAGCTGGCGGAAACTGCCCAAAAAGAACGCAAAAAACCTCGAACGATGAGCTCATAGAAGAAAGCACCGATAGCAGATAACGTTCGCGACAAATCTGTACCTTGCCCTCGTAAATCCCTCGCCCAGGCGCGCAACAACAGCCGTTCTTCCATGGACAGGTCAGACACGCACTGCGCAGGTCTGAACAATTACTTACCGATAATGGCCGAAAATCTGGCAAAAAGCACCAGCTCGGTTTAGAATTCGATGCAACCGATATTAGTGCCTGCTTCAAGGTCAGAACAGCCCCCAAAACCGCTATTTTACAGCCGCTATCATGAATTCTATTTCATTCCGCGCGACCAAAAAATTCAGATTACCCACCATGCCGATGGCATAAAAAAACAACAGCGATATTGTAAACCAGCTGATTTCCGCCACAAAATAACATCATAAACTCATCTCCTTTTAGATTCGAGTAAAATTTTTGCATTTCGCCTGCCCTAGTGTGGTAGTTTCGCCTGAACGCAGTCGCCATGGCCACTTCCGCAAGGGGTGCGCGCACCGTGCACGTGAAATTTGTGACCTTCGGCTCCGGCGCGAATTTTTTGGCGCCAAAAAATTCGGGGGTGTCCCGTCCCCTTAATTAGACTCGTGCTCCCGTTGGGGAGTCACGGAGCATTAACCCCGATGGATGGATGGATGGGTGCAACATTCCTACCGGTCTAATCTATCTACATTGGCTACGTACTACATCTATCTAACAGCATTCTAATGACAACATCTATCTAGGCAGCCGCACGCTGCCCGAGGGGGAGCTATCTGGCGTGCCTCCCGCGGGATTGCACACGCGGGCGCTTCCCCACTGGGGGGGGCTCATTGTCCTCTATGACCTGGGCCCACTTGGCCTTGTCCATCATCTTCTTCCAAATCACGGAGAGGCCGAGGCCCCCCATGTGTGCGTGTATGTGTGTGTGTGTGTGTTTTCCCTATCAATCTTACTTGTTACCCGGCTCTGTCTCCCTCCATGCAGGTCTTCCCAGAGATAGCCACGCGGCTCCCGCGGCCTTCGCGTCTTTCCTCTCAGACAACTACCCTAGTCCTTCCACGGCGTTGGATCGCCAACCGTCCGGGCATAGTTGTCTCACTTCACTGTGCCCTGACCACTCCTTTGGTCTTGGTGTCGATCTTTCCTCTCAGATGACTACTGTTGTCCTCACATGACGTTGGACCGCCAGACGTCCAGGAATCGTTAATTAGTTGTCTCACTTAATTGTTGGATTAGTTGTCGCACAATTAAACTCGTGCTCCCGTTGGGGAGTCACGGAGCATTAACCCCGATGGATGGATAGATGGAGGGGTACACGCAATCCTACCGGTCTAAGCTATCTACAAAATCAGTCCTACTCCGCTATAACTATGGTGCCCGCGACCCTAGGGGTCTTGTCTAGCATGCTTCCCACGTGTGCAAACCCGCGGCTCCTCCACTGCAGGCCGGGGGTTGTTGTCCTCTATCTATGACCTGAGCCCACTTGGCCTTGTCCATCATCTTTTTCCAAATCATGGAGAGGCCTAGGCCCCCCATGTCCTCTACAAGCTGCTCTTTGAAGGTGCGGGCCTTGCGGCGCCTAGCTAACCTGGCTGAACCCAGCCCACGTCGAGGAGGTGCCTGCCCGGCTGCAAGCGGGGCGCAGCCCCATGCAGAGGGGCCACGTGAGGTGTCTACCTGGTCAATTAATTAATTAATTCATTAAGAACACACCTCTGTGGGGAGGATATGTAACACATATCCCTGAGAAGGGGCATATGGTTTTCAATACATTCTAGCTAGGCGACAACTGACCTGCAGGTGGTTGGTGTAAACTGCCACCTACTCGGGGTGCACAACTGAGGTGCACCTGCACCACCATGTACACTACTTCCAAGCAGCTGTGCAAAGTTGCGGACATCAGTGGGGTGGAAGATGATCATGGCTAGGCAATGGCTTGGGCATGATGGCGTCTCAGCAGAGAAGAGTGGCTCTCTGCATGGGCAAAGCATGGCTGACTCGTAGCGGATGCACAGTACTTAAGGCTGCCCCATGGTCCAGAGCCCACAGATAGGCTTGGAACACGCACATTTAGAGGCACTGGTTTGGGAGAATATAAAGGCCTCTCCCGGAGCCTGAGGGGTTTTAGAGGCATAATAATTTCGCAGGGTTATAACCCACAACCCCCCTGCATGGTCTACCTGGTTGGTGCGAGCTAAGTGCCCTACTAGGAATAGTTGTATCAGGAATCCTTACACTTATATAAAGAGGACTTGATGACTGTTTGTCGCCTAAACTCAAGTGAATCGTGATCATTGGGAAAAAAAGCATTTCGGGTGTACTCGATCAGGAGATCGACGGACGAATCCCAGCTGATGCAGTACGCGCGAAGCGCCAAGCGAGCGGTCGCTTCAGCGGCCTCTTCTCCGGTCCGAGCGCAGCGAAGGAGCACGTTACGACCCGGCCTCTCCGGAGCGAAGCGAAGGAGCATGTCCCTACTATGAAAAAGGGCCGGAAGGAATTTCAGGCGACGGACAAACGGGCAAATACCTAGCAACGGGCAATGTCGGCGAGGGACGGAAGGAGTTTCAGCGGCGACGGGCTTCGGGCCACTAGTTAGCCTCGGGCCATTTCAGCAATTAAGGGACGAAAATGATGAAGGGTGATTGACGGGCCACTACTTAAGCCCCGGGCCGACTAGCCATGCAGTTGCCACAGGCCACAGGCAACTAGCCACGGGCTATTTAAAATTTCAGCGACGGAGGGACGAAAGGAATTAACTTGAAATTCACAATTTCCTCTTGCATCTCCATAATGGAGATGCAAGGGACCGACACTGACGGCAGGCCCGGGGGCCACCGCCTGCCTGAAACTCTGACACGGGACATTCAGACTTGCCTAGGGTGGCCACGGCCTCAGGCCATGACCACGGCCTTATTAGGCTGGCCCCAGCCCACCATTGCATGCTCCTATATTTAATATTGCATGCATGGCAAGCAATATTGTTCTACTAATTAAGCTACTAAGTACTTGGCTTGTAGAGATTCTACTTCCGGTTAGTAGTACAATCCAGAAACGGGTTCATTCCTACAAGTATTGCTTGAGATATGAGCAAGATACTGATTTCTACTACATTCTACTTGGATTCTGTGATTCTACGGCGGTTCTTCAAACTCATGTGACGCGTGGCGTACGACGTCTTGTCACAGTACGTGTACGATCAGAACATTTAATCGCCGACACTGCGGTCTAATCAATGCTATTGAATAGACGTGACACTTAGTGACAGGGCTTGTGCGACAAGACATTGATGTGACTATTTATGGACAATTAGCCGAGATCTGTACGTTGGTTCAGAGCTAGTGAAGGACTGCAACATATGTATAGTATATTGATCATCCTGCCGGAACGACTCGAACACGCGGACGTACAAGATAACGGCAGGCTCGAGCTACCATGGTCCAGATTCTCCCGATTTCTCGCCTGCGCTGGTTATCTCCTTGATATGTTGCAGTACGTCCTTCACTCGGAACTCGGTCCGCGCAACAGAGATTAATTACTTAATGAATTGAGAATTTAGCCAAGCTCTGCCTATGCATGCATGCAGAGAGTCACTCTCTGATGAGAAGAGATGATGATCTTCCACCCCGCCTATGTCTGCGCCCCCCGTAGTAGGTGCCGGAATACATAGTGGTGTTCATGCAGGTGCACTTTGTGTACCCAGAGCAGGTGTAGTTTACACCCTACCCTTGCAGTCCTGAAGTAGCCCAGAATGTATTAAAAGCTCCACATGCCCCTGCTCTCTGATGAGCCTCCGCCTGCTGAGTGGCAGACGGGCCGGGCATCCGAGTCATGCTGTACAAGAAGGGCTCTCTGCTGCTGACCCCGGTAACCGATCGGGGTGTCTGCCTCCAGAGCGCCGCCGGCGCTGAAGGTCTTCATGCGCATGATGCTGCACAGGCTCCGCGCCGCGCTGGACCCACACCTGGATGAGTCTCAGATGGGTTTCCGTCGTGGTCGTAACACAGTCTGTCATGGCTGTATTTGTCGCGTGCCGGTTGATGGAGGTGAGGTGCGTGGCCTTTGCCCTGATGGTTTGCCGCTGCCAGGTCTTTATTTTTGTCAACTACATCAATTAGTTTGGCACGGTCCTCGATCTGGGAGGCTCTTTGGGCCATCCTAGCTCTGGACCGGATACCACCAGCGTTTATTGCTGCCATTCGTCGACTGTATGAGGGCTCGATCACAGGCAGTAGTGCGGACTGCGGAAGGCACCACCCCACCATTTCCCCTTCACCACGGGGTGTGCGGGCAAGGTTGTGTCCTGTCCCGGCCCATATCTGTTCATTATTGTCGTGGATCACGTCAAGTGCCGGGCACGTGCGCGCTTTACTGCTGGTTCGAGCCTGGCTCGGACATCCTTAACGAGCGCGAGCACGGCGGGGTCGGCACTGGCTACCGCCTGGCCGACCTGATTTATGCGGACGACACCACCCTCATTGCGCGCCGGCCCCGAGCACATTCAGACCCAGTGGCTGGACTGTCTGGGCTTGGAGGTGAGGGCCGCGGGGTTGGAGATTAGTGTCAAAACTGAGGCGATGGTGATTGGGGCCTCCAGTCGCCCACCGCTGCCGCGACTGCTCGACGGGACGGAGGTCCTGTTCCGTGACCGCGCTAATCAAACTGTTGGGGAGCATGCTTCCTGACACTGCCGACGATGTGGACATCCGCATCGGTCTGGCCTGGGCCAGGCTCTGTTCGCTCAACTACCTACTGGCGCTCCAAGGGCCTGGGCGAGCACTGCAAGCGCATGCTCTTCAAGGTCCTCGTCCTCACGGCCTGCTTATACGTATGGCGCCGAGGCGTGGACACTCACGGACACCCTGGCGGCTAAACTCGACGGCACGGTTTACAGGATGCTCCGACAGGTCCTGAATGTAGGGTTTCCCAAGCATAGGTCATTAGAGTCTTTGTACCAGGGTATGCCTCGTATTAATCGGACGACATTATTAGGCAGTGTAGGATAGCATTTGTAGGACATCTTGCTCGCACCAGCCAGGGGTGGTTTTACCGGATTAGGATACATTTTTTTGTCTAGGATACATTTGATGCACTGTGCAGTTTTCAGATGTGTTTGTGGGGGTTGATTGCGCCTAGCATGCATTTTATTGAAGCAATGAGTTTCCCAAGATATACATTATATAAACTAAGACAATTGACCCATTAACGCAATGAGACAACATCAATGAGACAACATATGCCAATTGAAGGCTGCCCGCAACTTTATTCCAAGTTCATTATTATATGATTCCAAGACCGTACATCTTCAAGATATAGCACTACAGACACCCACGCGGCTTCCGCGGTCATCACGCTCCTCCTCCAAGACAACTCAACCTTACAGGACGTTGGGCCATCATACGTCCGGAATAATTGTGTCACTTATTACATAACCAAACTTTTTGAGGGATCGCCATGGTTGCATGGTTTCAACACATGCGCCCTGCACTCATGTGCATCAAAGGTGTTGCGTAGTGCCAACTCAGTGTCAAAGAACTGATTCAATAATATTTCCCGTATGGCCATGAAGGCCCACATGAGTTAAACATGGCCGAGAGTGATTGCATCATCCTTCTTGGCGACATCGGTCTTGACGACGTCGATGGGGAAGACGGCAGCACCTGCATGTGAACAAAAGAATCCATGAACTGTGGCATCCAAAGGCAACAACATATTAGCATCCCATTGAACACGAAGCCACGCTGACCCGGCCATCCAGCCGCCCACGCAGCCACAGAGCCAGCCAGCCACGCAGTGACGCACCCACCCAGCCACACATCCACGCATCCACGCACCCCGCCACCCCCCCCCCCCCCAGCCAACCACGCAGCCACGCAGCCACGCAGCCACGCAGCAGCGCAGCCACGCAGCCACACAGCCACGCACCCTCCTTTCCAGCCACGCAGCCACGCAGCCACGCAGCAGCGCAGCCACGCAGCCACACAGCCACGCACCCTCCTTTCCAGCCAAGCAGCCACGCAGCCACGCAGCCACGCAGCCACGCAGCCACGCAGCAGCGCAGCCACGCAGCCACACAGCCACGCAGCCACGCAGCCACGCAGCAGCGCAGCCACGCAGCCACGCAGCAGCGCAGCCACGCAGCCACACAGCCACGCACCCTCCTTTCCAGCCACGCAGCCACGCAGCCACGCAGCCACGCAGCCACGCAGCCACGCAGCCACGCAGCCACGCAGCCACGCAGCAGCGCAGCCACGCAGCCACACAGCCACGCACCCTCCTTTCCAGCCAAGCAGCCACGCAGCCACGCAGCAGCGCAGCCACGCAGCCACACAGCCACGCACCCTCCTTTCCAGCCAAGCAGCCACGCAGCCACGCAGCCACGCAGCCACGCAGCAGCGCAGCCACGCAGCCACACAGCCACGCAGCCACGCAGCCACGCAGCAGCGCAGCCACGCAGCCACGCAGCCACGCAGCCACGCAGCAGCGCAGCCACGCAGCCACACAGCCACGCACCCTCCTTTCCAGCCAAGCAGCCACGCAGTCACACAGTCACACAGTCAAACCCCCCTACACCCCCCCCCCCACACACACACCCACCCCACCCACTCAACACTACACGAATGACTCACAAAGAACTGCTGCACCACCGATGATCCCTGCGGGAACTGCTCTGCTGCCGACGGTCCCTGCGAAAACTGCTGCAGTGCCGACAATGCCTGTGGAAACTGCGACATTGCCGACGCTGCCTGCGGGAACTGAAGCGCTGCTGCTGCTGCTGCTGCTGCTGCTGCTGCTGCTGCTGCTGCTGCTGCTGCTGCTGCTGCTGCTGCTGCAGTTGTTGCTGCAGTTGCTGCTGCAGTTGCTGCTGCAGTTGCTGCTGCTGCTGCTGCTGCTGCTGCTGCTGCTGCTGCTCCAGCTGGACCACTTGTTTCTGCACCTCTTGACGCAGCTGCAAACCAAGCTCTTCAACCTTCTTGCTTTGGTTCTCCATAGCTCGTTGCATCTCTCTCATCGTCTGTTCCACGCCCACCAGTACGGGGGTCGGCGGCGGAAGCGGCTGGGTACGCTCTGGCTGGGTGCGCTCTGGCTGCCGTGCAGGACCTTGCCACATCGGCCGGCGCATTGGTGGTTTGCACCGGCCAAAAAATCTACTTTCATGGCACCAGATTTCTTTCCTAGCACCCATTTTCTACAATCGTCCCCGGCATAACACAAATCAATCAATTCGTCCATGTCATCGCTTCGGCTATCAGCATCGGGCATAGTTCCCGTGGCTAGTGCCCATCATTCTTTCCACCTTGAGCGGGGCGAAGTCACGAATTCAAGCGCGAAGTGCATTTGAATCAAGCGGGAACTGGGTGACACTGCTTGAAGACGTGCAGCTCCAAGGCATGCAAATGATGCAATGTATGAAAGATACGATACGCAAAGTTCAGGTGTTCAGGTGAAGCCGTGAAGACGTGGTGAAGACAGGTGAAGACGCGGTGAAGACGTGAAGACGTGAAGACGTGAAGACGTGAAGACGTGAAGACACGATACGGCAAGTTCAGGTGAAGTTCAGGTGTTCAGGTGAAGCCGTGAAGACGTGAAGCCGTGAAGCCGTGAAGACGTGGTGAAGACAGGTGAAGACGCGGTGAAGACGTGAAGACGTGAAGACGTGAAGACGTGAAGACGTGAAGACACGATACGGCAAGTTCAGGTGAAGTTCAGGTGTTCAGGTGAAGCCGTGAAGCCGTGAAGCCGTGAAGCCTGAAGACGTGGTGAAGACAGGTGAAGACGCGGTGAAGACGTGAAGACGTGAAGACGTGAAGACGTGAAGACGTGAAGACACGATACGGCAAGTTCAGGTGAAGTTCAGGTGTTCAGGTGAAGCCGTGAAGCCGTGAAGACGTGAAGCCGTGAAGACGTGGTGAAGACAGGTGAAGACGCGGTGAAGACGTGAAGACGTGAAGACGTGAAGACGTGAAGACGTGAAGACACGATACGGCAAGTTCAGGTGAAGTTCAGGTGTTCAGGTGAAGCCGTGAAGACGTGAAGACGCGAAGACGTGAAGACGTGAAGACGTGAAGACACGATACGGCAAGTTCAGGTGAAGTTCAGGTGTTCAGGTGAAGCCGTGAAGCCGTGAAGCCGTGAAGCCTGAAGACGTGGTGAAGACAGGTGAAGACGCGGTGAAGACGTGAAGACGTGAAGACGTGAAGACGTGAAGACGTGAAGACACGATACGGCAAGTTCAGGTGAAGTTCAGGTGTTCAGGTGAAGCCGTGAAGCCGTGAAGACGTGAAGCCGTGAAGACGTGGTGAAGACAGGTGAAGACGCGGTGAAGACGTGAAGACGTGAAGACGTGCATGCAAGGTATCAAAGATACGATACGCCGCAAGTTCAGGTGAAGTCGTGAAGACGTGAAGACGTGAAGACGTGAAGACGTGAAGACGTGAAGACGGTGATTGGATCAGTTTTTACCCAGACGGGATCACATCCACATGCAAAGGTCTGGTCCGGGGAGTGTTGCCTCCGGCCGGAATTCAAGTCCAAGTGGCCGACACCCTTCCAGGCCACAATGGTTGCCTCAATCAGTTGGCGACTTTATGTGTCTGTCTTCCAGCCCACCAATGTCACCGTATCCGGATGGTCCCGTGGTTAGTATCAAGGTCCTGCATGTTCCAGCCGGACCCCACGACCCCGGCGGAGGCCATCACTTGGTTACACGTAGGCAATACGAGATTGGATACTTTACCATTGGACCCCCTGGAATTTGGCTGGACCCTGACCAAGGGGATGTCTAGGATCAGCAAATGTCTTTACGAGTACACGGCAGAATGGGGTTATGACATTTTATTGCACGAGAACCATAAGCTCCACCCTGGCCGCCCACGATGGGGCTTTCAATGGCCTGGATATAGTTGGATTAAACTTATCACCCTGGCGGTCGATCACCCTTTGGTGGACCGCAGAGCGACCGACATTCAACATCTTTTACTGCACAGAGCCATCGGGGTAAACGCGACCCTCAGCAGCCGGTTTCACCACGATGCGACATGCCTGTGCACCTTCCCTTCGGAAACAATTGAGCACCGCTTTCTCTACTGCCAAGTGAGCGGGGTGTGGCAATGGTTGTTTAACGTATGGTCCGCATGGACCGCGCTACCACATTCCACACTAACGCTATCCGTGCGTTGTATCATATTCGGTATGGCGGGGACCCCCGGGGAGGAGCTATCCGACAGTCAACTAGCCTGGGTATGGCTCCGAACTAATATGCTATACGCGATCTGGACTATCCGGAACGAGACGGTTTTCAAAGTGCGGCACGAATACACCAAAGCCGCCGTTGTGAGGCGGTTTATCTTCCTCTGGAACTCAGCAATGCGTCGCGCTTGGCTCTTGGCGCAAGAACAATACAAGGTGTGGGACCCCGGGCCCAACAATGACAGGCCCAGCCCCTTGGAGCTCTTCCATGCTCTCCTGGGACGCAACAGGGTGTTTACTTGCATTCCTCACGGTGACCTTACGCGCGTCACTTGGCTCCCCTGGTCACACAATGCTCCTTTCTAAACCTTTCACCTATCACACTACCCTCAGAGGGTAACCAGCTGGTCGATACGTGGTACCTCTTCACCTAATGATATTCCTATTGGTTAATAAAAATACCCATTTACCCGGAAAAGACGTGAAGACGTGAAGACCAGGACTGTCACGTGAAGACTGGGACGTGAAGGCAAGTTGCAGCACTCGGCCGCTGCAGTCGCACGCAGGTAGAAACGAGTATTGCTGCTTGAATCTGTCAAGACCCCATCGAACGTAAAACAGGTTTTTCGTAAAGAAATCCGATTTGTGGGCGGGCTTTACATATTGCTTCTGTCCAAGCACTACCGGATGTAAAACAGTATACTTCTTGAAGAAATAAGTTGGGGCTTTGTTGGGCGTCACATTTGACCGGTGGGCGGAGTTTCCTGCTTCTGTGAAGGCGCCATCGAATGTAGATCAGTAGATTTTCTAAAGAAATCTGAGTTGTGGGCGGGGCCTTTATTGCTTGTGTCCATCCACCACCGGATGTAGAACAGTAGACTTATTGAAGGTGAATCACGATACAACAGCTGTAGTTGACAACATCATGACCGGCACATCTTTCCCCCACCGCTGCTCAACCCGGTCCCCCCCAAACTCCTCCACACTTGCCCACCTTTCCACCCTCCTCCACGGCCCGTTGTGTTTGCAGGCGTTGGCACAAAGGGAGGAGGCCGTGCGAGCCGGGAAACTCACGGTATGGTTTGATTTCTAGTTTTGTATTAGGACCCTAGGGTAGCTATGTTATATAGGCATGTCTGACAGCATAGCTCACCATTTCATTACCATGGGATGCTGAGCATACCATTTCCAGAGAGGTAAGTCAGTCACTCTTCGCAGTTGACAAGTCAGAGAAAGCAATCAAGTGCAGCGTTCACAACTCTTGCCGCTCGTAACCTTTTGTCTGCCCGGTTTGGCAGCTCCCTGTCTTTGCTTTCTCTCGTATTTCTTTCTTTTGTCTCTTTTCTACATCTTTCTTTGCTAATTCTTGAATATATGATGCTATTGTAGCATCCTTCTAGCGCGGATCGCTCTTAATATCCTTCTCGCGCACGTTTCCTCGCTTTTTCTCATGTAAGAGCGTCTTCCCTGCCCATGCAGCGTGTACCTGGTGTGTGTGGCTCTGCCTTGCCAATCACAACTGACCGACATGCTGGTCAGGCACTGCAGGTCGTTGCCCTTGCGTGTGTGAACCTGCTGTTTTGGCTGTTCCCATGGCCGCTGCGTGTGTCCGTGAATGATACCATGGGAGGGAGACTTCTCCCATGGGTCCCCTTCGCTGACACTCGTGATGTAGGTTCGCGTCGACTTGTTTCTCTCACTGTGCCCATATTGGCCTCGCACGGCTTTGTCTCTCATTCCTTGTTTGCATGCGGCGGCGTGTAGACCATCATCTTCATCCGAGACCGCAACAGCAAGGGCCAGGAGGTGAGTAATTGCTGAGGGCATGGCTCCTATCCCTTGATGAGTCTAGCGCCATGTACCACCCTCTATGCCTGCATATAGGTGACGCATTGAAAATGCAAGCATCTTACTAGAAGTAGCACGGGCCTCCGAGGTGAGATTTTGCGCAGGCCTCATGATCCCAATGGACCTGCGAAGCGCATGGCGCGCATGGGCGGCCGGCCGGCGCAGCTGGCATGCGGCGGGGCGGGGCTGTCGACGGGCGGCGGGGCAGGGCCGTCGGCGCGCGGGGGGCCAGCGGCGCTGCCGGTGCGCGCGGGCGGCGGGCCGGCGCACCTGGCATGCGGCGGGGCAGGGCTGTCGACGGGCGGCGGGGCGGGGCAGTCGACGGGCGGCGGGGCAGGGCCAGCGGCGCTGCCGGCGCGCGTGGGCAGCGGGCCGGCGCAGCTGGCATGCGGCGGGGCGGGGCTGTCGACGGGCGGCGGGGCAGGGCTGTCGACGGGCGGCGGGGCAGGGCCGTCGGCGCGCGGGGGGCCAGCGGCGCTGCCGGCGCGCGCGGGCGGCGGGCCGGCGCACCTGGCATGCGGTGGGTCGGGGCTGTCGACGGGCGGCGGGGCGGGGCAGTCGACGGGCGGCGGGGCAGGGCCGTCAGCGCGCGGGGGGCCAGCGGCGCTGCCGGCGCGCGTGGGCGGCGGGCCGGCGCAGCTGGCATGCGGCGGGGCGGGGCAGTCGACGGCGGCGGGGCGGGGCAGCCGGTGCGCGGCGGGGCGGCGCCGTCGGCGGGCGGCGAGGTGGCGCAGCCAGCGCGCAGCGAGGTGGCAGCGGCGGCGCAGCCTGCATGCGGCGGGGCAGGGCTGTCGACGGGCGGCGGGGCGGGGCAGTCGACGGGCGGCGGGGCAGGGCCGTCGGCGCGCGGGGGGCCAGCGGCGCTGCCGGCGCGCATGGGCGGCGGGCCGGCGCAGCTGGCATGCGGCGGGGCGGGGCTGTCAACGGGCGGCGGGGCAGGGCCGTCGGCGCGCGGGGGGCCAACGGCGCTGCCGGCGCGCGTGGGCGGCGGGCCGGCGCAGCTGGCATGCGGCGGGGCGGGGCAGCCTGTCGACGGGCTACGGGGCGGGGCAGCCGGCGCGCGGCGGGCCGGCGGCGCAGCCGGCGGGCGGCGGAGCGGCGGAGCGGCGGAGCGGCACAGCCGGTGCCTGAAAAACGCGGTCGCTCAATGAAGGTGCACCACGCCGTCTTCTTCCAGGTACAGGGCAACACAGAGACCTGGTTGTCCTACCGGACCACGGAGTCCCAAAAGACGCCGTGGCAGCCCGCGGGGACTCGACAGGAAGGCGCGCCACGGTGCGGGAAGGCGATGACACAGCCATACAGGTTTGATGCGGAGGGGCGGCCGCTGTTTGGCGTCCGACTTGTGGATCCAGACCGCATTCCGATGTTGCAGGACACCCCAGCCTTCGCACCATTGAACATGGAGTTTCTGGGGAAGGAGCTGGAGTCGATCAAAACAAGGGTCGAGAAGTTGCCCCATGGCATCTGGCAGTGGTACTTTCCGCCCGACACCATCAAGCCAAACAAGGCCTTTTTTCGCAAGTCAAGTCCCACATGCCCCTGAGGAGGTGCCTGAGGAGTGGCGCCCTTTGCCGTGGCCATCTCGCGCGGACATCTCCGCCCTGCGTGAGCACGATGCAGCGCCTGAACCACCACCGACGCAAGAAGAGCACTTCATGGCGTTGGTCGACGCAGAGGCGGTGCGCGTCACCCCGCTGGTAGACCGAGTTCGTCATGATGGCCACACACAGCAGGAATGGGCGGCAGAAGACAGGGCCATGGCAGCCAAGGTCGCTTACTTGAAGCGCATGCAAGGCGTTGAGAAAGGCTCCGCTGTTCTATACTGGCACCCTTCAGCTGGTATTCTCTGCAACTCGAAGCTCACGTGGACTCCAGTCCTCGTTGGCATCATCAAGGAGGTGGTTGCGAAGGAGGATGGCGGCCAACCTTCTATTGAGCTCTTTGTATACCGCGCTAAGCATTTGCATGACACGTGGCACCCGTGGAATACAGACATTGCGCAATGGCCCCATCCGCCAACCACTGCGGCGCACACGGTGATCATCACCGCCTCAGACCTCGTCTTGACACAAGTGGTGGGCAAGCGAGGTCAGCCGCCCCATGGAGTCTCCTTGGGTGCGAACGAAAAGCTCACCAAGGAGTGCCTAAAGGCGCTGAAGGAGGTGCCCTATGACGCGGAACACCCGGTCGTGAAGTGGCAAGATGCTGAATGCTCGAAGGGCATCGTCGGCATGGCGAAGGCATGCTGGGAAGGCGTAACGCTGCAGGTCAAGAGTGGCAGCCGCAACCTCGTAGGGCAAGTCGTGTGTCATTGGGCGTCGGAGCGTGTGACATCCGCGGACGGTCGCACCGAAAGCCGGGACGGCAGGTACCATGGTCGTGTCGCTGTTGTCGACACGCAAAACGACATGGTAGCCATGTACTGGGGTGCCCGTTGGGAGGAGGACGCGGTTTCTTGCGTGCCTCTCCACGAGCTGGAGGCACAGATCTGCGGGTGCCCCGGTGTGGTCGTCCCTGCGTTGCAAGCGCCGGATATCACCCTGGCCGAGGCTCGATTGCGCGAGATGGTTCCACCCAGCGACGTTGTGGCGGAGAACAACAACGCAGGCGCCTCCCGGCGTCGGAAGCGAGCGCTCATCCTTGCCGATGACGATGACGACGACGACGACTGCTGAAGCGCAAGCAGCGTTGTTGTCATTGAGCTGCTCATGTGCTGCTGCTGCTGCTGTGCTGCCATGCTATTGCTGCTGCATTGCTGCCGTGCTGCTGCTGTGCTATTGTGCTGATGTGTTGCTGCATTGCTGCCGTGCCGCTGATGTATTGCTGTCGTGCTGCTGTGTTGATGCACTGCTGCATTGCTGCCGTGCTGCTGAGCTAGTACTGCCTATTAGTGAATTTCCTATCAATGGACTATAGTCCACTGATAGGAAATTCAGGAATCGGCATACTAAGTTGCTGCTGCGCTGACTTGTGCTCCTGCTATGCGGCCGTGTTGATGTGCTACAGTTGTGCTGCTGCTGTGCTACGGTCATGCTGCTGCTGTGTTGCTGGGCTGATGTGTTGTTGCATTGATGTAGTGGCTATTGTTCCGCTACTACAATTTGCTACTGATGCCGCTGCTGGTGCTTTTTTGCATGTCAGTGCCCGCTATGTTCACACCACTGTTGCCGCGGTTGGTATCGCGTGATTTCCACCGGTTGTGCGTTGACATGTGTTACTCATGCATTTGCCCCTATATTTGGTAGCACGCGGTTTCGCGTTAGTTAGGTGCAGACAGCTGCATGTAGACAAACATCTTGTTTAAGTCGGTCAATTAACTGTTCTTGACGCATCATGGTCCAAGTCGACCGACCTGTAGGGACCAGTAGAGCAATTGTCTAGGAGAAAGAGCGTGATCGCTGCAGAAGCCGCGTGGCAGCCGTGGCTGTACCTGTAGTACGACCTGCATATATATGGATACTGTATTTGGATACTGGGTTGTTTATCAATTCTGGTTTTAATTTATTTAGTGTACCTGGTGTTGGCATGCCAACTCAGTGCTAAACTACTTTATGCACAATGATGCAACTTGATGCTATAGTGACGTGCCACGATGTAACTTTATTAACTTCACCATTAGTCATGGGGTCAATAGGATTGCTCATTATGCCATGTTAACATGAACCATGGGTTACGTAATAGTGAAAACAGTAATCATGATGCTCCACTTGAAGTCTCCAACATGGTCATGTTTGGAATTTTATTGATCATATTCACAATATATGAAAAGAGACAACAAACGTGGAAGCATGGCACGCCGAGGCCGATAATATATGTGTGAAATATGAAAAGAGACAACATCTTTGGCAAGCATGATCATATTATGCTTGCCAAACATATTAATGATATCGACCATGTCCAGAAACCATGTTTGCCAATGGTGCATTTAGGATACATTTGAAGCCGTGCAAATGTATCCTAATCCGGTAAAACCACCCCAGGTTGACACCGCCCTTGGTCTGGCCGGCCCTCAGCGGCTTGGCCAACCAGGGCGGCATATCTCAAGTGACCTGGCCTGGCCCCAAGGACATTCCCAGGAAGCTAGGTAAACCTGCCACGAACTACACCCAGATGTTGCTGGCCGACCTAGTGGTCCCAGCTCAGTTTGAACACCGCATCCACTCCCTCTCCCTTCTTTGGTCTGCCATGCAGAACAAGAAGCGGTGGCAGAAGATTGTCAAGGCGCACACGCCCGACCCTGTGGGCAAGCCACCCCCCCCAAAGAGGCAGGGGCGTTTCGCTGAGTAGTGTAGTTAGGATTTTCTACTAGACTACTCTAGCTTAGTTAAGAGTTAGGATTAGTTCGATTACGCGGCTTCTCCCACCTCCACCCACCCTGGCAAGGAATATGTGCTACATGATCTCCCAACGGAGGCGTGTTATAATTTAATTTAATTTTAAATTTAATGCCCCTTCTCAGGGATATGTGCCACGGTCCCACGGAGTACCAAGCTAATCTCATTAAAAAGATAATAACACGAAAAATTGTTACTTGAACATCGTTTGCATCATGCACCCAGCCCTGGCAACCATTTAGTCACTATAGCTAGAGGGGGATAAAGTGATCATCATTATTATTAGAAATTAAATGAAATTAGAGTTAGCTTAGCTAGTTTTTCGCAGCTCAGTTCCCACCCACCCCCATCAGCATATGGAATACGTGCTACATGATCTCCCATTACGCAGTTATGTTAAAATTTAATTTACAACAAAATTAAGTTTGTCTCCATGATAATTTAATAGTAGTATACAACAAAAAGGGGGCAGAAGGACACCCATCCTTCTCTCACAGTTGCCAAGGCGGAAGGCCACTGGTGATGCAATCAAAACTACTCACTGGGGGAGTCATGCAGGCATCCATACTGTGCGTCTTGCTTCTTTCCGTTCGCACGCCCCGCCCAGCAGCTTGCCACCTTTTTTGGGCCGTCGGATCGGGTGGTGTGCCTTGACTATATCTGCGTACGCCGGGCTCAGTTCAGTGTCGATGCTCGCGTGCTGCAAGATTCTGTCATGCAGCACGGTGGAATCTGATCACCGCCTCGTGCTCGCCCGCATCAGATTGCGGTTTCCTGGCGTGAAACCGTCGCGACAGCTGGCGCCTCAGCCAGATCTCAAGGTGCTCCGGATTGTACTGAAGGATGCCGACAAGATGTCAGCAGAGGAGCAGGCCGCTATGACGCACCGGGACGACTTCCTGGCAGTCTTCGACGCCAGGGGCAGTCGCCAGCAGTTATACACGCCATTCCGCCCCCGGGTGATTTTTCAGTGATCCTCCGCGGTATCGCTGCCAACTATAGTACCGTCTGGCTGCCCGCACCCTCCCCTCCTTGCCTCCGCGCCGACAGCTTGCTGTCCACTGCCACGCACCGACAGTGGTCGCTGCTAGGCAGATGCTCGATCCGCCGCAACAGGGACCCGACCGCCACTGGCCTGGGCTACAAGCGGCTCTGCGGGTCGCCTACGAGCAGGCCGAGAAGGCTGCAGACGCTCAGCAGATGGTCAAGGACCTGCGCAGCTGCCAGCAGCAGAAGCACGACGGCAAGGGGGCCTGGTTCTGGTACAAGCGCCTCGGGCACCCGGACGGCCTCGGCCGGCCCGCACCGCCACGATGTTCCCGGCGCACCGGCCAATTAGCGGCTTCGTACCTGGGCCGCGGCCGCTGCCGAGATCGCCGGACAGCTGCGCCGCCCCCACCCCTGCTCCCATATGCAGCCGCCGCCGCCCGCCTGGCTGCCCTGGCCGGCGGCCGCCCCGCCCAGGTCAGTGGCGGACTACCTAGTACCCCCGCTGATCGGCCCACTTGGCGACCCGTCAGAATGCCTCCTTTCACCTCCCGCGAGGTCACGGAGGCGGTCCAGCGTCTGCGTTACGACGCCGCCACCGGCTCCGACGAGATTCCGGCCGCGGTCGTGAAACTTGCAGCCGAGTTCGAGGACACTGGTGTCAATGATGCTGCTCTTCCGGGGTATCTGCAACCGCATTCTGCTGTCGTCGCAACCGCCCCCAGCGGCCTGGCAACACAGTTTTCGCACGATGCTGTACAAGAACAAGGGGTCGCCAGCCGACCCCGGTAACTACAGAGGGGTGTGCATCCAAAGTGCCCCCCTCAAGCTTCTCATGCGGCTCATCCTGAACCGCCTGCGCACGGCCCTGGACGTGGGCCACCTCAGCGAGACTCAGCACGGCTTCTGTTCAGGTCGCACCACAGTACAGGCGCTCTTCGCTTCACGCCGCCTTGTGGAAGAACTGCAACGTACGCCTTCAGCCTGGTGAGTCCCCTCTGCACCTTGCGCTGGTGGACTTCATCAAAGCCTTCGATTCGGTTTTCTGGCCTGCGCTATGGGACATCCTCGCTCTTTTCCGGATCCCCCGCCCCATTATTGCTGTCATCCGCAACCTGTATGAAGGGTCCACCACTTCGGTGCGCACTTCCTACGGGACCACGCCACCATGCCCTTTACAGAAGGGTGTGTGGCAGGGCTGCGTGCTCTCACCATACCTGTTCATTATTATGGTCGAATACGTAATATATGTCGGTAATGATTCAGGCGCGCAAGCGGTTTGCCCGCATCGTGGGTACTGGAACCAGGGGTGCAGGTCGAAAACCGTGGCTGGCATGGCGGGGCGGAAACGGAGATTCGGCTGGCGGACATCATCTATGCAGACGACACCGCCCTCTTCGAGGACACTGAGCACGTGCAGACGTGGCTTGACTGCCTGGCTATCGAGGCCCGTGCAGTGGGGCTTGAGGTCAGCAAGAAGATAGAGGCTCTGGCGATTGGGCTCACTCAGCTACCGCCCGCCCTCTTTCTCCTTGACGGCTCACGAGTCCTGTGAAACTTGGCGGGCCAGGCCGGGCGGTCCCGATCACTCAGTGATCGGGACCGCGTCAAGTTGCTGGGCAGCCTCCTCCCCAGCTGCGAGGCTGATGTGGACCACCGCATCTCCCTCGCCTGGCACGCTTTACGCAAATACCGGGCCCTGCATGTGGCGCAAGCCCCTGGGCAAGATAGAGAAACAGGACCTGTTCAAGGTCCTCGTCCTCCCTGTTCTTACGTACGGGGCCGAGACGTGGACCCTCGAGATCACCGCCGACCTGGCCAGCCCGAAAGCTGAACGGTGCGGTCACCAACATGCTACGCTCCATTTTCCGAGTAGGCTATGCTGCTCATGTTCGCAATGAGGACCTGTACCTCGGCATGCCATATATCACCAGCACCATTAAGCAGCGGCGCCTGCAGCTAGTAGGGCACTTAGTTAACGCCAAGCGCATTGGCGTGATCCTGATTCGGCATATCTCTGCGATTCCAGGGGCACCGGAACGAGTTCATTCCGACAAGTATCAAGAAAGTTATGGCGTTCCGACTTCCCGGTCGCGCGCGAGCGCGAGCCGGCTGTTCTTCTAAGTCGGACGTGAATATTTGCCGACGACATATGGGGTCGACAGTAATTCCTGGGCTGACAGGAATTAGGTGCTGAGCCTACGACGGTATTGGGTTAATACGTCGTACGCAGGAAATAGGAACCTTAACCTGTGGTCTGGTGGTACCGCAGGCCTAGTCCTGGACTTCTAGGTGCAGATGCAATAATCACTGTGGTGACTGTACTCTGTGGTCACTGTGCCTGTATGGCAGACCTACTGTATAGGAACTGGGCGCTGTACAGGTAGTGAATACTGTACCGGGGGTGTTATTACTGAGCAGGCCTCCTAGGCTGCTCAGGACTAGCAAGCACAGTGCACAAGTATATAAACAATAGGCCAGTGCCAATTGGGCATCTCTTGCGAGCCCGCCTCACGTGTTTTTGCCTTGACTTGGCAAGCGCGTGTACAAGCCTCAAGTGTGTGAGCGCTGTAACATTATCCAATTTTAACAAAGCTCCGTTTCCAACCATATTCACACATTGCTGCATTGCAACCATATCCTTCACATTGCGTTTGCTAAGAACGTTAACTCAAATTACAACCAGTCTCAGCGGAGCGGCCAGGAGGGTCGTTGCTGGTTGCGGTGTGCAGCGTTGACGACGCGAGGAGCTCGTCCGGTGGTGAATGGTGCAGGAAGAACAACGGCAGCAGGATTTCCGGTTTCGGCAGTCTGCTGGGGGTTCGATTTCGCCTGAATTGCGTCGTGTCGTTCGAGATCTATCTTTATTGCTTGCAGATCGTCCGCCTGTTAATCGCAGCTTCGTGCAATTCGTCGACGACCAGGTCGAAGATTGGGAGCGAATTCTGCGGCACGTCCAAACCATCGTCATTCCGGAGCACCGGAGCATCGACGACCTCGAGCAAGAGCTTCACGGTTTGGTCGGCATCCAGACGGTGATTACAGCAGTCGCTGAGCGGGTGCGGACGGAGTTGGCGGCGAGGCGAGGAGAGGCTGCGGAGGCAGCTGGCGCAGTGCGACACGAGTTCGTGCCGGCAGCAGCGGTTGCGGGTGTACCACGTACTGTCGCAGGCGTAATCGGCGACGAGGGTGTTGCAGCGGGACCAGTTAGGCGTGACCGACGCGGAGCGGAGCATTACAGGCGGCTTGCACTGAGGTCGGGGCGACAGCGGAAGCCATCACCGGAGGACAGCGCGCGGCAAGAGTCGGCTGGTTTCCGGAGCGAGCAAGGGTTCCTTTGCAGGAACTGCCCCAACCCCTTCGCGTTCGTGTGACGCGTTGGGAAGAGTTTGCCCCTCTTGGTTACGAGAGTGACCTTGAGGTGGGAGCAGTGGGCGTCGCTGGGCTAGGCGAAGAAACACTTGGCGACCACGAGGTGCCAAGATACAATCCGCGGGGTGCCAACGACGGGTTGTCACTCTGTCTACTATACCAACGGTGACGATTCTGTCATCGCGGGCCGACAGCGGGTCGACGACGGCGCAGCGGGTAGCAGGGTGCCAGAGCTGATTGTGGTGAGCGACAGCGACAGCGACAAGGAGAACCAGGACGCGCCTGGGGCCAACCGTGGTGGTCTTGCCTGAGTGGTAACACTTGGCACTTTCCTTTCTTGTTCAGTAGCTTATATTGCTTTAATTGCTGCTTGGCCACTTGGCTGGCTGTAGCAGATCTGAACAGAGGCCATCATGGATGAGGGAGCTATTGACCAACAAGCACGCTTTATGGGCTTTGCGCGGCGCGGCGCTGGGCTGGATGGACGAGATGGACGCGATGGACGCGGTGGACGCGATGGACGCGGGGACGGCCAGGCGCTGGGAGACCAGGCTGCGGTGCCAGATGATCAGAGCCAAGGATCGCAGGGCGGTCAGAACGCGCCAGCCGCAGATCAAGCGGCGCCTAAGCGACCGACCGTGGCTGAGGGGTACGCGGTGCTAGGCCAGTTTCAGTCCATCAAGGACAATTGGCAGCCCCGGGACGCTGAGAGGATGTTAGAGGACATGAACTTGTACACGGAGATATACACCGGTGACAAGCTTCGCATCCTGGCGTCTAGTGCCTACATAAGGCAGTCGGCGAGGCGGCTGTTCAAGTTTGTTCGGGAGCGACATGCGGCGGGGGACACCTGGGCGGCGTTTATGACGCGACTCAGGGTGTTCCTGAGTGACAAGAGGACCATAGATGGGTCCCACCTGAAGCAAGAATACCTGGACTACAAGCCCATCAAGGGGCAGCTAGTGGTCCACGCCTTTGAAGACTTCGTCAAGCTGAGGGAGGACGCCATGGCCAAGGGATTCTTCGTTGCAGATCGGATGGCCATGGGCGACTTTCTCAAGTCGCTGCAGCTGGATCCGGTCACCATGGATAATGTGACCATCCACATGCGACAGGTCCATGGCTGGGCAGCCATGACGGACCAGTTGTATGAGTGTTTCAGCGGCAAGTACGTGGGTGGTAAGCGCCCTCGTCAAGGTGACGAGGAGGCCGCTGAACCTACGGTTAAGTCCATGAGGGGATCGGGCCACGGGGGCCCAGCGCCCTCGAGAGGGCCTGAGACCTCTTCAAGGGGTCGAGGAAGGTCCAGGAGGGGGCGTGACAGAAGGGCTGGACGGGGGACCCCGCCGAAGTCGGGACATCCACAGTCCCAGTTTGACTTCAAGAGGGTGGGTGGTCCTCCCAAGGCTGGGCCCAGCAGTGGGACCTCACGGGACATCAGTCAGGTGGAATGTTATTTCTGCCAGGGGAAGGGTCACTTCAGGAATGAGTGTCCCTCGTACCTGAGGCAGGAAGGTCAGAGCAAGCCAGCTCAGGGTGGCAGCAAGGACAAGGCTGGTCCATCCCAGGACAAGGGCAAGGGCAAGGCTGCTGATCATTGACTTGAGCCTGCACACATCCCTGAACCCTGGAGGGTGCCCCCAGGGGTGTGTAATGAAGCTGCTAGTGACAGCAGTGAGGGGCAGCCCCATGCTCTAGTGAAAGAGCCTATTGGACACGATGGGGCAAGCTTGGTTACCACAGAGAGTATGCCAGCTGTAGCTGCAGTGGTTACTCGCCAACGTGCCCGCCATGGCGGTGCTGAGCCTGAGGTAGGACCTGGTGATGTGGACCCAGGTGGATCTCAGAAGCATTCTGACCGTGCAGGACTGGCACAGGATGGTCAGGATGAGGATAGGGCTGGAGACAGTCTGACAGGCACGACCCTGGTGCCTCCTGCAGTGTGAGCCAGTACGGCAATACGGCAATACGGCAAAACCTCGGCGTATTGCGTATTGCCGTATTATACGCGTATTATACGCGTATTATACGCCAAAAAAAAAAAAGTGGTTTTTTGACCGGAAAAGTGGATTTTCAATTAGGATAAAATATTCTAAGGTGTTTATCCCATGGGCGTGCCTCTCAAAAACTCTAGCTAATGTCTCAATCTTGATGAAAAACAATACAATGCACGTAGAGGTCGCCGGTAGCCGTTTGACACTCACTTGGTTGTCTCATCAATTGTATGAAGTGTAATTAATTAATTAATTAGTTAATTATCACGTGACTGCGTCACGTGGGTGCCAATACAAAGTAGAGGAACCTTCAACCCCTGTACACAATGAGAGGGAGGGAGGGCGCCCTAGCTTCTCTCACTGCCACCGCCCACCAGTCGGTGGGCAGGCCACATCGAGCGCTCTATCCACATCACGGGGCCGGGGCGCATCACTGTGGGACAACCATTATTAACGATACCAGAGGTAGGCTGAAGCATAGCTGATGCTGTACAAGAAAGGTGAAGTGGGCTCAACGGGCGTCTGCTAAGGCATAAGCAAATGGCCACGCTGAGCCATGGCTGGGCTAATGTGATTGCGTTCATGCCACTCTAAACCGTTGGGGCTACTCTAAGCCGTTGGGGCTAGATCAGTATACTATGCTCGAGAAATACATGGCAAGTCATGCTATAATGAAAAAGCTATGTCGATTGCCCTCTTCTAGACAGCTGGCTAGAATCTATTCTGGGGGAGCCCTAGGGGGTGTCGACAGTTTGTTGTTTACATAAAGGTCATGAAGTGTGATACTCATCCACTGCATGGTATATAGATTGCTAATTGAACTAATTCCTTATTACAACCATGAACTTATTGATAGGTATACGATTCGACCCAAAACCTTGATACAGTATGCAATAAAACGTGAACAGGATAGCACATACCAGATCAAAACCGCAGATTAATTACCTTCCTTGCTGGAGCTAGCCGGATGCCCACCTCATCGATGTAGCTGCGAGCCGCTTTCCTGGCCGTCGTCGCCAATAAAACATGTCAGCAATATATTTTACACATCTATCCGCGTACAAACGTATCGACTTATTTCCCGCCTAGTAACAGTTAGCACATGCACGGCGACCGACCTGGTCGCTGATCAAACGAGGTTGCTGCACCGAGCATAGGGTCGAGACATATCTGCGCACACCCAGGCGTTGCCTGCCAATGATATACGCTGTTTAGGACCTATGGATCATGCCTGCAAAATTGCAGTTCAAAATGTCAAGCCATGCTCCCATACCAGTCAGATTTCTGCACCTCCATGGCCGCGGAGGTCAACTATCATATTTATGCAAGTCGGTCTCGTTTTGCCATCGTTTAGGCACGACTCACATGAGGCTCGGTGAACTCCGTCGGTGAACTCTTTGTGAACTGGGTCGACGGCCGGGTCGCCACCGGCGCTTCACCGGCCCTTCACTTCGAGTTCACGCACTCACATGGGTCGCAACGACGTAGTGAACTGCTCGCCAGTGAACTCGTTTGTGAACTGGCGGAGGCGCGGGAAGACAGCCCAGATTTCGCGGGAAAGGGCGCAAACGTCAAGCAAGTGCATGATGCATCCTTGCATGCTGGCTAATAACATGCACGTCTTGTCCAGCTGTAAACCACTAACTTCTGCACCACTAATTTGATACAGTGCTGCAGAAATATGATAAAAACGCGCTGGTGACCTGTCGTGCATGTCGCTTTTCCAGTCGTCCGCAGACAGGTAGCTTTCTTTGCAAGTTTTTCCAGGTGTTGGTGCCAGTGCTTCTCTGTCGATATTGTTTCAAAGCCGGTTTGTTTATTGGCTGGGGACGACCCCAGAGCCGCCCGCCGTCACATGCACAAAACATGCCATATCTCGCTGGAGGCGTTCGGTTATTTACCGGAGAAAATCGGCCCGATCAGCGAGCCGAATCTCCAGACAATGGCGGGCGCGGGCTCCGGTTGGACGTGGTAAGACCCGAGCAAATGCTCATTGGTGCATTAGAGTGGCTTTCTCATAGCTGCGACTATGGTACCTTGGAGCGTGCATATGGCATCGCTTCAAACACGTGGTCCAAAAATGGGGAACGCCCTGGCATTCTACGAGAACTTGAAGATGCTTTCAACAGCAAACAGCAAGCGTAGGTTCCGGTTGGACGCCTATGGTAACCTGGACTGTGTATACGTCGTCGCTCCAAACGCAATGCCCTGCCCACCCATACGTGCATGTGCACGTGTGGCATGTGGGCATGCACACGCACACGCACACGCACACGCACACGCACACGCACACGCACACGCACACGCACACGCACACGCACGCACACGCACACGCACACGCACACGCACACGCACACGCACACGCACACGCACACGCACACGCACACGCACACGCACACGCACACGCACACGCATACGTACATGCACATCTAGAGTCTCTCTCTCTCTCTCTCTCTCTCTCTCTCTCTCTCTCTCTCTCTCTCTCTCTCTCTCTCCCTCCCTCCCTCCCTCTCCCTCCCTCCCTCCCTCCCTCCCTCCCTCCCTCCCTCCCTCCCTCCCTCCCTCCCCTCTCCCTCCCTCCTCCCTCCCTCCCTCCCTCCCTCCTCCCTCCCTCCCTCCCTCCCTCCCTCCCTCCCTCCCTCCCTCCCTCTCCTCCCTCCCTCCCTCCCTCCCTCCCTCCCTCCCTCCCTCCCTCCCTCCCTCCCTCCCTCCCTCCTCCCTCCCTCTCCCTCCCTCCTCCCTCCCTCCCTCCCTCCCTCCCTCCCTCCCTCCCTCCCTCCCTCCCTCCCTCCCTCCCTCCCTCCCTCCCTCCCTCCCTCCCTCCTCCCTCCCTCCCTCCCTCCCTCCCTCCCTCCCTCCCTCCCTCCCTCCCTCCTCCCTCCCTCCCTCCCTCCCTCCCTCCCTCCCTCCTCCCTCCCTCCCTCCCTCCCTCCCTCCTCCCTCCCTCCCTCCCTCCCTCCCTCCCCCTCTCCCTCCCTCCCTCCCTCCCTCCCTCCCTCCCTCCCTCCCTCCCTCCCTCCCTCCCTCCCTCCCTCCCTCCCTCCTCCCTCCCTCCCTCCCTCCCTCCCTCCCTCCCTCCCTCCCTCCCTCCCCCCGTCCCTCCCTCTCCCTCCCTCCCTCCCTCCCTCCCTCCCTCTCTCTCTCTCTCTCTCTCTCTCTCTCTCTCTCTCTCTCTCTCTCTCTCTCTCTCTCTCTCTCTCTCTCTCTCTCTCACACACACACACACACACACACACACACACACACACAACACACGCACAAGTTCACTCACTCACTCACTCACTCACTCACTCACTCACTCACTCACTCACTCACTCACTCACTCACTCACTCACTCACTCACTCACTCACTCACTCACTCACTCACTCACTCACTCACTCACTCACTCACTCACTCACTCACTCACTCACTCACTCACTCACTCACTCACTCACTCACTCACTCACTCACTCACTCACTCACTCACTCACTCACTCACTCACTCACTCACTCACTCACTCACTCACTCACTCACTCACTCACTCACTCACTCACTCACTCACTCACTCACTCACTCACTCACTCACTCACTCACTCACTCACTCACTCACTCACTCACTCACTCACTCACTCACTCACTCACTCACTCACTCACTCACTCACTCACTCACTCACTCACTCACTCACTCACTCACTCACTCACTCACTCACTCACTCACTCACTCACTCACTCACTCACTCACTCACTCACTCACTCACTCACTCACTCACTCACTCACTCACTCACTCACTCACTCACTCACTCACTCACTCACTCACTCACTCACTCACTCACTCACTCACTCACTCACTCACTCACTCACTCACTCACTCACTCACTCACTCACTCACTCACTCACTCACTCACTCACTCACTCACTCACTCACTCACTCACTCACTCACTCACTCACTCACTCACTCACTCACTCACTCACTCACTCACTCACTCACTCACTCACTCACTCACTCACTCACTCACTCACTCACTCACTCACTCACTCACTCACTCACTCACTCACTCACTCACTCACTCACTCACTCACTCACTCACTCACTCACTCACTCACTCACTCACTCACTCACTCACTCACTCACTCACTCACTCACTCACTCACTCACTCACTCACTCACTCACTCACTCACTCACTCACTCACTCACTCACTCACTCACTCACTCACTCACTCACTCACTCACTCACTCACTCACTCACTCACTCACTCACTCACTCACTCACTCACTCACTCACTCACTCACTCACTCACTCACTCACTCACTCACTCACTCACTCACTCACTCACTCACTCACTCACTCACTCACTCACTCACTCACTCACTCACTCACTCACTCACTCACTCACTCACTCACTCACTCACTCACTCACTCACTCACTCACTCACTCACTCACTCACTCACTCACTCACTCACTCACTCACTCACTCACTCACTCACTCACTCACTCACTCACTCACTCACTCACTCACTCACTCACTCACTCACTCACTCACTCACTCACTCACTCACTCACTCACTCACTCACTCACTCACTCACTCACTCACTCACTCACTCACTCACTCACTCACTCACTCACTCACTCACTCACTCACTCACTCACTCACTCACTCACTCACTCACTCACTCACTCACTCACTCACACACACACACACACACACATTCTTTTCATGGATGGGCATCTGGTTTCCCATATCAGAGTGGGCATAAGCAAGAGTTTGTTTTAGAACTGAACTCCTTACTTCATTTAGCAAATGTGAGTCAACATTTCAGAATTATAATAATGGAAATTCCATTAGCTTACCGTATGATGCTACACATGTTCA
Source organism: Mesostigma viride (assembly GCA_009746045.1). Classification (NCBI taxonomy): domain Eukaryota; kingdom Viridiplantae; phylum Streptophyta; class Mesostigmatophyceae; order Mesostigmatales; family Mesostigmataceae; genus Mesostigma; species Mesostigma viride. The sequence goes on from RPFO01000819.1 coordinate 762,906, forward strand.
TAGTGGTCAATTACGTGAGCTCCTTGAGCTAGTCACACGCACTGGGGGTACTGTGGTTGTTAAGACCTCACTTGGACATGTGCAATGTCTTGAATTGGTTGCTCATTGAGTGAGACATAATGTTGGACGTATTGTGGCTGCTTAACAATAACTTTGTGCACGCGTAATTCTTTAATCATGACTAATGTCGGGCGCGTTGCAATTATAAAGGGAGGCATGCAACTATGCAATGTGCGAACATATTAATTCCATTTAGGGTTATTGCAGTTCAAAAGGAGTGGTGCCGTCGCAAACCGTGTAGATCCCGCTCTGAATGTTAGCCAGCCATAGTTGTAACTTACAAGGCTGCACATTTCCACCTCCATTTGTTTCCATCGTTGTGAATGACTCGACTAACACGGATGAGTCAACAGCAGGCTCGAGATATCAACAGCATGGTCCGGGATCTCCATATTTCTGGCCTGCGCTAGTTGCTTTAGTGATAGTCTTTACATTGTCATCAAGTGAGTGAGACAACAAACATGACAATTGCCTGGGGCCAGCAGATAAATGTCCAAAATTATTTCAATGAGCAATAAAAGTGATTACTACAAGTAGTCAAGGAAGTGTTATCGCACAGCAAATTTGAAGCAATATCTTATGAATCACGTTCCATAGTGGCCATCATGATCGCACACACAAAAAGAGCATGCCCCTGAAAGAAAAGAGATCGGACTCAACGGACCTTACAAGTTGACCTTTCTTACCAACCAGTGTGCCTAGAACGTGAAGCGTGGGGCGGCCAGCAACGAAAGATTGTTCATGCAGACGGACCGCCCATGCTATTGCCGGGCGCATCAGTGTGTATGTCAATGAGACAACAGCGCAGGCCAGAGATCTGGAGAATCCGGACCAAGGTAGCTCGAGCCTGCCGTTATGTTATCCGCGTTTTCGAGTCGTGCACGATGATGGATATGAACCAGTGTGTATGTGGCCATCAACACCAATTGCCGCCATCCATATTGTCATCAGGGCGTTGTGAGTTTCACGTTTGCTTTGTCGCTCATATTTCGCTTTGCCTTCGGCTTAGGCGAGCTCGCCTTGTCATCTCCAAAGAGTATGCAATGCCGCACAAGAAGACCGACATTTATTACTGCGCCAACTATCGTCCTCAAGATTGCCAGCATCTCCAAAGATCACCAAAGCCGCAACCAGATCGAGTGCGGCGCTGTGCCCTTCGCGTGCAATGCTCTGCTCTTCTACAGCCGTGGGGCTCGGAGCATTTGGGTTAATGTCGTCGCTAATAGCAGGCTTCGGGTCACCTTTCGCGAGGGTAGCCCGTTGTAGCCATTCCTGAAAAAGCTGGTCGGTGTCCCTCATGGCTGGCGACTCCCGAGCACCTGCCACCTTCCCGCGCATGTTGCACGTCTGGCATATTCATGGGCTTGCTTCGCGCCAAACGCACGCTGTCCACCACAAGTTCACAAAGAGTTCACGAGGAGTTCACGGGGAGTTCACGGGGAGTTCACAACTTCGGACTTCGGGGAGATTGTGAACTCGTCCTGTGAACTCGTGAACTCCTCGGGACCCAAAATTAGCTCGGCCCCGGTCGGCCCAGTTCACAAAAGAGTTCACAAAGAGTTCACCGCCTCATGTGAGTCGTGCCTTACCCACGCCGTCAACTGGCAGAGATGACAAGCGGGACCAACCGTAGGCCCGTACTCCCCAAGTACGGTTCAGGCTGCGTACCTGCCTAGGTCAGCAACGCCAAAACTAGCTCTGGCGCCAAATTCCGGAGCCGGGCGCCGTATAATACGCGAAAAATACGTATTATGCGCCGTATTGGCGTTGAGAACGCAATACGCCGTATTTCTAGTACGTTAGTACGCCAAACCCCGCCGTATTGTATAATACGGCGTATTTACCGTATTATACGGCGTATTGGCGTTCACTGGGCCCTCCTGTACATAAGGGATCTGTACATACCTTGAGTGCTAATAATGACAATAAAAGGTTTTCTCTCTTGTATGACATTGCCTCAAGGTTGCATACCATGTTTGGCCATGCAGCTCAGTCTTTGCAAGTTGCTAGACGGCTGGGAGGAAGTGAGTTGTACTCCATCTGCCAACAGGTTGCTCAAGCTTGCAAGTGCAGGCTAGTTGCTAGAAAGCCCAAGCAGTCTCATGCCAGGACTCCTATTTTGCAGCCAGGCCATGTGCAGGTAGATATTCAGAGAATCAGGGGTTTGAAGCTGCTGGTGGCAGTGGACAGATATACCAAGTACAAGACCCTAGAGATCCTGCCTGACATGGAGAAGCCTACATTGATTGCTGCTCTGAAGTTGACAAGGAGCAGGTACCCTGGGTTGGAGTTGTTGCAGTGTGACATTCAGTTTGAGTGCTGTGAGAACCTGCCAGAGTTTCCAGAGTTGCTGATTACACCCAGGGAGAGCCACGGCCAGCAAGGGGTGGTGGAGAGAGCCATCCAAGAGATCAAGACTGTGCTGCTGGTGGAGAGGATTCCAAGGACGTCATCTGCCATTGTGACATCTGCATGGCTACGTTCTGTGGAGGACAGGCTGAACCTGAGGACTCCCATGTTCTTTGGTGACATTGCCATCAATCCTCTTATGCTGCATACCAGGATGCTGACAGCTGATGCTGAGCAGGCATGGAAGGAGAAGCTAGAGGCCAAGTTCCTCAAGCTGAGGCAGAAAGACAAGGGCTGGAGTGTCCTAGAACCTAACGTTGGACAACAGGTTGTTGTGTGGAAGGAACCAAGCTTTCCAGGGAAACGTGGCAGCTGGCATGATGGGGTGGTGACCCGAGTAGAAGCCGCTGGTCATAAGTGCTGGGTGGCCATTGATGGCTCCCAAGCAGTGCACCGTCTGTCCTGGTCAAAGATCCGTCCCCGGGGAGGTAATCAAGGAGACCTCTTCCAGGTGCCCGCTGGTGTACAAGGCGGGGGTGACGTGGAGCTTCCTGATCAGGGTGCTACAGCTGTATCGAGCCCTCAGGGTGACCCTGGCCCGGCCCCTGGGGTACCTTCACATACGGTGGTTGGGCAAGCAGGCGGACAGGCTGCACCTCCGGAACGGCCCGACACCAGGCCTAGGGGTGTGCGTCTATCAGATATTGTACAGGCTTTGCAAAGAGCCAAGAAGGAGCCTAAGGTGTCCAAGCTTGTCCAGTTGGATGAACCTGAGGTAGCTGCCATGGAGATAGATACCAATGCACAGGTTTCTGTCATGGGACCTCAGCATACAGGAGAACTGCTGGTCGGAGAACCAAGTTGCCCCTGGGTGTCTGATTTCAGTGGTAGGACGCATCTAAGGGTGTTGGGAGAGGTTACTGCCCCTGTCATGGGTGTGGATGTGACCTTCCTTGTCCTAGAGGACTATGATGGCCCTGTGATTTTGGGTCAGAATTTTCTGGGCAATCCTGGGATTTCTATCAGAGCTACAGCTCTGAGAAGAGATGGCTGGGGGATGATTCCCCTAGAAAATTTCAGGACAACATTTCCAGTCAGGTGCAGGGCCAAGCCAGTCAAGGGTGTAAAATGGGATGAAGGGGAGGTGCCCCCAGCGGCCAGTTTGGTGATTCCAGCTGTGTTGCACCCCAGCAGTATTGGCATAACTCACAGGAGCCTTGCTGCACACTCTCCTTTGACATATGACCAGCTGGTCCAAGAGATGAGCTCGCCTACTTTGTTTGAGGCTTGGAAGCTCGCCTTCTCCAAGGCATTGGAGGAGTGGTTGCAGTTTGAGTGTGCTGCACCAACAGACAGACGTCCCCCAGCATCAAGGAAGCTTGCTTTGAGATTTGTGCTGAAGAGGAAGGTTGTGGATGAGGTATCAGTGCCCCATGTCAGGCCTGTCCTGAATGAGTATCACGGCACGGGGAGTCTGCCAGGAGAGGAGCTATACACGCCAGGGATGCTACACGACACATGGAGAATTTTGCTATGTCTCTACGTGGGGTTGCTGAACAGGGGAGCAGCTATGTCATCAGTGCTGCTGGACTTCAAGAGGGCATTTTTAAAATCTGATCCAGAAGTGGCCAGGAGGGTGTGGAAGCAGGATGAGCCTTACTGTGTTGAGGTGCCTGCCATCTGGAAGCTGGAGCTGCATCAACAATTCCTGGTTATTCTGAAGGGCCTGGAAGGACTCAGGTCGAGCCCAATCATCTGGAGACTCACGCTGCAGGAAGCTCTGATCAGTGAGTGTGGCTTGAGAGTGTCTTCAGTTGATCCCTGTTTGCTGCTGGCCCAATGGGAGGGTCTGCCAGTGTATGCTAGTTTGCATGGAGATGATCTGCATTTGCTAGCCCCCACGACCTGGCTGAAGAAGTTTATTCCTGTCATCAGTGGCAAGTTTTCACTGGGCAAGGAGCTGTGGCAGGAGCCCAACAAGCCTGTAGTGTTCTGTGGAATGCAGGCTACCCTGTTCAGGAGGGACGGGGAGTGGAGTATCAGGCTTCAGGCTGGAGGAGATTATAAACAGACCATTGTGAAGGCCTTGCCAGAGAAGATCACCCAGGCTGCAGGACCTGAGTTGAGAGGCATGTGGGCCTGGTTTGCCAGCATCTGTGGTCCGTCTCTGATGGTCCATAGCAGAATGCCTGATGAGGTGCTTGAGGATGAGAAGCCTCGAGTCATAGCCCGGTTGGTGGAGAGTGTCAGGGTTTTAGTATAAACCCTGGATGTGCCCGTTTGCCAGCCTATGTTATGTTGTGGCCAATCTTCTGTATTTTCTGGCCAAGGATATTATTAGGGCTGAGTAGGGCTTGCCGTGTTCTTTCCGGCGGTACTTTTCTTATGACGGACAGTTGAGTATGCACAAAGATATTAGGTGCCGAAGTTAGGATTAATTCGGCTCTACCTTGTGGTTGCATGGTACGGTTTGTAGGGCGTGAGTATCTCGTGCCATTTGGCGGTGGCTAACTCCTAGCGCCGCGCAATAGTGGGGTCGAATATTGGTGCCGAATATTCGCATCATTGCCTAGTGGATTTTGTGTGCCAGTTGTTCAAGTCGAGACACTTTATGTGTTAAGTTAACGTAGGGATAATGTGTGCAGCCGACCTTGGACATTGTTTAAGAGGTCGGCGTGCACCTTTTCACGTTACCTGATGGTGGGCCAGTTGCCTTGTGGCTTGGCAATGGACACCGGTCACGGTCCTTAAATTCTATATATGCGTCTTTTATTGTATTAATGAAATGAGTTGTGCCGCAACATTTGAGCTCATTCGTTGACGCATTATTAGGATTTTTGACAGAGAGTACCCCTGATCTGATTTTGTCTGGGATTGACTTTGCCCAGCCTATCACCTTGGAGATCTTTGTTGACAGTTCCATGGATGCTCGCCAGGTTACCAAGGTCAGGGGGAGATCTGCTGCTCTGTTTGCTTTTTATCAGAGCAGGGCAAGTTTGTTCAGCTGGTACAGCAGACTGCAGAAGAGGGTCTGTATCAGTTCAGATGTGGCAGAATGCAGGGCCATATGCGAGGGGATCCAGTCCAGCCTGTACATAAAGGAGTTAATGCTGGAGCTGGCTTCAGTTACCCCTTGGACCTTGCAGATGGAGACGTTGTTGCTAACAGACAGCATGGGTATGGTCCAGTTTGTTCACAAGCAGCTGGCCAGGAGCCGGGACCTGGATTATTTGTTGCTGAAGGAGTTGGCCAGTTTGGTTGACTTGAAGCATATCCCTGGCGAGGAGAACCCTGCTGATGCATTGACAAAGCTGCCACACAAGGCCCCAGCCCAGTACAATGTACTGAGGAAGCTCATGAATGCTGACTGTCAAGTCGGTCTATCTGTCTAAAAGCTGAGAGCTGGGTGCTTAAGTCTCTGGATATCAGGCTGGGAGCTTGATTGTACATAATCCTGAGCACACCTTGAGGGGTGAGACATGTCTCTCGTGTGGGAATGTCTGACATTGTCTCTGATGGAGAGATGTCTATCTGGGGTTTTCATCTCAGTCTGAGGTTTCCCCAGATCTGTGGTTTGTGGGCGGGGTTCGATTCCCTGGTGCCGTCCTAAGGCGGAGTTTCACGGACTGGCTGACCCATCCACCATGCTGGTGAGGTGGCGACAGGTCCCCTGATTTTCCACGGTTGGAACGAGTATAGGAGCTTGTGTTTTGCATGTGCTTCGCGTAGATGTTGTGTCTGGTTCGATAAGGGGCAGCAGACCGGCGCCGACTCCCGTCTGGGGGTCAGCAATGTTTTCTGATGAGCTGTTGTGGGTGATCTGTGGGGTTTCGCCTAAGGTCCTGAAGGTTGTACATACTTCTCAAGTTCTTAGCTGAACACCTATGGGCTGCCACAGTTGGCCAACCTCTTGTACATGGGTAACACAACGAGCCTCCCGTGAAGGGATAGGGACTCATTGTAATTTGAGTTAACGTTCTTAGCACACGCAATGTGAAGGATATGGTTGCAATGCAGCAATGTGTGAATATGGTTGGAAACGGAGCTTTGTTAAAATCGGATAATGTTACAGCGCTCACACACTTGAGGCTTGTACACGCGCTTGCCAAGTCAAGGCACAACACGTGAGGCGGGCTCGCAAGAGATGCCCAATTGGCACTGGCCTATTGTTTATATACTTGTGCACTGTGCTTGCTAGTCCTGAGCAGCCTAGGAGGCCTGCTCAGTAATAACACCCCCGGTACAGTATTCACTACCTGTACAGCGCCCAACTCCTATACAGTAGGTCTGCCATACAGGCACAGTGACCACAGAGCACAGTCCACAGTGACTATTGCATCTGCACCTAGAAGTCCAGGACTAAGCCTGCGGTACCAACAGACCACAGGTTAAGGTTCCTATTTCCTGCGTACGACGTATTAATCCAATACCGTCGTAGGTACAGCACCTAATTCCTGTCAGCCCAGGAATTACTGTCGACCCCATATGTCGTCGGCAAATATTCACGTCCGACTTAGAAGAACAGCCGGCTCGCGCTCGCGCGCGACCGGGAAGTCGGAACGCCATAACTTTCTTGATACTTGTCGGAATGAACTCGTTCCGGTGCCGCTGGAATCGCAGAGATATGCCGAATCAGGATCACGCCAATGCGCTTGGCGTTAACTGAACCCTGGAGGGTGCCCCCAGGGGTGTGTAATGAAGCTGCTAGTGACAGCAGTGAGGGGCAGCCCCATGCTCTAGTGAAAGAGCCTATTGGACACGATGGGGCAAGCTTGGTTACCACAGAGAGTATGCCAGCTGTAGCTGCAGTGGTTACTCGCCAACGTGCCCGCCATGGCGGTGCTGAGCCTGAGGTAGGACCTGGTGATGTGGACCCAGGTGGATCTCAGAAGCATTCTGACCGTGCAGGACTGGCACAGGATGGTCAGGATGAGGATAGGGCTGGAGACAGTCTGACAGGCACGACCCTGGTGCCTCCTGTACATAAGGGATCTGTACATACCTTGAGTGCTAATAATGACAATAAAAGGTTTTCTCTCTTGTATGACATTGCCTCAAGGTTGCATACCATGTTTGGCCATGCAGCTCAGTCTTTGCAAGTTGCTAGACGGCTGGGAGGAAGTGAGTTGTACTCCATCTGCCAACAGGTTGCTCAAGCTTGCAAGTGCAGGCTAGTTGCTAGAAAGCCCAAGCAGTCTCATGCCAGGACTCCTATTTTGCAGCCAGGCCATGTGCAGGTAGATATTCAGAGAATCAGGGGTTTGAAGCTGCTGGTGGCAGTGGACAGATATACCAAGTACAAGACCCTAGAGATCCTGCCTGACATGGAGAAGCCTACATTGATTGCTGCTCTGAAGTTGACAAGGAGCAGGTACCCTGGGTTGGAGTTGTTGCAGTGTGACATTCAGTTTGAGTGCTGTGAGAACCTGCCAGAGTTTCCAGAGTTGCTGATTACACCCAGGGAGAGCCACGGCCAGCAAGGGGTGGTGGAGAGAGCCATCCAAGAGATCAAGACTGTGCTGCTGGTGGAGAGGATTCCAAGGACGTCATCTGCCATTGTGACATCTGCATGGCTACGTTCTGTGGAGGACAGGCTGAACCTGAGGACTCCCATGTTCTTTGGTGACATTGCCATCAATCCTCTTATGCTGCATACCAGGATGCTGCCAGCTGATGCTGAGCAGGCATGGAAGGAGAAGCTAGAGGCCAAGTTCCTCAAGCTGAGGCAGAAAGACAAGGGCTGGAGTGTCCTAGAACCTAACGTTGGACAACAGGTTGTTGTGTGGAAGGAACCAAGCTTTCCAGGGAAACGTGGCAGCTGGCATGATGGGGTGGTGACCCGAGTAGAAGCCGCTGGCCATAAGTGCTGGGTGGCCATTGATGGCTCCCAAGCAGTGCACCGTCTGTCCTGGTCAAAGATCCGTCCCCGGGGAGGTAATCAAGGAGACCTCTTCCAGGTGCCCGCTGGTGTACAAGGCGGGGGTGACGTGGAGCTTCCTGATCAGGGTGCTACAGCTGTATCGAGCCCTCAGGGTGACCCTGGCCCGGCCCCTGGGGTACCTTCACATACGGTGGTTGGGCAAGCAGGCGGACAGGCTGCACCTCCGGAACGGCCCGACACCAGGCCTAGGGGTGTGCGTCTATCAGATATTGTACAGGCTTTGCAAAGAGCCAAGAAGGAGCCTAAGGTGTCCAAGCTTGTCCAGTTGGATGAACCTGAGGTAGCTGCCATGGAGATAGATACCAATGCACAGGTTTCTGTCATGGGACCTCAGCATACAGGAGAACTGCTGGTCGGAGAACCAAGTTGCCCCTGGGTGTCTGATTTCAGTGGTAGGACGCATCTAAGGGTGTTGGGAGAGGTTACTGCCCCTGTCATGGGTGTGGATGTGACCTTCCTTGTCCTAGAGGACTATGATGGCCCTGTGATTTTGGGTCAGAATTTTCTGGGCAATCCTGGGATTTCTATCAGAGCTACAGCTCTGAGAAGAGATGGCTGGGGGATGATTCCCCTAGAAAATTTCAGGACAACATTTCCAGTCAGGTGCAGGGCCAAGCCGGTCAAGGGTGTAAAATGGGATGAAGGGGAGGTGCCCCCAGCGGCCAGTTTGGTGATTCCAGCTGTGTTGCACCCCAGCAGTATTGGCATAACTCACAGGAGCCTTGCTGCACACTCTCCTTTGACATATGACCAGCTGGTCCAAGAGATGAGCTCGCCTACTTTGTTTGAGGCTTGGAAGCTCGCCTTCTCCAAGGCATTGGAGGAGTGGTTGCAGTTTGAGTGTGCTGCACCAACAGACAGACGTCCCCCAGCATCAAGGAAGCTTGCTTTGAGATTTGTGCTGAAGAGGAAGGTTGTGGATGAGGTATCAGTGCCCCATGTCAGGCCTGTCCTGAATGAGTATCACGGCACGGGGAGTCTGCCAGGAGAGGAGCTATACACGCCAGGGATGCTACACGACACATGGAGAATTTTGCTATGTCTCTACGTGGGGTTGCTGAACAGGGGAGCAGCTATGTCATCAGTGCTGCTGGACTTCAAGAGGGCATTTTTAAAATCTGATCCAGAAGTGGCCAGGAGGGTGTGGAAGCAGGATGAGCCTTACTGTGTTGAGGTGCCTGCCATCTGGAAGCTGGAGCTGCATCAACAATTCCTGGTTATTCTGAAGGGCCTGGAAGGACTCAGGTCGAGCCCAATCATCTGGAGACTCACGCTGCAGGAAGCTCTGATCAGTGAGTGTGGCTTGAGAGTGTCTTCAGTTGATCCCTGTTTGCTGCTGGCCCAATGGGAGGGTCTGCCAGTGTATGCTAGTTTGCATGGAGATGATCTGCATTTGCTAGCCCCCACGACCTGGCTGAAGAAGTTTATTCCTGTCATCAGTGGCAAGTTTTCACTGGGCAAGGAGCTGTGGCAGGAGCCCAACAAGCCTGTAGTGTTCTGTGGAATGCAGGCTACCCTGTTCAGGAGGGACGGGGAGTGGAGTATCAGGCTTCAGGCTGGAGGAGATTATAAACAGACCATTGTGAAGGCCTTGCCAGAGAAGATCACCCAGGCTGCAGGACCTGAGTTGAGAGGCATGTGGGCCTGGTTTGCCAGCATCTGTGGTCCGTCTTTGATGGTCCATAGCAGAATGCCTGATGAGGTGCTTGAGGATGAGAAGCCTCGAGTCATAGCCCGGTTGGTGGAGAGTACCCCTGATCTGATTTTGTCTGGGATTGACTTTGCCCAGCCTATCACCTTGGAGATCTTTGTTGACAGTTCCATGGATGCTCGCCAGGTTACCAAGGTCAGGGGGAGATCTGCTGCTCTGTTTGCTTTTTATCAGAGCAGGGCAAGTTTGTTCAGCTGGTACAGCAGACTGCAGAAGAGGGTCTGTATCAGTTCAGATGTGGCAGAATGCAGGGCCATATGCGAGGGGATCCAGTCCAGCCTGTACATAAAGGAGTTAATGCTGGAGCTGGCTTCAGTTACCCCTTGGACCTTGCAGATGGAGACGTTGTTGCTAACAGACAGCATGGGTATGGTCCAGTTTGTTCACAAGCAGCTGGCCAGGAGCCGGGACCTGGATTATTTGTTGCTGAAGGAGTTGGCCAGTTTGGTTGACTTGAAGCATATCCCTGGCGAGGAGAACCCTGCTGATGCATTGACAAAGCTGCCACACAAGGCCCCAGCCCAGTACAATGTACTGAGGAAGCTCATGAATGCTGACTGTCAAGTCGGTCTATCTGTCTAAAAGCTGAGAGCTGGGTGCTTAAGTCTCTGGATATCAGGCTGGGAGCTTGATTGTACATAATCCTGAGCACACCTTGAGGGGTGAGACATGTCTCTGGTGTGGGAATGTCTGACATTGTCTCTGATGGAGAGATGTCTATCTGGGGTTTTCATCTCAGTCTGAGGTTTCCCCAGATCTGTGGTTTGTGGGCGGGGTTCGATTCCCTGGTGCCGTCTTAAGGCGGAGTTTCACGGACTGGCTGACCCATCCACCATGCTGGTGAGGTGGCGACAGGTCCCCTGATTTTCCACGGTTGGAACGAGTATGGGAGCTTGTGTTTTGCATGTGCTTCGCGTAGATGTTGTGTCTGGTTCGATAAGGGGCAGCAGACCGGCGCCGACTCCCGTCTGGGGGTCAGCAATGTTTTCTGATGAGCTGTTGTGGGTGATCTGTGGGGTTTCGCCTAAGGTCCTGAAGGTTGTACATACTTCTCAAGTTCTTAGCTGAACACCTATGGGCTGCCACAGTTGGCCAACCTCTTGTACATGGGTAACACAACGAGCCTCCCGTGAAGGGATAGGGACTCATTGTAATTTGTTTGTGCTCCTGAGCCAGTATGGGTGCTATGTACATATAATAAGGAATCCAAGCTGACTGTCATGCCCAGCGGGTTGTGACTTGTAGTCTGGGGAGGATATCCAGTACCCATTGTGTGTGTTTGTATGTAGACTTGTGTGAGCTGCTACAGCTCAAGAAAAGAAAGGATTGGAGTTAACGCCAAGCGCATTGGCGTGATCCTGATTCGGCATATCTCTGCGATTCCAGCGGCACCGGAACGAGTTCATTCCGACAAGTATCAAGAAAGTTATGGCGTTCCGACTTCCCGGTCGCGCGCGAGCGCGAGCCGGCTGTTCTTCTAAGTCGGACGTGAATATTTGCCGACGACATATGGGGTCGACAGTAATTCCTGGGCTGACAGGAATTAGGTGCTGTACCTACGACGGTATTGGATTAATACGTCGTACGCAGGAAATAGGAACCTTAACCTGTGGTCTGTTGGTACCGCAGGCTTAGTCCTGGACTTCTAGGTGCAGATGCAATAGTCACTGTGGACTGTGCTCTGTGGTCACTGTGCCTGTATGGCAGACCTACTGTATAGGAGTTGAGCGCTGTACAGGTAGTGAATACTGTACCGGGGGTGTTATTACTGAGCAGGCCTCCTAGGCTGCTCAGGACTAGCAAGCACAGTGCACAAGTATATAAACAATAGGGCAGTGCCAAATGGGCATCTCTTGCGAGCCCGCCTCACGTGTTGTGCCTTGACTTGGCAAGCTCGTGTACAAGCCTCAAGTGTGTGAGCGCTGTAACATTATCCAATTTTAACAAAGCTCCGTTTCCAACCATATCACACATTGCTGCATTGCAACCATATCCTTCACATTGCGTTTGCTAAGAACGTTAACTCAAATTACAACCAGTCTCAGCGGAACGGCCAGGAAGGGTCGTTGCCGGTTGCGGTGTGCAGCGTTGACGACGCAAGGAGCTCGTCCGGTGGTGAATGGTGCAGGAAGAACAACGGCAGCAGGATTTCCGGTTTCGGCAGTCTGCTGGGGGTTCGATTTCGCCTGAATTGCGTCGTGTCGTTCGGGATCTATCTTTATTGCTTGCAGATCGTCCGCCTGTAAATCGCAGCTTCGTGCAATTCGTCGACGACCAGGTCGAAGATTGGGAGCGAATTCTGCGACACGTACAAACCATCGTCATTCCGGAGCACCGGAGCATCGACGACCTTGAGCAGGAGCTTCACGGGTTGGTCGGCATCCAGACGGTGATTACTGCAGTAGCAGAGCGAGTGCGGACGGAGTTGGCAGCAAGGCGAAGCGAGGCTGCGGAGGCAGCTGGCGCAGTGCGACACGAGTTTGTACCGACAGCAGCGGGTGCGGGTTTACCACGTACTTTCGCAGGCGTCATCGGCGACGAGGGTGTTGCAGCGGGGCCAGTTAGGCGTGAACGACGCGGAGCGGAGCACTACAGGCGGCTTGCAGAGGTCGGGGCGACAGCGGAAGCCATCACCGGAGGACAGCGCGCGACAAGAGTCGGCAGGTTTCCGGAGCGAGTAAGAGTTCCTTTGCAGGAACTGCCCCGCCCCTTCGCGTTCGTGTGACGCGCTGGGAAGAGTTTGCACCTCTTGGGTACGATAGTGACCTTGAGGTGGGAGCAGGGGGTGTCGCTGGGCTAGGCGACGAGACACATCAAGTTTCGTTTAAGTGGCCAGCCGGAGCGGCTGCTTAGGTTTTAGCGGACAAGTGTTCGAAGCGCGTCATTGGTGAATTACTTGGGAACTTGGGTTTCCCCGCGAAACTCCAACCGCACGTTCAGATTTCCAAATCTCAAGTAAAGTTCGGCGCAACTTTCTGAACGGGGGCAGTTGACGAGCAGCATTCCTCCGGACGAATGAATTGCGTTCCATACTTGCGCAAAATTTTGAAAGGTAGCTTGCGTGCAGCCCTACTAAAATTTGCGCGGACGTTCAGATTTCCAAATCTCGGGTAAATTTCGGCGGAACTTTCTGAACGGGGGTAGTTGGCGGGCAGCGTTCCTCCAGACGAATGAAATGCGTTCCATACTAGCGCAAAATTTTGAAAGGTAGCTTGCGTGCAGCCCTACTAAAATTTGCGCGAAGTGTGGGACTGAAAATTCGTAACGGAAACGTTTTGGTAGTTGCCGTCACTTCCTTTTGTGCAAACGTGTGGGAGTGAAAATTCGTAACGGAAACTTTTTGGTAGTTGCCGTCACTTCATTTTGCGCGAGTGTTGGGCTGAAAATTCGTAACGGAAACTTTTTGGTAGTTGGCGTCACTTCCTTTGGTTCGACTGAAAATTCGCTGAAATTCGCTGAATTCGTACCGTAGCCTGATTTTTAGTACCTCGAAGTGACGGGGCACCTAAAAATTTGCCCACAAGTACACTTGGCAGCGCGCTCACTGGGAAAAATTGTACAGCCGCTCCGGCGGGCCACTTGAACGAATTGTAATGCACTTGGCGACCACGAGGTGCCAAGATACAATCCGCGGGGTGCCAACGACGGGTTGTCACCTGTCTACTATACCAACGGTGACGATTCAGTCATCGCGGGCCGACAGCGGGTCGACGACGGCGCAGCAGGTAGCAGGGTACCAGAGCTGATTGTGGTGAGCGACAGCGACGACGACAGCGACAAGGAGAACCAGGACGCGCCTGGGGCCAGCCGTGGTGGTCTTGCCTGAGTGGTAACACTTGGCACTTTCCTTTCTTGTTCAGTAGCTTATATTGCTTTAATTGCTGCTTGGCCACTTGGCTGGCTGTAGCAGATCTGAACAGAGGCCATCATGGAGGATGGAGCTATCAACCAACAAGCGGGCTTTATGGGCTTCGGCGGCGCGGCGCTGGGATGGATGGACGAGATGGACGCGATGGACGCGGTGGACGCGATGGACGCGGGGACGGCCAGGCGCTGGGAGACCAGGCTGAGGTGCCAGATAATCAGAGCCAAGGATCGCAGGGCGGGCAGCACGCGCCAGCCGCAGATCAAGCGGCGCCTAAGCGACCAACCGTTGCTGAGGGGTACGCGGTGCTAGGCCAGTTTCAGTCCATCAAGGACAATTGGCAGCCCCGGGATGCTGAGAGGATGTTAGAGGACATGAACTTGTACACGGAGATATACAACGGTGACAAGCTTCGCATCCTGGCGTCTAGTGCCTACATACGGCAGTCGGCGAGGCGGCTGTTCAAGTTTGTTCGGGAGCGACACGCGGCGGGGGACACCTGGACGGCGTTTATGACGCGACTCAGGTCGTTCCTGAGTGACAAGAGGACCATAGATGGGTCCCACCTGAAGCAAGAATACCTGGACTACAAGCCCATCAAGGGGCAACTAGTGGTCCACGCCTTTGAAGACTTCGTCAAGCTGAGGGAGGACGCCATGGCCAAGGGCTTCTTCGTCGCAGATCGGATGGCCATGGGCGACTTTCTCAAGTCGCTGCAGCTGGATCCGGTCACCATGGATAATGTGACCATCCACATGCGACAGGTCCATGGCTGGGCAGCCATGACGGACCAGTTGTATGAGTGTTTCAGCGGCAAGTACGTGGGTGGTAAGCGCCCTCGTCAGGGTGATGAGGAGGCCACTGAACCCACGGTTAAGTCCATGAGGGGATCGGGCCACGGGGGCCCAGCGCCTCGAGAGGGCCTGAGACCTCTTCAAGGGGTCGAGGAAGGTCCAGGAGGGGGCGTGACAGAAGGGCTGGACGGGGGACCCCGCCGAAGTCGGGACATCCACAGTCCCAGTTTGACTTCAAGAGGGTGGGTGGTCCTCCCAAGGCTGGGCCCAGCAGTGGGACCTCACGGGACATCAGTCAGGTGGAATGTTATTTCTGCCAGGGGAAGGGTCACTTCAGGAATGAGTGTCCCTCGTACCTGAGGCAGGAAGGTCAGAGCAAGCCAGCTCAGGGTGGCAGCAAGGACAAGGCTGGTCCATCCCAGGACAAGGGCAAGGGCAAGGCTGCTGATCATTGACTTGAGCCTGCACACATCCCTGAACCCTGGAGGGTGCCCCCAGGGGTGTGTAATGAAGCTGCTAGTGACAGCAGTGAGGGGCAGCCCCATGCTCTAGTGAAAGAGCCTATTGGACACGATGGGGCAAGCTTGGTTACCACAGAGAGTATGCCAGCTGTAGCTGCAGTGGTTACTCGCCAACGTGCCCGCCATGGCGGTGCTGAGCCTGAGGTAGGACCTGGTGATGTGGACCCAGGTGGATCTCAGAAGCATTCTGACCGTGCAGGACTGGCACAGGATGGTCAGGATGAGGATAGGGCTGGAGACAGTCTGACAGGCACGACCCTGGTGCCTCCTGTACATAAGGGATCTGTACATACCTTGAGTGCTAATAATGACAATAAAAGGTTTTCTCTCTTGTATGACATTGCCTCAAGGTTGCATACCATGTTTGGCCATGCAGCTCAGTCTTTGCAAGTTGCTAGACGGCTGGGAGGAAGTGAGTTGTACTCCATCTGCCAACAGGTTGCTCAAGCTTGCAAGTGCAGGCTAGTTGCTAGAAAGCCCAAGCAGTCTCATGCCAGGACTCCTATTTTGCAGCCAGGCCATGTGCAGGTAGATATTCAGAGAATCAGGGGTTTGAAGCTGCTGGTGGCAGTGGACAGATATACCAAGTACAAGACCCTAGAGATCCTGCCTGACATGGAGAAGCCTACATTGATTGCTGCTCTGAAGTTGACAAGGAGCAGGTACCCTGGGTTGGAGTTGTTGCAGTGTGACATTCAGTTTGAGTGCTGTGAGAACCTGCCAGAGTTTCCAGAGTTGCTGATTACACCCAGGGAGAGCCACGGCCAGCAAGGGGTGGTGGAGAGAGCCATCCAAGAGATCAAGACTGTGCTGCTGGTGGAGAGGATTCCAAGGACGTCATCTGCCATTGTGACATCTGCATGGCTACGTTCTGTGGAGGACAGGCTGAACCTGAGGACTCCCATGTTCTTTGGTGACATTGCCATCAATCCTCTTATGCTGCATACCAGGATGCTGCCAGCTGATGCTGAGCAGGCATGGAAGGAGAAGCTAGAGGCCAAGTTCCTCAAGCTGAGGCAGAAAGACAAGGGCTGGAGTGTCCTAGAACCTAACGTTGGACAACAGGTTGTTGTGTGGAAGGAACCAAGCTTTCCAGGGAAACGTGGCAGCTGGCATGATGGGGTGGTGACCCGAGTAGAAGCCGCTGGCCATAAGTGCTGGGTGGCCATTGATGGCTCCCAAGCAGTGCACCGTCTGTCCTGGTCAAAGATCCGTCCCCGGGGAGGTAATCAAGGAGACCTCTTCCAGGTGCCCGCTGGTGTACAAGGCGGGGGTGACGTGGAGCTTCCTGATCAGGGTGCTACAGCTGTATCGAGCCCTCAGGGTGACCCTGGCCCGGCCCCTGGGGTACCTTCACATACGGTGGTTGGGCAAGCAGGCGGACAGGCTGCACCTCCGGAACGGCCCGACACCAGGCCTAGGGGTGTGCGTCTATCAGATATTGTACAGGCTTTGCAAAGAGCCAAGAAGGAGCCTAAGGTGTCCAAGCTTGTCCAGTTGGATGAACCTGAGGTAGCTGCCATGGAGATAGATACCAATGCACAGGTTTCTGTCATGGGACCTCAGCATACAGGAGAACTGCTGGTCGGAGAACCAAGTTGCCCCTGGGTGTCTGATTTCAGTGGTAGGACGCATCTAAGGGTGTTGGGAGAGGTTACTGCCCCTGTCATGGGTGTGGATGTGACCTTCCTTGTCCTAGAGGACTATGATGGCCCTGTGATTTTGGGTCAGAATTTTCTGGGCAATCCTGGGATTTCTATCAGAGCTACAGCTCTGAGAAGAGATGGCTGGGGGATGATTCCCCTAGAAAATTTCAGGACAACATTTCCAGTCAGGTGCAGGGCCAAGCCGGTCAAGGGTGTAAAATGGGATGAAGGGGAGGTGCCCCCAGCGGCCAGTTTGGTGATTCCAGCTGTGTTGCACCCCAGCAGTATTGGCATAACTCACAGGAGCCTTGCTGCACACTCTCCTTTGACATATGACCAGCTGGTCCAAGAGATGAGCTCGCCTACTTTGTTTGAGGCTTGGAAGCTCGCCTTCTCCAAGGCATTGGAGGAGTGGTTGCAGTTTGAGTGTGCTGCACCAACAGACAGACGTCCCCCAGCATCAAGGAAGCTTGCTTTGAGATTTGTGCTGAAGAGGAAGGTTGTGGATGAGGTATCAGTGCCCCATGTCAGGCCTGTCCTGAATGAGTATCACGGCACGGGGAGTCTGCCAGGAGAGGAGCTATACACGCCAGGGATGCTACACGACACATGGAGAATTTTGCTATGTCTCTACGTGGGGTTGCTGAACAGGGGAGCAGCTATGTCATCAGTGCTGCTGGACTTCAAGAGGGCATTTTTAAAATCTGATCCAGAAGTGGCCAGGAGGGTGTGGAAGCAGGATGAGCCTTACTGTGTTGAGGTGCCTGCCATCTGGAAGCTGGAGCTGCATCAACAATTCCTGGTTATTCTGAAGGGCCTGGAAGGACTCAGGTCGAGCCCAATCATCTGGAGACTCACGCTGCAGGAAGCTCTGATCAGTGAGTGTGGCTTGAGAGTGTCTTCAGTTGATCCCTGTTTGCTGCTGGCCCAATGGGAGGGTCTGCCAGTGTATGCTAGTTTGCATGGAGATGATCTGCATTTGCTAGCCCCCACGACCTGGCTGAAGAAGTTTATTCCTGTCATCAGTGGCAAGTTTTCACTGGGCAAGGAGCTGTGGCAGGAGCCCAACAAGCCTGTAGTGTTCTGTGGAATGCAGGCTACCCTGTTCAGGAGGGACGGGGAGTGGAGTATCAGGCTTCAGGCTGGAGGAGATTATAAACAGACCATTGTGAAGGCCTTGCCAGAGAAGATCACCCAGGCTGCAGGACCTGAGTTGAGAGGCATGTGGGCCTGGTTTGCCAGCATCTGTGGTCCGTCTTTGATGGTCCATAGCAGAATGCCTGATGAGGTGCTTGAGGATGAGAAGCCTCGAGTCATAGCCCGGTTGGTGGAGAGTACCCCTGATCTGATTTTGTCTGGGATTGACTTTGCCCAGCCTATCACCTTGGAGATCTTTGTTGACAGTTCCATGGATGCTCGCCAGGTTACCAAGGTCAGGGGGAGATCTGCTGCTCTGTTTGCTTTTTATCAGAGCAGGGCAAGTTTGTTCAGCTGGTACAGCAGACTGCAGAAGAGGGTCTGTATCAGTTCAGATGTGGCAGAATGCAGGGCCATATGCGAGGGGATCCAGTCCAGCCTGTACATAAAGGAGTTAATGCTGGAGCTGGCTTCAGTTACCCCTTGGACCTTGCAGATGGAGACGTTGTTGCTAACAGACAGCATGGGTATGGTCCAGTTTGTTCACAAGCAGCTGGCCAGAGCCGGGACCTGGATTATTTGTTGCTGAAGGAGTTGGCCAGTTTGGTTGACTTGAAGCATATCCCTGGCGAGGAGAACCCTGCTGATGCATTGACAAAGCTGCCACACAAGGCCCCAGCCCAGTACAATGTACTGAGGAAGCTCATGAATGCTGACTGTCAAGTCGGTCTATCTGTCTAAAAGCTGAGAGCTGGGTGCTTAAGTCTCTGGATATCAGGCTGGGAGCTTGATTGTACATAATCCTGAGCACACCTTGAGGGGTGAGACATGTCTCTGGTGTGGGAATGTCTGACATTGTCTCTGATGGAGAGATGTCTATTTCATCTCAGTCTGAGGTTTCCCCAGATCTGTGGTTTGTGGGCGGGGTTCGATTCCCTGGTGCCGTCTTAAGGCGGAGTTTCACGGACTGGCTGACCCATCCACCATGCTGGTGAGGTGGCGACAGGTCCCCTGATTTTCCACGGTTGGAACGAGTATAGGAGCTTGTGTTTTGCATGTGCTTCGCGTAGATGTTGTGTCTGGTTCGATAAGGGGCAGCAGACCGGCGCCGACTCCCGTCTGGGGGTCAGCAATGTTTTCTGATGAGCTGTTGTGGGTGATCTGTGGGGTTTCGCCTAAGGTCCTGAAGGTTGTACATACTTCTCAAGTTCTTAACTGAACACCTATGGGCTGCCACAGTTGGCCAACCTCTTGTACATGGGTAACACAACGAGCCTCCCGTGAAGGGATAGGGACTCATTGTAATTTGTTTGTGCTCCTGAGCCAGTATAGTTATTATAAATAGTGACGGAACCTTTTTGCCACTTGGGCAATTAGGTCCGTCACTATTTATCCGGCGAAAACCACTCGCCGGTATCTATTCCGCGTTAAGTTCACGTGAACGTGGCGCGGAATTGATACCGGCGAGTGGTTTTCGCCGGATAAATAGTGACGGACCTAATTGCCCAAGTGGCAAAAAGGTTCCGTCACTATTTATAATAACTAAAACGTCGTAGTGTGGGGGCCGATATCTATCGTACCGCTGATGCCTACTGCAGTACCGAATCTCGCCTTAACGATATTCCAACCGGGCATATTTTCCCTTCTGGCACTTTCGTTTGGCCTTCTGGTATCAATTCCTTCCGGTATTCGGAAATACCCGTGTCACCACAGGGATTCGAACCCCCGACTTACGAGGTCTTAGTTATTATAAATAGTGACGGAACCTTTTTGCCACTTGGGCAATTAGGTCCGTCACTATTTATCCGGCGAAAACCACTCGCCGGTATCTATTCCGCGTTAAGTTCACGTGAACGTGGCGCGGAATTGATACCGGCGAGTGGTTTTCGCCGGATAAATAGTGACGGACCTAATTGCCCAAGTGGCAAAAAGGTTCCGTCACTATTTATAATAACTAAGACCTCGTAAGTCGGGGGTTCGAATCCCTGTGGTGACACGGGTATTTCCGAATACCGGAAGGAATTGATACCAGAAGGCCAAACGAAAGTGCCAGAAGGGAAAATATGCCCGGTTGGAATATCGTTAAGGCGAGATTCGGTACTGCAGTAGGCATCAGCGGTACGATAGATATCGGCCCCCACACTACGACGTTTTAGTTATTATAAATAGTGACGGAACCTTTTTGCCACTTGGGCAATTAGGTCCGTCACTATTTATCCGGCGAAAACCACTCGCCGGTATCAATTCCGCGCCACGTTCACGTGAACTTAACGCGGAATAGATACCGGCGAGTGGTTTTCGCCGGATAAATAGTGACGGACCTAATTGCCCAAGTGGCAAAAAGGTTCCGTCACTATTTATAATAACTAGTATGGGTACTATGTACATATAATAAGGAATCCAAGCTGACTGTCATGCCCAGCGGGTTGTGACTTGTAGTCTGGGGAGGATATCCAGTACCCATTGTGTGTGTTTGTATGTAGACTTGTGTGAGCTGCTACAGCTCAAGAAAAGAAAGGATTGGAGTTAACGCCAAGCGCATTGGCGTGATCCTGATTCGGCATATCTCTGCGATTCCAGCGGCACCGGAACGAGTTCATTCCGACAAGTATCAAGAAAGTTATGGCGTTCCGACTTCCCGGTCGCGCGCGAGCGCGAGCCGGCTGTTCTTCTAAGTCAGACGTGAATATTTGCCGACGACATATGGGGTCGACAGTAATTCCTGGGCTGACAGGAATTAGGTGCTGTACCTACGACGGTATTGGATTAATACGTCGTACGCAGGAAATAGGAACCTTAACCTGTGGTCTGTTGGTACCGCAGGCTTAGTCCTGGACTTCTAGGTGCAGATGCAATAGTCACTGTGGACTGTGCTCTGTGGTCACTGTGCCTGTATGGCAGACCTACTGTATAGGAGTTGGGCGCTGTACAGGTAGTGAATACTGTACCGGGGGTGTTATTACTGAGCAGGCCTCCTAGGCTGCTCAGGACTAGCAAGCACAGTGCACAAGTATATAAACAATAGGCCAGTGCCAAATGGGCATCTCTTGCGAGCCCGCCTCACGTGTTGTGCCTTGACTTGGCAAGCTCGTGTACAAGCCTCAAGTGTGTGAGCGCTGTAACATTATCCAATTTTAACAAAGCTCCGTTTCCAACCATATCACACATTGCTGCATTGCAACCATATCCTTCACATTGCGTGTGATAAGAACGTTTAACTCTATCACCTTGGAGATCTTTGTTGACAGTTCCATGGATGCTCGCCAGGTTACCAAGGTCAGGGGGAGATCTGCTGCTCTGTTTGCTTTTTATCAGAGCAGGGCAAGTTTGTTCAGCTGGTACAGCAGACTGCAGAAGAGGGTCTGTATCAGTTCAGATGTGGCAGAATGCAGGGCCATATGCGAGGGGATCCAGTCCAGCTTGTACATAAAGGAGTTAATGCTGGAGCTGGCTTCAGTTACCCCTTGGACCTTGCAGATGGAGACGTTGTTGCTAACAGACAGCATGGGTATGGTCCAGTTTGTTCACAAGCAGCTGGCCAGAAGCCGGGACCTGGATTATTTGTTGCTGAAGGAGTTGGCCAGTTTGGTTGAGTTGAAGCATATCCCTGGCGAGGAGAACCCTGCTGATGCATTGACAAAGCTGCCACACAAGGCCCCAGCCCAGTACAATGTACTGAAGAAGCTCATGAATGCTGACTGTCAAGTCGGTCTATCTGTCTAAAAGCTGAGAGCTGGGTGAAGTCTCTGGATATCAGGCTGGGAGCTTGATTGTACATAATCCTGAGCACACCTTGAGGGGTGAGACATGTCTCTGGTGTGGGAATGTCTGACATTGTCTCTGATGGAGAGATGTCTATCTGGGGTTTTCATCTCAGTCTGAGGTTTCCCCAGATCTGTGGTTTGTGGGCGGGGTTCGATTCCCTGGTGCCGTCTTAAGGCGGAGTTTCACGGACTGGCTGACCCATCCACCATGCTGGTGAGGTGGCGACAGGTCCCCTGATTTTCCACGGTTGGAACGAGTATGGGAGCTTGTGTTTTGCATGTGCTTCGCGTAGATGTTGTGTCTGGTTCGATAAGGGGCAGCAGACCGGCGCCGACTCCCGTCTGGGGGTCAGCAATGTTTTCTGATGAGCTGTTGTGGGTGATCTGTGGGGTTTCGCCTAAGGTCCTGAAGGTTGTACATACTTCTCAAGTTCTTAGCTGAACACCTATGGGCTGCCACAGTTGGCCAACCTCTTGTACATGGGTAACACAACGAGCCTCCCGTGAAGGGATAGGGACTCATTGTAATTTGTTTGTGCTCCTGAGCCAGTATGGGTGCTATGTACATATAATAAGGAATCCAAGCTGACTGTCATGCCCAGCGGGTTGTGACTTGTAGTCGAGGGAGGATGTCCAGTACCCATTGTGTGTGTTTGTATGTAGACTTGTGTGAGCTGCTACAGCTCAAGAAAAGAAAGGATTGGAGTTAACGCCAAGCGCATTGGCGTGATCCTGATTCGGCATATCTCTGCGATTCCAGCGGCACCGGAACGAGTTCATTCCGACAAGTATCAAGAAAGTTATGGCGTTCCGACTTCCCGGTCGCGCGCGAGCGCGAGCCGGCTGTTCTTCTAAGTCGGACGTGAATATTTGCCGACGACATATGGGGTCGACAGTAATTCCTGGGCTGACAGGAATTAGGTGCTGAGCCTACGACGGTATTGGGTTAATACGTCGTACGCAGGAAATAGGAACCTTAACCCTTAAATGGTACTGAGTCCGTTTTCGTGGCTCCAGTTGAAGTCCTACCACTGTAACGGACTGAGTTTGTGGCAGAACCAGGCGCCGCGCCAAAAATAATTTAACGGTCAAACCTGGGGGGATCGATAGATCTAGACGTACTCTATGCCTGGCACTATTCAGACCGTACTTTGGACAACTGGCCAGGGAGATATACTCAATCAAAGTTGGGGGGGTACCATGGTCAAACGGGACCGACGTGAGTGAAAATAATTGACGTCCGCGGCTATGGCGGTGCAGGCAAATGACTGGTACGAGAGCATGGCTTGGAATTTCGAACTCAAAATTTGTAGTCATTATCCTTGATTGTTAGAAAGGTTATATCTCTGGCCGTGAAGCGTCTGGATGTGCGCAAGTATGTCTCTAGGTTCTAATCGGTGCAGCAGATCCTGTCAGCGGCCAGGCGGTGACAGTGCGTATGCTACCTGTTGTTCGGAAGCAAACGTCCATATATTTGCGCGTGGATAAACTTGTTACGTTATTCTTGACATGTTTTATTAGCGATGACGGCCAGGAAAGGTTCGAGGCTGTGTCCGTGAGGTGGGAGTGATGGCTCCCGCACAGCAGGTAATCTGCAGTTTCGACCTGGTACGTATTAACATGTTAGCGTTTATACATTACAGTACCAAGTCGTCCTATCGTTTATAAACTAGTTGTAGACATGTAATCGATGGTTTTTGCTTGTCGTTTTGTTGCTTTAGTGCTTGTACGCGTTCGCTTGTGATGGTTGGGGAATACCACTATGTCACGCAGATTTTGGACCAGATTTGATTGCTATTAGCTGAGGCTTCAACGAAACCAGTGAAGTAGCGTTTGTTATTGTCTCAAAACATGGTGGGCTTGATAAGGGGATGCTTTTCCCTGCACAGACATAGCGAGACAAGTGGTTTTCTGGCCAGCTCGATCTAGGCATTGCTTCTTGGTTTGCTGGCCCAAGTTATCCTTCTGCTTGTGCGTCCATAGTGCATGCAAGAAACATGAATGGCCGGGGCCTGCTTGCATGGAAGCATAACCAGGTTAGTTCTTTTGTTTTTTTTTTCATTGCCAATCATTGGAATTGCTTTATAGAGTGTTGGATGCATTGATAATGTAGCTCCTTGTGAACCCCTTCTACGCTTGGTTTTGGGCCTTGGCACAAGCTTTATACTTGTTGTATAGCATGCTGTTGTGATTTTTAAGCTGGAAATGTGTTTGGGAATCCATGTGTGGCCATCTATGATGTTTTGTACCACGTTGGAATTGAATGCCCATACGGTAGTGCTAGCAAAACACCCCAAAATAACTGCACCCGTTATAACGGTCTGAGCTATTTTGGGCTGTATGCTAGCTAGCCTGTGCAGTTCTATGGCATGTCATGTTGTGAATGCATCTATGGCATGCCTGTGATTATCTTTAACTCCCCTCAAAGGGCCAGGGTCATCAGATTTTGAGAAACGGTCCATATTGCATTATATATCTCTTGAACCCCATCTGCACCGTACCCCCTTGGGGGGGGTGCTATTTATAGCAGCTGTGGGGCATAGATATGTGACCAATGACATGCATGACCCCAAAGTTATTTGATATAAAAGCATCCTTGGTTCCAAGGGTGGGCCAGAAAATGTTATTTGGCTAGATACTCTCATACTTACTAAGATACCCATACTCAGTCCGTTCTGGTGGTTCCAGTTGACACCATTTAAGGGTTAACCTGTGGTCTGGTGGTACCGCAGGCCTAGTCCTGGACTTCTAGGTGCAGATGCAATAATCACTGTGGTGACTGTACTCTGTGGTCACTGTGCCTGTATGGCAGACCTACTGTATAGGAACTGGGCGCTGTACAGGTAGTGAATACTGTACCGGGGGTGTTATTACTGAGCAGGCCTCCTAGGCTGCTCAGGACTAGCAAGCACAGTGCACAAGTATATAAACAATAGGCCAGTGCCAATTGGGCATCTCTTGCGAGCCCGCCTCACGTGTTTTTGCCTTGACTTGGCAAGCGCGTGTACAAGCCTCAAGTGTGTGAGCGCTGTAACATTATCCAATTTTAACAAAGCTCCGTTTCCAACCATATTCACACATTGCTGCATTGCAACCATATCCTTCACATTGCGTTTGCTATAAGAACGTTAACTCACTTAGCTCGCACCAACCAGGTAGACACCTCACGTGGCCCCCCCGCAGGGCTGCGCCCAGCTCAGCCTGGCCGGCACCTCCTTACGTGGGCCGGGCCGGCCCAGCAATGCTCGCCGCCGCAACCTTGGCCCGCACCTTCAAAGAACAGCTAGTCGCAGACATGGGGGGGCTAGGTCTATCCGTGATTTGGAACAAGATGATGGACAAGGCCAAGTGGGCCCAGGTCATAGAGGACAACGAACCCGGGCTCCCGTGGGGAAGCGCCCGCGTGTGCAAACATACGGGAGGCACGCCAGACAGGTCCCCTAGGGTAGAGGGCTTAGACTAGTTGTTGTAGATAGATGTTGTAGATAGATTAGACCGGTAGTAGGACTGTTTGCACCCATCCATCCATCCATCCATACATCCATACATCCATCCATCCATCCATCCATCCATCCATCCATCCATCCATCCATCCATCCATCCATCCATCCATCCATCCATCCATCCATCCATCCATCCATCCATCCATCCATCCATCCATCCATCCATCCATCCATCCATCCATCCATCCATCCATCCATCCATCCATCCATCCATCCATCCATCCATCCATCCATCCATCCATCCATCCATCCATCCATCCATCCATCCATCCATCCATCCATCCATCCATCCATCCATCCATCCATCCATCCATCCATCCATCCATCCATCCATCCATCCATCCATCCATCCATCCATCCATCCATCCATCCATCCATCCATCCATCCATCCATCCATCCATCCATCCATCCATCCATCCATCGGGGTCAATGCTCCGTGACTCCCCAACGGGAGCACGAGTCTAATTAATTAATTAATTAATTAATACTGTGCGTGAAATAAGACCCGAGGTCAGCTGACATGCGCGTATATCTACAAGAGCGGGCATTCTTAGCTTAGCCCTAAGCACGTAATCACCGATAAATCATAAATCAACCATCAAAATTTCGCAGAATTCATGCATGATGCTTTTGTGATTGAGTAATAATGTAGCTTGTGAGAAATGCCACAAGTAAGTAAGTAAGTAAGTAAGTAAGTAAGTAAGTAAGTAAGTAAGTAAGTAAGTAAGTAAGTAAGTAAGTAAGTAAGTAAGTAAGTAAGTGTAACAACCAAATGTTACATCCAAAGTTTTCCTACTGTTGATCTTATTATGAGTTCTTTAGGACAATTATTTGGGAAGTTAGGAGGCTTCGACGTCTGACGGATATTGGGCCTGCTGAGATCTGCAGAATTTATTGTTCTACCCTCATTGGTCGTGGCCTGATCCACGTAGGGTACTTTGCATGGTTTTGTTCAGTCAGTCATAGATTCTCTTTAATACCGTTGTACCTGGTGGATCTGGTTCCAGGTCATGGAGATTTCGTATGTGCTGGCTTTGTGTTGTGTTGAGGATTCGGGAGCTAAGATCTTATCTTGAGTGATTCTCACTTTTGATTGGTCCTTCCGGGTTAGGACTGAGCCGACTCTGCGTGCACGATGACTTTTATCCTGTTTGTGGCGGCTGAGCATGTGTGCGTGTAAGAAAGCTAAAGCTATGGTGTAATTCAAGGGTTTCCTTGTTTCATCAATCAAACAACCCTCGCTAAAAGTCAACTATAACTTCAACAGATAGTCGACTTGGATATAACATTGTCTGTTGTGTCTAACAAGGGTGGGGACTCATTCCCTTAACTGTTGAAGATCCATCTTCATTGCTTCTCTGGACGTGAAGTTATCTGTCGCGACTCCAACCCAGGTATAAAGATCTTTTCACATCAATGTTGAAACTGAGGCTGTTGCAAACACAACATTTTTAGTCGTTACATTGGTATCGGAGGTTTCTACCTCGGTGTTGGTTGTCTTGATAGTATTAGTTCACGGTTAACAATGGAATTCTTGCCTGACCCAGAGAGGGTACGTTATGCTGTGTGTTCGGACAGTTTTTAGAGTGTGACTCATCCTTATGTGACAGTCTTGCTCTGAGAGCTGCTTTGAGCTTACAAGTCTCTAACGTTTCCCCAGTCCGGCATGCGCGACCCATGGAGTGATGAGTAACCCGGAGACACAACCACCGTTATCAAGTAAGAGAGTTGAAGATGCAACCACATCTTTAGCAGCTCAACGGACGACCGGTGATGAAAGGGTTTCATCATCTACTCCCAGACGTCAACTATTTGGAGATACCACCTTAATGTCTGCTTCCCGCAGATATTCGCTGTCGGTCGGCCCAAAGTTCTCCATCTTGCCCCTCGGTGTGCAACCAGGCGAGCCCTCCTTGCGTGGCACTGGTAGAGGTGGACCACGGTTCTCCAACGTGGAGGACACGCGTTCGCCAGCACCCGAATACGGTTCGGCTATTCGTTTTGGCTACAACACGGTGCCGGGGCGAGACGGCACTCGGCTAGCGGCTGACGAGCTGACAGCGGAGAAAATTCGATTACAACATGAACGTGAGGAAGCTGCGAGAGCTAGAAGTGTGGCGGAAGCGCTGGAGAAGAGTGTGGGTAGGACTATTGCGCGTGTGCAGCAACTTGAGTCGCAAGGGCAGGCGGGCGATGGAGAGTCTGTTTTCGTGGATCAACCGTCTCCAACACTGGGTATACGAAGGGTATATGCGGCTGACGCTCCTTTTGTTGATGAAGGGACAGATGCACAGGGGCATGAGCCTCCACGGCTCTCGGTGGCTGCGACATTGCCGGAGAGTCAGAATGCACCACACGCCCCAGTGATGGAGCTCACGTCTTTGTATCCTCGTACTGTTCCTTTTCCCAAGGTGGAGTCGGTAGACAAGCTATCGCTGACCAACCTTACCCATCGCAGCTTCGACCATTTCTCCACCAAGTTTCAGGATGTCTTCGCTATCCACTTCGCCAACTACGGGCCCAAGGCAGAGGAACGTCTCACGATGGACATCCAGAAGAGAATGGTTAGGCAGCGGATGAGCGACAGTGCCAGCGACCGTTTTGATGAGTTTTTGCGTTCTGTGGCTGGACGTGCGTGTACCGACCTCCCCTCTCTCCTATTGGGCTTTCGCCGGTTTCTGTTACCCCAGGATCAGCTTCGCATGGATCGGGACGCACTGGCTAACTGTACGCAGGCTGGTTTGACGCTGCCACAGTTCGTGGAGCAATTCACCAACCTTAGAGCCAAGATTCCCCAATGCTCTGACGCAGAGGCGCTTCACAGACTACTGCATGGCATGGCTCCACACGTGCGACTGGATGTGGACAAGCACTTCTCCCAGTTCGACTACGTGGACTGGCAATGGGACAAGGTGTTGTCTTATGTGCTCACCCTCTGTCGTGTGCCTGCTTTTTCTGTCAAGTGGGAGCCTGTGGCCACGCCAGTGCCACCCATCAAGAAGTCCCTGAACCAGCTGGATGACCTCCTGGGGGAGCTCAATGCCTTGGATCCCACCCAGGGTAACTGTTTTATCTGCAACCAGCCAGGTCACTTTGCACGGGACTGCCCTAGACGGGACCAGTTTCCCCCTGCCACGAGAGGACCTTTTGGCGCCCTGCCATCTCCCAGGCCACCCAGCCTACCTCCTGGCGTTCCTGCTGGCGATCACCGGATGCAGCCAGGGTTCCAGCCCAACTTCCAGCCCTCTGGGAGGTTCCAGTCCCGCGCTCGGCCCTTCAGCAGACAGGATAAGCGTAGGATGGTGAACGCTCTCATGCAGCTGCTGGCAGATGAGGAGGATGGGGGGACGAGGATGAGCCTCCAGCACCACCTGAGCAGCTTCCACCATCAGGCAGTGGAGCACTCCCAGACCCACCTGAGTCAAAAAAACTAGTTGGGTCCCCAGGTCATCCTTCTGTCATGGCCAGGTCTGACCTGCCTGCTGTTGACGTTAGGCCAGTGAACACTGTGGGTGCTTCTGACCCTGCTGTCCCTGTGGGTCCTCCTGTACCAGGTCACTTACTCAAGTTTCAGGCTAGGCTCCTCAACGTGCCAGTTCCTTTGGCTCAACCAGCTTGCTTGTTTATGATTGATTCTGGTGCTGGCAGTAATTATATTGCTGCATCCTTGGTGCAGGAGTTGAAGTTGCCTGTGTTGGCCCACCCCGCACCTGTCATGGTGCAGTATTCTGATGGCAGGAGTTAACGTTCTTATCACACGCAATGTGAAGGATATGGTTGCAATGCAGCAATGTGTGATATGGTTGGAAACGGAGCTTTGTTAAAATCGGATAATGTTACAGCGCTCACACACTTGAGGCTTGTACACGCGCTTGCCAAGTCAAGGCACAACACGTGAGGCGGGCTCGCAAGAGATCTGCCCAAATGGCACTGGCCTATTGTTTATATACTTGTGCACTGTGCTTGCTAGTCCTGAGCAGCCTAGGAGGCCTGCTCAGTAATAACACCCCGGTACAGTATTCACTACCTGTACAGCGCCCAGCTCCTATACAGTAGGTCTGCCATACAGGCACAGTGACCACAGAGCACAGTCCACAGTGACTATTGCATCTGCACCTAGAAGTCCAGGACTAAGCCTGCGGTACCAACAGACCACAGGTTAAGGTTCCTATTTCCTGCGTACGACGTATTAATCCAATACCGTCGTAGGTACAGCACCTAATTCCTGTCAGCCCAGGAATTACTGTCGACCCCATATGTCGTCGGCAAATATTCACGTCCGACTTAGAAGAACAGCCGGCTCGCGCTCGCGCGCGACCGGGAAGTCGGAACGCCATAACTTTCTTGATACTTGTCGGAATGAACTCGTTCCGGTGCCGCTGGAATCGCAGAGATATGCCGAATCAGGATCACGCCAATGCGCTTGGCGTTAACTCCAATCCTTTCTTTTCTTGAGCTGTAGCAGCTCACACAAGTCTACATACAACCACACACAATGGGTACTGGACATCCTCCCCGACTACAAGTCACAACCCGCTGGGCATGACAGTCAGCTTGGATTCCTTATTATATGTACATAGCACCCATACTGGCTCAGGAGCACAAACAAATTACAATGAGTCCCTATCCCTTCACGGGAGGCTCGTTGTGTTACCCATGTACAACAAGAGGTTGGCCAACTGTGGCAGCCCATAGGTGTTCAGCTAAGAACTTGAGAAGTATGTACAACCTTCAGGACCTTAGGCGAAACCCCACAGATCACCCACAACAGCTCATCAGAAAACATTGCTGACCCCCAGACGGGAGTCGGCGCCGGTCTGCTGCCCCTTATCGAACCAGACACAACATCTACGCGAAGCACATGCAAAACACAAGCTCCCATACTCGTTCCAACCGTGGAAAATCAGGGACCTGTCGCCACCTCACCAGCATGGTGGATGGGTCAGCCAGTCCGTGAAACTCCGCCTTAAGACGGCACCAGGGAATCGAACCCCGCCCACAAACCACAGATCTGGGGAACCTCAGACTGAGATGAAAACCCCAGATAGACATCTCTCCATCAGAGACAATGTCAGACATTCCCACACCAGAGACATGTCTCACCCCTCAAGGTGTGCTCAGGATTATGTACAATCAAGCTCCCAGCCTGATATCCAGAGACTTAAGCACCCAGCTCTCAGCTTTTAGACAGATAGACCGACTTGACAGTCAGCATTCATGAGCTTCCTCAGTACATTGTACTGGGCTGGGGCCTTGTGTGGCAGCTTTGTCAATGCATCAGCAGGGTTCTCCTCGCCAGGGATATGCTTCAAGTCAACCAAACTGGCCAACTCCTTCAGCAACAAATAATCCAGGTCCCGGCTCCTGGCCAGCTGCTTGTGAACAAACTGGACCATACCCATGCTGTCTGTTAGCAACAACGTCTCCATCTGCAAGGTCCAAGGGGTAACTGAAGCCAGCTCCAGCATTAACTCCTTTATGTACAGGCTGGACTGGATCCCCTCGCATATGGCCCTGCATTCTGCCACATCTGAACTGATACAGACCCTCTTCTGCAGTCTGCTGTACCAGCTGAACAAACTTGCCCTGCTCTGATAAAAAGCAAACAGAGCAGCAGATCTCCCCCTGACCTTGGTAACCTGGCGAGCATCCATGGAACTGTCAACAAAGATCTCCAAGGTGATAGGCTGGGTAAAGTCAATCCCAGACAAAATCAGATCAGGGGTACTCTCCACCAACCGGGCTATGACTCGAGGCTTCTCATCCTCAAGCACCTCATCAGGCATTCTGCTATGGACCATCAAAGACGGACCACAGATGCTGGCAAACCAGGCCCACATGCCTCTCAACTCAGGTCCTGCAGCCTGGGTGATCTTCTCTGGCAAGGCCTTCACAATGGTCTGTTTATAATCTCCTCCAGCCTGAAGCCTGATACTCCACTCCCCGTCCCTCCTGAACAGGGTAGCCTGCATTCCACAGAACACTACAGGCTTGTTGGGCTCCTGCCACAGCTCCTTGCCCAGTGAAAACTTGCCACTGATGACAGGAATAAACTTCTTCAGCCAGGTCGTGGGGGCTAGCAAATGCAGATCATCTCCATGCAAACTAGCCAGAGTTCCATTATACGGCGTATTATACGGTATTATACGGTATAATACGCGTTATACAAGGTCGAGCGGATAATTTTTATCCTTTTTATACGATTTGCGTATTTTTACGTATAATACGGCGAATAACACGTATCAGCGCGCGTATAATGGGGTTTTCGCGCTCATCCGAGGTCCGGCAGCCAAATTTTTCGTGCGGGAAGCCGGGAACCAAGGCGGGAAAGCAAGGGAACTTAGAAACACTACGGAAACCATCCACTGGTTGACATTTGGCGACCGTGAGACACAAGGATCTTACAAGCAAGCTACACTGTAGCATGGCAACCCTCCATGCTGTTTAGGTCTCTGCCCTTGCCTCTCGGGCAGGCATGCACCGAATATTGAAGTCATACAGAAAACTGACTGGTACGAGAGCATGGCCGATTTACATTTTAGGCATGATCCTTAGGTCTTGAAAAGCTTATATCCTTGGCCAGGCAGCGTTGGGATGTGCGCGGATGTGTCTCGACCTTCTGCTCGATGCGGCAACCTCGTTTCAGCAACCAGGTGGCGACCGTGCATGTGCTAACTGTTGATAGGCGGGAAATGCCCCTACATTTGAACGCGGATAGCTGTTTCATGTTATTCCTTACATGATTTATAAGCGACGACGGCCAGGAAAGGCTCGCAGCTACGTCCATCAGGTGGGCATGCTGGCTCCGTCAAGAAAGGTAATATGCGGTTTTGATCTGGTACGTGCTATCCTGTTCACGTGTTCATTGTACTGTATCAAGTTGTTGGGTGGATTGTAAAATAATCGTAGACCTGTAATGGAGGTTTTCTGCTTGTCTTTTGGTTGCTTTACTGCCTCTACGCATTGTTGGCTTGTGATGGTTGGGGAATACCACAACGACATGCAGATTTTGGACCAGATTTGTCTGCTATTACTCTTATGCTTCATCGAAAGCAGTGAGGTAGTGCTTGGCATTGTTTATAAATATGATAAGCTTGATAACGCGATGTTTTTCCTTGCTAAAAGCATCTCGAAACAAGTGGTTTTCTGGCCAGATCTAGCCACTATTTCTTGTTTTGCTCGCCAAAGTCAGCCTTCTTCTTGTGTGCTCCTCATGCATACAAGAAACATGGAGATGCCCAGGACCTGCTTGCATGGAAGCATAGCCATCTTACTTCTTTTGCTTTTTTCATCTTTCCATTTCATTTGGCGTTGTTTTTTAGGGTATAATGCATAGGTAATCTAGCTCCTCGGGAACCCCGGTTTACACGTCCAGTGTTCCCAAGCACTGCTGAGCAGTGGCAACCCATGTATCATGTGTAATTTAGTGTCAGAAACATGTGGACTGCTTGAAATGATATCAAAATGCATGAAACAACCCCAAAAACGATTAAATCCAGTATTTGCGTATAATTTCCGGATAATACCGTATTATACCGTATTATCCATTATACGGACCCCGCGCGTATAACCGCGTATTGCGTATAATGGAACTCTGAAACTAGCATACACTGGCAGACCCTCCCATTGGGCCAGCAGCAAACAGGGATCAACTGAAGACACTCTCAAGCCACACTCACTGATCAGAGCTTCCTGCAGCGTGAGTCTCCAGATGATTGGGCTCGACCTGAGTCCTTCCAGGCCCTACAGAATAACCAGGAATTGTTGATGCAGCTCCAGCTTCCAGATGGCAGGCACCTAGCTCAACACAGTAAGGCTCATCCTGCTTCCACACCCTCCTGGCCACTTCTGGATCAGATTTTAAAAATGCCCTCTTGAAGTCCAGCAGCACTGATGACATAGCTGCTCCCCTGTTCAGCAACCCCACGTAGAGACATAGCAAAATTCTCCATGTGTCGTGTAGCATCCCTGGCGTGTATAGCTCCTCTCCTGGCAGACGGACTCCCCGTGCCGTGATACTCATTCAGGACAGGCCTGACATGGGGCACTGATACCTCATCCACAACCTTCCTCTTCAGCACAAATCTCAAAGCAAGCTTCCTTGATGCTGGGGGACGTCTGTCTGTTGGTGCAGCACACTCAAACTGCAACCACTCCTCCAGTGCCTTGGAGAAGGCGAGCTTCCAAGCCTCAAACAAAGTAGGCGAGCTCATCTCTTGGACCAGCTGGTCATATGTCAAAGGAGAGTGTGCAGCAAGGCTCCTGTGAGTTATGCCAATACTGCTGGGGTGCAACACAGCTGGAATCACCAAACTGGCCGCTGGGGGCACCTCCCCTTCGTCCCATTTTACACCCTTGACTGGCTTGGCCCTGCACCTGACTGGAAATGTTGTCCTGAAATTTTCTAGGGGAATCATCCCCCAGCCATCTCTTCTCAGAGCTGTAGCTCTGATAGAAATCCCAGGATTGCCCAGAAAATTCTGACCCAAAATCACAGGGCCATCATAGTCCTCTAGGACAAGGAAGGTCACATCCACACCCATGACAGGGGCAGTAACCTCTCCCAACACCCTTAGATGCGTCCTACCACTGAAATCAGACACCCAGGGGCAACTTGGTTCTCCGACCAGCAGTTCTCCTGTATGCTGAGGTCCCATGACAGAAACCTGTGCATTGGTATCTATCTCCATGGCAGCTACCTCAGGTTCATCCAACTGGACAAGCTTGGACACCTTAGGCTCCTTCTTGGCTCTTTGCAAAGCCTGTACAATATCTGATAGACGCACACCCCTAGGCCTGGTGTCGGGCCGTTCCGGAGGTGCAGCCTGTCCGCCTGCTTGCCCAACCACCGTATGTGAAGGTACCCCAGGGGCCGGGCCAGGGTCACCCTGAGGGCTCGATACAGCTGTAGCACCCTGATCAGGAAGCTCCACGTCACCCCCGCCTTGTACACCAGCGGGCACCTGGAAGAGGTCTCCTTGATTACCTCCCCGGGGACGGATCTTTGACCAGGACAGACGGTGCACTGCTTGGGAGCCATCAATGGCCACCCAGCACTTATGGCCAGCGGCTTCTACTCGGGTCACCACCCCATCATGCCAGCTGCCACGTTTCCCTGGAAAGCTTGGTTCCTTCCACACAACAACCTGTTGTCCAACGTTAGGTTCTAGGACACTCCAGCCCTTGTCTTTCTGCCTCAGCTTGAGGAACTTGGCCTCTAGCTTCTCCTTCCATGCCTGCTCAGCATCAGCTGTCAGCATCCTGGTATGCAGCATAAGAGGATTGATGGCAATGTCACCAAAGAACATGGGAGTCCTCAGGTTCAGCCTGTCCTCCACAGAACGTAGCCATGCAGATGTCACAATGGCAGATGACGTCCTTGGAATCCTCTCCACCAGCAGCACAGTCTTGATCTCTTGGATGGCTCTCTCCACCACCCCTTGCTGGCCGTGGCTCTCCCTGGGTGTAATCAGCAACTCTGGAAACTCTGGCAGGTTCTCACAGCACTCAAACTGAATGTCACACTGCAACAACTCCAACCCAGGGTACCTGCTCCTTGTCAACTTCAGAGCAGCAATCAATGTAGGCTTCTCCATGTCAGGCAGGATCTCTAGGGTCTTGTACTTGGTATATCTGTCCACTGCCACCAGCAGCTTCAAACCCCTGATTCTCTGAATATCTACCTGCACATGGCCTGGCTGCAAAATAGGAGTCCTGGCATGAGACTGCTTGGGCTTTCTAGCAACTAGCCTGCACTTGCAAGCTTGAGCAACCTGTTGGCAGATGGAGTACAACTCACTTCCTCCCAGCCGTCTAGCAACTTGCAAAGACTGAGCTGCATGGCCAAACATGGTATGCAACCTTGAGGCAATGTCATACAAGAGAGAAAACCTTTTATTGTCATTATTAGCACTCAAGGTATGTACAGATCCCTTATGTACAGGAGGCACCAGGGTCGTGCCTGTCAGACTGTCTCCAGCCCTATCCTCATCCTGACCATCCTGTGCCAGTCCTGCACGGTCAGAATGCTTCTGAGATCCACCTGGGT
This sequence comes from Mesostigma viride, assembly GCA_009746045.1. Classification (NCBI taxonomy): domain Eukaryota; kingdom Viridiplantae; phylum Streptophyta; class Mesostigmatophyceae; order Mesostigmatales; family Mesostigmataceae; genus Mesostigma; species Mesostigma viride. The sequence continues at coordinate 798,246 of RPFO01000819.1, forward strand.
CCACATCACCAGGTCCTACCTCAGGCTCAGCACCGCCATGGCGGGCACGTTGGCGAGTAACCACTGCAGCTACAGCTGGCATACTCTCTGTGGTAACCAAGCTTGCCCCATCGTGTCCAATAGGCTCTTTCACTAGAGCATGGGGCTGCCCCTCACTGCTGTCACTAGCAGCTTCATTACACACCCCTGGGGGCACCCTCCAGGGTTCAGGGATGTGTGCAGGCTCAAGTCAATGATCAGCAGCCTTGCCCTTGCCCTTGTCCTGGGATGGACCAGCCTTGTCCTTGCTGCCACCCTGAGCTGGCTTGCTCTGACCTTCCTGCCTCAGGTACGAGGGACACTCATTCCTGAAGTGACCCTTCCCCTGGCAGAAATAACATTCCACCTGACTGATGTCCCGTGAGGTCCCACTGCTGGGCCCAGCCTTGGGAGGACCACCCACCCTCTTGAAGTCAAACTGGGACTGTGGATGTCCCGACTTCGGCGGGGTCCCCCGTCCAGCCCTTCTGTCACGCCCCCTCCTGGACCTTCCTCGACCCCTTGAAGAGGTCTCAGGCCCTCTCGAGGGCGCTGGGCCCCCGTGGCCCGATCCCCTCATGGACGTGCGCCCGCCGAATTTTTTGGCGCCAAAAAAATTCGCGGTACCGCCGTGAAGTGAAAAGTGGGTGCACGGTGCGCGCACCCCTTGCGGAAGTGGCCATGGCGACTGCGTTTAGGCGAAACTAGCAATGTCGGGCTAGAGAAACGCAAAACAAATGCTCGAATGTTGAAGACGATGATTTAATGATGTTGGGTTGTGGCGGCAAGTAGCTGGTTTACAATATCGCTGCTTTCTTTTACTGCCATCGGCATGGGGGGTAGACTGCATTTTTTGGTCGCGCGGAATAAAATAGAATTCGTGATAGCGGCAGTGAATTCGCAGTTTTGGGGGTTGTTCTGACCGTGAAGCAGGCGTTAATATCGGTTGCATCGAATTCTAAACCGAGCTGGTGCTTTTTGCCAGATTTTCGGCCTTTATCGGTAAGTAATTGTTCAGACCTGCGCAGTGCGTGTCTGACCTGTCCATGGAATAACCGCTGTTGTTGCGCGCCTGGGCGAGGGATTTACGAGGGCGAGGTACAGATTTGTCGCGAATGTTATCGGCTATCAGTGCTTTCTTCTATGAGCTCATCGTTCGAGTTTTTTGGGGTTCTTTTTGGGCAGTTTCCGCCAGCTAGCTCGCCGTCGCTTGCCGTTGTGTTGTCGAATACCTGGCAGCTTTAGATTGTTTTCGTCGATGTCGTGATCAGGGCCGCTTCAGTCGCAACCTATAGCTCTTCGGGAAGGTTTAAGGCATTTCATAAAACGTGTTCTGGCAAGGATGTTGTGCGTATGGACGCTTCTTGTTGTGTGAGAGTGACGCACCCTCTCTTCGCAGCGGCATCACAGCGCTCATGCGCTGGAGGGCCGCCAATGGTTTCTTTCCATTTTATCGTGCAGGGGAGGAAGTGTTTGATTGACGATTATGTTGGAGATATTGCATTTGTGTGACTGCATGTAGATAGCTACCACCATTGGTTTATTTGAGCTTTCCCTTGATATCATCATGTGAAAAGACTGCCATGTGCTGAGCCAACCATGGTTGACATGGTTGACTGCATGCAAGCTTTGTATGCCATGATCTCCTTGGTTCCTTGCCCTCCATAGTTCCAGTTTGTTGCCCATCTCAGGTAGGGCAGTTCAGGAGTTGTTGCTGTTTTGGTTAGCTTGGTTGGCATAAACCTTACACTCTAACCTGGGAGAAACATAGAAAATGCTGGTAAGGCATTTTAGTGCCATCATCATTATTGCTATTCACATGCTTATAAGTCTGGCCATGCTCGAGGTACGGTTAAGGGCTATGAGGTGTGTGGCCACCCCTGTGTACTTCATAACATATTCAGCATGTATTTGATGCATGTTGGATGGCATGTAAAGTGTAATTGTGTTTATACTTGGTTACTGAGTGGTCCTTAGCGCCTGTCCGGTGGTCGTCTAGGAAACTCATCAGTGCGTGTCACAGTGACCCCCAACCTTGAGCATGTGTCGTCATCAGTGTGTAATAGTTATTTATATGTGCTTTTGGTCATAGATTTGCCGAGTTCTAATCATTGAGTTTACAAGGTAACCTTGGGTTGAGTATAGTGTATGCTCTCTTGGCATGTATGCCTAGCGATCGTGTTGCTATGCTTGCGCTTGCAAGGTTGGCCATGCCGAGGGCAGGTAAGGGCAGATGAGGTGCCTAGCTGTTTGCTTATGGGTGTAGACACCTCCCCCGCTGCCCTTGCACAGCTGGATGAGCTGAGGAACAAGAGGAAGCCAGCAGGTGGTCAAGAAGACGCTAGAGTACAAGGCTGAGGCAGCCCGGGCGTGGCATGTGAAGCGTGGCCATCGCTGGGATGAGGGCAAGGTAGATGCCCAGAGGGGCCAGGTCACCTACAGCAAGGGGGTGCACTATGGGGGTGTGGGGGCTGCTACTGGGGGGCGGGGGCGGGCAGCAATGAGGATGATGATGACACTGCACACATCCCTTGCTTGCGCTGCTCTAAGACCGATGCATCTGATGATGACCCTTTCTTGCTGTGCAGCACACCCGGGTGCGATGGGGGGCTCCACCTGAGCTGCACGGTCCCTCTCCTGCCCAGCGTACCTGATGGGGACTGGTTCTGCCCAGTTTGCTGTGGGGAAGACTGTAATGATGGCAGTGATAGTGACAGTGACTAGTATAATGGACGCCCAGGTGGCATGCTGCCAAAGAGCATAACTTCCACACCGCTTGTCCAAATGCAGCCAGATTTTGCCAGCGTGTGTGTCGATGACTAATGGAATTTTGAATATCATGTTTGGCCCATTTCACATGTGTTTGGTATTTTATTATTTTTGGCATGTGTGAAAAACAGCGTTTTTGTACTTGCAAGAGCATAAAAATTCTAAAGCATGTCAGATATGGGTTGTGAGTGGCTCTAATTTTTGGCCACCCACGACCTGCTTGGACAATATCATGCCTGGCCTGAATTGATGTGTGCATTGGCTGGGGCATACTGTGCCCTAATTAGCGTCTTTTTCTATTTTTAGCGCGATACCGGCGCGTGGTTGGGGGTAGAACCTTCAATGAATGCATGGATAACTCACTAAACATGTTATTTAGGGCCCCTAATCATGGCTGGGCATAATTCAATTGAATTCATATTGAAACAAGTGTATTCCAGTTTTGGGGGGCTTTGGTGGCACACCTCCCCTTAACCGTGGGTTCAGTGGCCTCCTCATCACCCTGACGAGGGCGCTTACCACCCACGTACTTGCCGCTGAAACACTCATACAACTGGTCCGTCATGGCTGCCCAGCCATGGACCTGTCGCATGTGGATGGTCACATTATCCATGGTGACCGGATCCAGCTGCAGCGACTTGAGAAAGTCGCCCATGGCCATCCGATCTGCGACGAAGAAGCCCTTGGCCATGGCGTCCTCCCTCAGCTTGACGAAGTCTTCAAAGGCGTGGACCACTAGTTGCCCCTTGATGGGCTTGTAGTCCAGGTATTCTTGCTTCAGGTGGGACCCATCTATGGTCCTCTTGTCACTCAGGAACGACCTGAGTCGCGTCATAAACGCCGTCCAGGTGTCCCCCGCCGCGTGTCGCTCCCGAACAAACTTGAACAGCCGCCTCGCCGACTGCCGTATGTAGGCACTAGACGCCAGGATGCGAAGCTTGTCACCGTTGTATATCTCCGTGTACAAGTTCATGTCCTCTAACATCCTCTCAGCATCCCGGGGCTGCCAATTGTCCTTGATGGACTGAAACTGGCCTAGCACCGCGTACCCCTCAGCAACGGTTGGTCGCTTAGGCGCCGCTTGATCTGCGGCTGGCGCGTGCTGCCCGCCCTGCGATCCCTGGCTCTGATTATCTGGCACATCAGCCTGGTCTCCCAGCGCCTGGCCGTCCCCGCGTCCATCGCGTCCACCGCGTCCATCGCGTCCATCTCGTCCATCCATCCCAGCGCCGCGCCGCCCGAAGCCCATAAAGCCCGCTTGTTGGTTGATAGCTCCTTCTTCCATGATGGCCTCTGTTCAGATCTGCTACAGCCAGCCAAGTGGCCAAGCAGCAATTAAAGCAATATAAGCTACTGAACAAGAAAGGAAAGTGCCAAGTGTTACCACTCAGGCAAGACCACCACGGCTGGCCCCAGGCGCGTCCTGGTTCTCCTTGTCGCTGTCGCCGTCGCTGTCGCTCACCACAATCAGCTCTGGTACCCTGCTACCTGCTGCGCCGTCGTCGACCCGCTGTCGGCCCGCGATGACTGAATCGTCACCGTTGGTATAGTAGACAGGCGACAACCCGTCGTTGGCACCCCGCGGATTGTATCTTGGCACCTCGTGGTCACCAAGTGTCTCGTCGCCTAGCCCAGCGACACCCCCTGCTCCCTCCTCAAGGTCACTATCGTACCCAAGAGGTGCAAACTCTTCCCAACGCGTCACACGAACGCGAAGGGGCGGGGGCAGCTCCTGAAAAGGAACTCTTATTCGCTCTGGAAACCTGCCGACTCTTGTCGCGCGCTGTCCTCCGGCGATGGCTTCCGCTGTCGCCCCGACCTCTGCAAGCCGCCTGTAGTGCTCCGCTCCGCGTCGTTCACGCCTAACTGGCCCCGCTGCAACACCCTCGTCGCCGATGCCGCCTGCGAAAGCACGTGGTACTCCCGCGCCCGCTACTGTCGGTACAAACTCGTGTCGCCCTGCGCCAGCTGCTTCCGCAACCTCGCCTCGCCTTGCCGCCAACTCCGTCCGCACTCGCTCAGCTACTGCTGTAATCACCGTCTGGATGCCGACCAACCCGTGAAGCTCCTGCTCGAGGTCGTCGATGCTCCGGTGCTCCGGAATGACGATGGTTTGTACGTGTCGCAGAATTCGCTCCCAATCTTCGACCTGGTCGTCGACGAATTGCACGAAGCTGCGATTTACAGGCGGACGATCTGCAAGCAATAAAGATAGATCCCGAACGACACGACGTAATTCAGGAGAAATCGAACCCCCAGCAGACTGCCGAAACCGGAAATCCTGCTGCCGTTGTTCCTCCTGCACCATTCACCACCAGACGAGCTCCTCGCGTCGTCAACGCTGCACACCGCAACCGGCAACGACCCTCCTGGCCGTTCCGCTGAGACTGGTTGTAATTTGAGTTAAACGTTCTTATCACACGCAATGTGAAGGATATGGTTGCAATGCAGCAATGTGTGATATGGTTGGAAACGGAGCTTTGTTAAAATCGGATAATGTTACAGCGCTCACACACTTGAGGCTTGTACACGCGCTTGCCAAGTCAAGGCACAACACGTGAGGCGGGCTCGCAAGAGATCTGCCCAAATGGCACTGGCCTATTGTTTATATACTTGTGCACTGTGCTTGCTAGTCCTGAGCAGCCTAGGAGGCCTGCTCAGTAATAACACCCCGGTACAGTATTCACTACATGTACAGCGCCCAGCTCCTATACAGTAGGTCTGCCATACAGGCACAGTGACCACAGAGCACAGTCCACAGTGACTATTGCATCTGCACCTAGAAGTCCAGGACTAAGCCTGCGGTACCAACAGACCACAGGTTAAGGTTCCTATTTCCTGCGTACGACGTATTAATCCAATACCGTCGTAGGTACAGCACCTAATTCCTGTCAGCCCAGGAATTACTGTCGACCCCATATGTCGTCGGCAAATATTCACGTCCGACTTAGAAGAACAGCCGGCTCGCGCTCGCGCGCGACCGGGAAGTCGGAACGCCATAACTTTCTTGATACTTGTCGGAATGAACTCGTTCCGGTGCCGCTGGAATCGCAGAGATATGCCGAATCAGGATCACGCCAATGCGCTTGGCGTTAACTGCAGGAGAAGCTGCTCACCTGGCTATGTGCAGCTCATCTTCCAAGTTTGTTCATCCCAGACTTTGGAAGTGACAGCAGATGTCATTCCCCTCACGGCAGCAGATGTGATTTTGGGGATCCCATGGTTGTCTGACACCAATCCTGCTATTTCTTGGCCTGACAGGGTGGTCCAGTTCAAGGATGGGACAGTGTGGGATGCTACCTGTGTGTTGCCAGGGGGGAGAAGAACAGCCACTGAGTGCTGTTCCACACAGACAGCTGTCAATGATGGCAAGGGAGGGGAAGCAGGTGCGAAAGGGGTGGATCAAGAGCCGACTTTGGAGGAGAAACGGGCTGCCCTACTGAAGCATGTGTGGTCTGCCAAGCATACTCTGTCTTATTTGGCCACCTATCCAGTGGAACACATCTTTTTCCTGCATTTGGTGCCTAATGAACCTGAGTCTGCTAGTGGTCATTCTGTCAATGCTGTCAGTTCTACTGTCACCACTGAGCAACAACAGCAGCATGATGCCTTGTTGGACAGGTATGGAGCCATCTTTGAGGACAAGATGCCCCAGTATCCTCCTGAGGGACCCATCACACATGTCATCAAGTTGGTAGAGGGTGCTCGTCCTCCTTTTGTGCCTATGTACAGGATGGGCCCTGCAGAGATGGCAGAGCTGAAGACCATACTTATTGGCCTGTTGGAGGCTGGTCTGATCCTCCCAGCTAACAGTCCTTTCAGTTCTGGGTGTTTGCTTGTACCCAAGCATGATGGGGGGTGGAGGTTGTGCATTGACCTGAGGGGACTGAACAAGGTGACTGTCAAGTCCAGGTACCCTCTGCCCAGAATTGATGAGTTGCTGGAGAGGACTGCAGGAGCTGCCTTCTTTACCAAGTTTGACCTCAGGCATGCTTTCTGGCAGATCAGGGTGGCTACTGAGGACATCCCCAAGACGGCCTTTTCTACCCATGGGGACAGTTCCAGTGGACAGTAATGCCCATGGGTGCCTCTAACAGTCCTGCCACTATGCAGATGTTTGTCAATGCCATCTTTGGCCACCTGACTGGAAATGCCCTGCCCCAGATCTCACCTGACCTTCGCAACCCCAGGTTCAAGGACATTGCCCACTTGTGTGACACTACCAGGGTGGTCTTCAGGACTTGTGTGGTCGTCTACCTGGACGACATTCTGGTACACTCTCGTACCTTCAGGGAGCATCTGGAGAACGTGGAGGAGGTCCTTAAGGTGATCCATCAGTATCATCTGTCGGTGAAGAGGTCCAAGGTGGAGTGGGGCCAAGAGGTGAAGTTTCTGGGCTACCAGCTGAGCGCTGCAGGTATGACTCCTGAGGCCAGCAAGGTCTCTGCTGTTTTGGAGTGGCCTGTGTTGAAGTCAGCTCATGATGTCAGATCCTTTCTGGGCCTGGTGGGCTGGTACCGACGGTTCATCCCTGACATGGCGGCCATCTCTGGTCCCCTGTTAGCCCTGCTCAAGAAGGATGTTCCCTTTGAGTGGACTGCAGCATGCCAGCAAGCTTTTGATGTGTTGAAGCAGAAGCTTACCACTGCTCCCTTGTTGGTGGGCCCCAACCCAGACTTGCCATACCAGGTTAGGTCTGATGCCTCACAGGGTGCTATTGGTGCAGTACTAATGCAAGATCATGGTAAGGGCCCTCAACCAGTGGAATACATGTCCAGGAGTATGACGTCTGCAGAACGTAACTACCCTGTTCATGAGCAGGAGCTGCTGGGATTGGTGGTGGCCTGTCACAAGTGGGAACACCTACTGAAGGGGGCTCAGTTTTCTGTGGCCAGCAGCGCCAGGATGGGCAGGGCAACGAGTCTATTACCCTGATGACTGACCACAGGCCCTTGGTACATGTGTTGGAACAGACCCGGATGAGTAAGAGGATGGCTGGATGGATGGAGTTCCTGGGGGGGTTTGGACCTTTCTCTGTGAGGTACATTCCTGGTACGCAGAATGTGGTGCCTGACGCCCTGTCCAGGAGGAGGGATTTGATGGGAAGTTTTCATGAGGACTTGGACATCTGTGCTGCCCTGATTTCTGTGGTAGAGTGTGGAGCCTTGACTAGAGCTCAGGCCAACAACCAGAAGGTTTCTCAACTGTTGACACCACCTGTAGGGAATAACGGTGGTCCCGTGATGCTCATCGACCAGGGCTCTGTCCCAGAGTTGACAGGCGTCCAGGAGGGTGTCCAGTCACTGTCTGACAGTCTTAGGAGAAGTCCTGAAGGTGTGGTGCCCACTCCCACAGTGCAGCCAGGTGAGGGAGACCCTGCTAGGCGCAGCAGAGGTAGGCCCAGGAAGTGGGTCATGGACCCTGTGTTGGTAGGCCGGTCCAAGGTGTTGGCCTCTCAGGTGATGGCAAGGTCAAAAGGGCCTATAGCTACTACTGTCTCATCCAAGCAGTTGGTGGCTAGCCCTGGGCAGGAAGAGGAGATGCAGATGCAGCCCCTGGGACCTGACAAGGACCTGGTGTTGCCTAATCCTTTAAATATTTCCCTGCTGGACGTCATCAAGGCCTTCACCAAGACGGAGGACATGGCTACTGCAGCTATCCAGAGGGGCAACTTTGGCAATAGACCTGTAGAATACTGGGAGGGCGTTCTGTATGTTCACACTCATGATGCAGAGCACACGGTGACTAGAAAAGTGTATGTGCCTGAGATGGCCATTCCCACAGTGTTACATTGTTTCCATGACGATGTGACTGCGTGTCATCCTGGTTATGCTAAGCTACTTCATGAGGTGCAGCAGAGGTTTTGGTGGCCTGGCCTTTATCAGGATGTTAAGGCCTATGTGGATTCCTGTGACTCCTGCCAGAGAAATAAGGTCAGGAACCAAGCCACGCCCATCTTTCCCATGGCTATGCCCATTCCCCTGCGCCCTTGGATCAGTGTGACTATGGATTTTATCTGTGGTCTTCCCATGTCAGATGGTGGCAATGACAGGATCCTTGTGGTCATGGACAGGCTTTCCAGGATGTGCCATCTGATTCCTTGCAATACTCATCTCACCGCTGCACAGTGTGTGGATTTGTTTATGAAGGAGATCTACCGTCTGCACGGCATGCCTAGAGTGATCATCACTGATCAGGACCCCCTTTGGCTGTCAGGGTTTTGGAAGTCATTCTTTGACATCCTAGACACTAAGCTGGCATTCGGTGTGGCATACAGGTGTGCCAGTACTGGGGCGGTGGAGAGGATGAACAGAATTGTCAGGGAGTGTCAAAAGCACTATTGTACCCACGACAACAAGGACTGGGACAAGAAGATACCTTTCATAGAGTTCGCAATCAACAACTCTCCTCTGGCTCCTCACCAGATGTCCCCCTTCGTGATCTGCAATGGCCAGTGTCCCTTGACACCATTCGACTTGGAACTGCCTGACAGAGACGCTGAAGGCCCTTTCCAGCGACGTCTTGGTTCAGTCCAGCAGTTGTTGGCTTCCTTCCAGGAGGCTCACAGCATTGTGGCTACCCAGCTGTTGAGGACACAGGACAAGTACCTGACTAACGCCTGGCAGCAAACGGTGGCCAGTCATTCCTTTGTAGCTCCTGGGGACTTGGTGTTGTTGGAAGCCAACAGAGTGCTGCCTGAGAAGGAGCAATGCAGGAAACTGCAACCACTCTGGTTGGGTCCTTACCCAGTGTTGGCCACCTTTCACTATGGTACCGTGGTCCAGGTCCAGGTGCCTTCTCACTGGAAGCTCAGGAATAATATTTTTCACCTAGCACAGCTGAAGCTGTACAGGCGTAACACCTTGCCAGGCAGATTGTCTGCCCCCTTGCCTTATGAGTTGGATTCTGAGGGGGAGAAGATCTATGAAGTGGAGCGGTTGTTGGCTCACAGGGTGAAGGGGAAAGGTCGTACTAAACAGCTGCAGTTTAAGGTACACTGGAAGGGAGAGCTAGAGGTGACTGCTACGTGGCTGTGGTTGTCTGATCTCACCAACAGTCACTCTGCTGTACTAGATTATTGTCAGCGTCATGGGATCACCTTGCCTGAGTGGTATGTCATGGGCTCTGAGCGGAGTGCTCCCCTTCATAGCTCCCAGTGAGCACTGCTAACGCCTCTTTTTGGTGCTGTGTGTCTGTGGTTGCCAGCCATGGCAGACTCCCATCCTGAGGGGACACCCAGGCCACCTGCCCAACTCCAAGAGGACGTGAGGGCTACGTATGTCTTTCAGCACGACTACGCTGGCCCCAGAGCCACAGGTACTTCGCTCCAGGAAGACGCTGGGTTCGTGGAAGCCCATTTTCTCAACCTGTTCCAGCGTATGGTACATGATCAGCAGCGGCACGAGCAGCGTCACGGGGCCCTTATATCAAGGTTGGCTCATGTGGAGGGTTTGGTTACTCAGATGGCAGAACATTTGAGGGCTGGGCACCTTCCACTTGTGGGTTCTGCTGTGCCTGCAGCCTCTGAGGCCCAGGTAGCTCAGGAGGCTATCCCCACCATGGTGGCCTCAGTTCCCTCCTCTACGGAGGCTCCTCCACCCCCTAAGGTGGTGGTACACTTGCCCAGGTCCGTTGTCCCAACAAAACAGGTGGAGCAGTACTTGGACCACCGTAAATGTGTCCCTGAACAGTGCGAGTGGTGTAAATCCTTGTACACAGCCATGAAGGCCCTCGACCAGACAGTGGTGGAGGAGGGTGAACTAGTACCTGAGGGTATGGTAGAGTTGGCCCTGGACTGTCTGCCCCCCAGTCTTTGTGAGATTGGTTCACCCATGGTGGCTTATATTATGCACACCGTCTTTGCAGTGTACCCGTGGCCTTCGTTGACATGAGGCCGGTGGAGGGCCAGGACTTGATGGCAGCTCTGCCCAGTGATCTGAGACTCGCCTTTGCAGAGCTCAAGCCAGTTGGTTATTCCCAGACCTATACTGAGCTGCTCGAGCAAGCTGTCAAGCAGGGAGAGTTTGACATGACTCCGTCGTCCAGCTGCTCTGTGATGTCATGTTTTCCACACAAGGACAGCACGGTCTTCGTGGGGCTGCAGTTACCAAAGTTCCCTAACGAGCTGAGGGCCAGGCTCACGCCCTTGAGGTGCTGGTACCCATCTTGGGGCCAGGTGGGGGCCTATCAAGGCCTTTCTACAGCTGTGGTGGGCCTATAGCAGCTGGCTATGTCGCCATAAGACTGCCAGTGGCTGGGTCTTCGACCCCCTCCGACAGGCTGTGGTTACTCTGTCCTATCCTGCCCAGTGCAGTAGGTTTTCAGCTGAGTTGGGCAAGGCTGCTGAGACCTGCATGGCTATTCAGGTCAGCAGGAACTGGCCAGATCTGGTGTCCATGGTGGAGCATTTCCCAGTGTTTGGAACGAGGGGGAAGGACACGAAGAAGGGGGATTGGTTCACTTTGTGAAGGGTTTCCAGGATGGTTGGAGATGGGCTGTGGAGTGAGGTGGGGATCCAGAATGGAGGAGGCCAGTTCTGATGTCCAGTCCAGATTTCCAGTAATGACAGTTCTGGTTCATGACAGTCTTGCAGTTGTATTATCCAGGCATGGTTGCCTGTGTGTTAGTCACTTGATGACATTTCATCAGTGGGTGAATTTGTCTTATTCAGGGTTGACCATGATCAGATGATAATGAGATAGGAGGCCCTTTGGGGATGTAAAAACCCACTTGCTTGTCCCAAGAGGTGGTGGACTTCCTGTTTATTGTTGTGTTGTTTTGTGGAGGTTGTTGTTTTATTCTTCTTGGCTTCTAGGAACTGGGAGTTCCTGTCTTGAGGGGGAGATATGTAACAACCAAATGTTACATCCAAAGTTTTCCTACTGTTGATCTTATTATGAGTTCTTTAGGACAATTATTTGGGAAGTTAGGAGGCTTCGACGTCTGACGGATATTGGGCCTGCTGAGATCTGCAGAATTTATTGTTCTACCCTCATTGGTCGTGGCCTGATCCACGTAGGGTACTTTGCATGGTTTTGTTCAGTCAGTCATAGATTCTCTTTAATACCGTTGTACCTGGTGGATCTGGTTCCAGGTCATGGAGATTTCGTATGTGCTGGCTTTGTGTTGTGTTGAGGATTCGGGAGCTAAGATCTTATCTTGAGTGATTCTCACTTTTGATTGGTCCTTCCGGGTTAGGACTGAGCCGACTCTGCGTGCACGATGACTTTTATCCTGTTTGTGGCGGCTGAGCATGTGTGCGTGTAAGAAAGCTAAAGCTATGGTGTAATTCAACGGTTTCCTTGTTGTTTCATCAATCAAACAACCCTCGCTAAAAGTCAACTATAACTTCAACAGATAGTCGACTTGGATATAACATTGTCTGTTGTGTCTAACAAGGGTGGGGACTCATTCCCTTAACTGTTGAAGATCCATCTTCATTGCTTCTCTGGACGTGAAGTTATCTGTCACGACTCCAACCCAGGTATAAAGATCTTTTCACATCGATGTTGAAACTGAGGCTGTTGCAAAAACAACATTTTTAGTCGTTACAGTAAGTAAGTAAGTAAGTAAGTAAGTAAGTAAGTAAGTAAGTAAGTAAGTAAGTAAGTAAGTAAGTAAGTAAGTAAGTAAGTAAGTAAGTAAGTACTTGCGTGTCATGCGCAAAGGCATGCCACGGAGTACTATGCTAATCTCGTTAGAAAAATAATTACACAAAAGTTTAAACAAATATCGTAATGCCACAAGGTTGGCCAGCCCAATTACTTACACACACGTGCACCATGAATCTAATTGCACTATAGGTTGGATATGATTTGTCTAATGGTATGAAGTGAGACAACTATGCCTCCAGGGACGCTTTGCCATCCAACAGTATGCATGTTTTGACAGGCGTATGACACTGGCTGTTTGGGCCATCCTAGCTCTGGATCGGGCCGGTACCACCAGCGTTTATTGCTGCCATTCGTCGACTGTATGAGGGCTCACAGGCAGTAGTGCGGACTGCGGAAGGCACCACCCCACCATCCCCCCTTCACCACGGGGTGTGGCAAGGTTGTGTCCTGTCCCCGGCGCCATATCTGTTCGTTATTGTCGTGGATCACGTCATGCGCCGGGCACGTGCGCGCTTTACTGCTCTTAAGGGGTTCGAGCCTGGCTTGGACATCCTTAACGAGCGCGAGCATGGCGGGGTTAGCACTGGCTACCGCCTGGCCGACCTGATTATGCGGACGACACCACCCTCATCGCGCGCCGGCCCCGAGCACATTCAGACCTGGCTGGACTGTCTGGGCTTGGCGGGAGGCGCGGGCGGTGGGGTTGGAGATTAGTGTCAAAACTGAGGCGATGGTGATTGGGGCTTCCAGTAGCCCACCGTTACCACGGCTGCTAGACGGGACGGATGTCCCGTTCCGTGACCGCTTCAAACTGCAGGGAAGCATGCTTCCTGACACTGCCGCCGATGTGGACACCCGCATCGGTCTGGCCTGGGCCAGGCTCCGTTCGCTCAACTACCTACTGGCACTCGAAGGTCCTCGGCGAGCACCGCAAGCGCATGCTCCTCAAGGTCCTGGTCCTCACGGTGCTCACGTATGGCGCCGAGGCATGGACGCTCAGGGACACGCTGGCGGCCAAGCTAAACGGCACGGTAACCAGGATGCTCCGTCAGGCCCTGTTCACATGTCGGGTTTTCCACGCCTAGGTCTTTAGAATCTTTGTACCAGGGCATGCCTCGCATTTCGGACGAGATTAGACAGCGTAGGATAGCATTCGTAGGACATCTTGCTCGCACCAGCCAGGTAGACACCGCCCTCGGTCTGGCCGGCCCCCAGCGGCTTGGCCAGCCAGGGCGGCATATCCTGACCTGGCCTGGCCCCAAGGACATTCCTAAGAAGGGAGGCAAACATGTCATGACCTACCCACAGCAGTTGCTGGCTGACCCAGTGGTCCCAGCTCAGTTTGAACATCGCATTCACTCCCTCTCTCTTGCTTGGACTGCTATGCAGGACAAGAAGAGGTGGAAGACCATTGTCCAGGCTCATACGCCCGCCCCTGTGGGCAAGCCCCCTCCCCCCAAGCGGAAGGGGCGCTTTGCTGAGCAGAATAGGTAGGGTTTTCTAGATTAGATTAGCTTAGAGTTAGATTAGTTCGGTTTCGCGGCTTTGTCCCCCCCTCCATCCATCCACGGGAATATGTGCCCCACCGTCTAGGTCCTCTAGTCGCTCTACACGTAAGCCAGCCATAATTTCAATGCACAAGGATACACATTTCCATCACCATTCATCTTCATCATCCTGAACGACTCGCGGACAAGAGAGAACACGCGGACAAGATAACGGCAGGCTCGAGCTACCATGGTCCGGATTCTCCCGATTTCTGGCCTGCGCTGGTTGTCTCCTTGATATGTGCTACATGATCTCCCAACAAAGTCATGTTATAATTTAATTTAATTTAATTAAATTACACTGGCTGACCATCCTGGGACTACTTTCTCTGCATGTCTATCTCTTCTTATGACCCTATTCATCGATAGATCCAATTTAGACGAGTAACGCACCCGAACACACACAAACACATGTCTCTGGGGAGAACTCGGGCCGTTAGATGCTCAAGCTTGGCGCTAACTGCCGCAGTATATTGACGCTAGTGGACTGGACAAAGGCCACATTGCGGTGCTCCACGTAGGTAGTCTGGGTAGACAGGTCGCAAAACTGCGCAACACATGTGCTGTGATCGAGAATCTGTAAAATATTCTCAGCTATACCTGCGTCCTGGGCAGTACGTATAGGCAGTACGGAAACGTGGCATGGTAGTGCGGAATTGTGAAGATTCAATAAATAAGATAGAAGAAGGATAAATTGATGCCGATGTTGGTGAGATGGATTCTAGTAGCGGAAATCGAAAGCTGGTAGCGTGAACATCAGTTCACGCTGTAAATTCAAACACAGCGTGTTTACAGCAATTACATGGGCTTTGGGGCGACTATGATTACCATGTTGGCATTCAAGCCTCTTCCCGATTCAACTCCACTCTATGTAGCTCTTACGTAGCCCTTATGATTGCCATTTGGGGCTAGAGGGGTCATCTAGCGACTATGCGTCGCCACTCGCCAGCACAGGACACGTCGTCATCACCATGATTTTGCAAAGGTACTTGCCAGCAAGCGACTGGCAACGGCTGATTACCCCAGTAAGAAGACGCCTTGACTGAGCAAACTCTAGACAGGCCTTCGCAAGACAACTTCCTTACGACAGATCCATGGCCATCGCCACCGCCGCCTTCAATTTCCGCTCACCGGCCTTTGTTTTCCTTGACCTCTTCGCAATCTTCCGCGTTACCCTGCTCATCGGAAAGCCCCTCTTGCTTTTTCCACGGGCGTTTGCAGCTTTTGCCTTCTCCTTGGCAGCCTTTTTATCAATTTTCTCCAGCTTAGCTTTCTGCAAAGCCTTTTCACGCTCCAAGTCGTACTTGTGAGCGTCCTTCCTTTTCTTCAAGTTATTCTTGCTCGACATTGTCAATCCAATCGAGCGCGACAAACTTGACGAAGGAACCCTTAAAGAGGGCGTTCAGGCAACCAGGCACGTAATCCTTCTCAGCAAAAAGGAAGGAACTACGCCCGAGTTATAAATATTGCCGTCGCCGAAGGAATTGGTTGGTCGCTCAATTGCGTAATTTATTCTCCGTTGCCTGTTGCAGTGTTGGGGACTGATGCGATCAGGCAACCCGCATCAGCGTCCAGGTCGGCAGTCGGCACTCGGCACCAAGGACGGGCTCCAGTCAAAACCACGGGGGGTCCCTTCTGCTTGCATCCTGGTCCTTGTGGTGCCCTGTCTGTAAAACTTGCAGCGATAAACATCTCACGCCCACCTACAGGGCTCCCTTGGGTGCACGCACAAGCTGATGCTTCGAGTCGTTCGTTGCATGGAGCAGAGCAAAAATGAAGTCCGCTTGCAGGAGCGACCTAAAAACAAACCGAGGCCAGGTCGCGGTACAGCAGGTGGAGCAGGTCGCAGGGGATTATCCCGCCTCGCTTACTGCCTACAAACAAGGCCAGATTACCTGCCTTGGGAAAATAAAATTGGGGCGAAGAATGCTGGAATTGTAGTGTCAAGCACGTAGATTCAGGTATTTAAAATTTTGGTGTTGCAAGAGGCGATTTTCGCCTATCTTAGGGAATGTATAGCCGGTAGTGTCCTTCTGCCATACTCGGCTAATCATTATCATCGTACGAAATGGATGACCTTCAGACCTCTGAGGAGGCCGCGTTCGTCGCCGATGACGTGAATAACATCATCAAGGAATCTATCGATGGAATCCTCTTGAATGCCTCGTACGACCATATTAAGGTTGGCCAGTGGACTTCAAACGTCGTGGAAAGCTGCCTAAAGAGACTGACGGCGTTGAATAAGCCTTTCAAATATGTCGTCACGTGCGTAATCATGCAAAAGACTGGTGCTGGCCTGCATACCGCAAGCTCCTGCTACTGGGATAACACAACCGATGGCAGCCGCACGGTGCGTTGGGAGAACAAGAGCATGTACTGTATAACAACGGTGTTTGGGCTGGCCATTTAGGGTTCTCGCCCTTGACTGCTGAGCTAAAGTTTCTGCAGAGGGTTTGCTTTGGCAGGCAACCGCTGGCAATCTTAGCCATAACGAGCGGCGAGGCTATCCCGTGCGTGCGATGACGCCTCTGTCGATGCAAGGCTCCAGTTTTGAAGGCACCTGCTCGTTCCCTCCTTTACTACGCCTGCCAGTGCGCAGCTCTGGACTCACGTAACTAGCCACAACATATTCGGTCCATGTTTCCGCCGGCATGTCTGTGTGCCTGTTGGCACCCTTTCTCCCGACGTCGGCCACCGCTGATCAGTGCGAGCGTAGCTTGCTGAGAGAGGTCAGACAGAACATGGAGAGCAACCTCGCTTTTTATGTCTGACAGCAGACACGCTGTAACTCAATACCCGTACAACGCCATGCATCATGAGGTCTGCGGCCATGGCAAAATGAAAGTTGCTAGTCCGAAAGGCACATTCCTATCGAATGTCCTCTCCTGTGGGTTTGTGGCTCAGAAAGGAGGTGGTTATATTCCCGAGAGGTCGGCATGAACATGACCAATCTTGCCTCATTCCGACATCAATTTATTTCATCAGGGGGGGGAAACTTGTTGCTGTTTCTTCATGTCTGGCTGGTATTGAAGCAATGTGACAGTTCCTCAATGGCCTGGCCATTGTATTGAGAATCACTGCAAGAAGAAAGAAACGGGAATGAACACATGCAATAAATTGAAGTTACCTTTATTATCCAATTGAGACAGTGGATGCTTCAAGCCGGTGGCATACCCTATCTCTAGCTTGCATTATTTACATCACTAGCCATTAGGTGAGACAACCAATACTGGACGTGAGCAAAAGAAAGCAGCATGTGGAAGATATGCGCTTTTGCGATAGCTGTCTAAGGCAAGAATGATAAAGGGAAATATGAAGAATACAACTGGGGGCATTGAAAATGCAATTATGAATTGGCCAGGCTGGGATTAAACTGAGACGGTTGATACGTGTACGCGACAACTATCTAGAGCGAGGCGTACCAAGATCTATGACAAACGTCTCGAGCCCCAGTTTAGCATGATCCAGTTTATTCGTTTTCCCCTCCGGCTGGCGCTATAAGTAAGTAAGTAAGTAAGTACTTGCGTGTCATGCGCAAAGGCATGCCACGGAGTACTATGCTAATCTCATTAGAAAAATAATTACACAAAAGTTTAGACAAATATCGTCTGCATCATCCCCCAACCGTTAAGCACTAGATGGGGATGTAATCCTCATCCGAGCTGTCCTCTACTGTAATGGCAGACGAGGCGGTAGTGTAGCGGCTATCCTCAGGACCAATAACCCCCACCTGCGGACTTCTACCCTGGCTAGCAACGGGCCGCGGGGCCCGTGGGGAGAAAACAGGAGCATACCCCTCGGGGAGGTGCTTATCGCAGATGGCAGCCCATTTCTCCTTGTCAATCATGCGGGCGCGGAGTACGGATAGTCCCAGAAGCCCTGCATCTTCAAGCAGTTGTGTCACATAGGTCCGGGTCGCGCCGCGCCGGTGCCCGGCGCGCGCAAGTTTGCCAGTGGGTTGCGATGGGACAAGGGGACCCTGCCATAGGAGGAGGTGTCTACCTGGTTGGCCCGTCTTAAGCCCCCCGGCAGGGCCCACATCGGTATTCACCTGGTCTGTGCGGGCAAGATGGCCGGCAAAGAGGAGGCGGCGGTGTCGGATGGTATGGGTGACAAGAGGGAGCTCGCAGTAGAGCTCGGCCCGGGTGCGGCGTTCTTGGTAGCGGACGCCGAGGATATGACGGAGCATTCGAGTGACGGTGCCGTCAAGCTGCTGGCTCAGCGCCTGGTCCAGGGTCCACGCCTCGCAGCCATAAAGGAGGATGCTGAGGACAAGGGCCTTGAACAGAATGCGCTTGCGTCGCTCACTCAGGTAGCGACAGGTCCAGAACCTGTCGAGGCGGCGGAGGGCCGCCCAGGCCTGGCCAATGCGGGTGTTGATGTCGTCGGCCGTGGAGGGAAGCCAGCTGCCAAGGAGCTTGAAGCGAGTCGCCGGGCGCTATGCTAGCACCCGATCTCTGTGCTGGCGGGCGCCATGGCGAGGCGATCGCACTCTTTGAGGCCGCCGCCGACTAGCTTGGCTGCGGGGTACCTGGCCGGCCCAGCGGCCCGCACCCTTGGCTAGCTGGCCGGGGCCCGCCTCATCGCCCTACTGAAAGACGACGTCTCCGCGCGGCCTGCTGGCCTTTCTTGTCCCAGTGCTTGGGGCGAGGTCCTCCGCAAGCTGGTGAGTACGGCCATTTGTCACCAAAAGGCCCCCGAGTTTCGCGCCTACTTCAGTACCCCAACCGGAATGACACAGAGGAGTCCGTGGCTGCTCGATCATCTTGGCGATCCCACTCAGCTCTCCTTCCTCATGGAGGATGGGACGTTTGCCGACGTTGAACCTCCCGCACGCCTCGAGCGGGGACGTAGGTAGGCGACTGGCCCCTCGGCCCCTTATATACCTGCCGGCCCCACTGCACAAATTAGTTCTCCAAGGTGCCCACGCTGCGCGCCCCCGGATACGTCAAGGAGGCAACCAGCTGAGGCCAGAAATCAGGATCTCCAATCCAGACCATGGTGGCTCGAGCCAGCCGTTATCTTTTCCACGTTTTTGAGTCGCCTCAGGATGATGAATATATCAAGGAGACAACCAGCGCATGCCATGACTGGAGCTAGATATGGAAATGTGTAGCCTTGTTCATTGAAATTATGGCTGGCTCATATGTGAAGAGCAACTAGATGACCTAGCTAGACGGTGGGGCTGAAAATAGCTTGCTTGATCATGCAGGGCCTGTGTTTCTAGCCTTACTGGCCGGGAGTGTCTAGTCAGGTGAGCACCATTGCTGCGCTCGCACTTCCACCATTTACGAGGAAATACCCGCAGATGGAAAACACTGAAAAGGTATAGCTAGTCAGCCATAACTTAATTAATTAATTAAAATCATAGCTCCGTGGGGAGCATATGTAACACATAGCCCTGAGAAAGGGGCATCTATGGGTTTGTAATACAATCAGGGCGACAACCTGCAGGTGTAGGATGTACAACTATCACCTGCTCTGCATGGGTGCACTAGGTGCACCTGCACCTCCATGATGGTTCATGCCTCCTAAACAAGCACACACAACGCAGGCACCCAGGGGGGGCTTGAGGAGGGGGCCTAGAAGGCCTGCATGACATATGGGCCGTGGAAGGTATGTGGCTAGGCTATAGCTAGGGTACACATGGCCTCTCAGCAGGGAGTAACTCCCTGCATGGGCAAAGCATGACTCGACATTGCTACGGCTATTGCAAGGGCGGGTGTGGGCCCATCACGTAGGCATACATGGCCACGTCACTAAGCTTTCTAGTCTACACTACTGCTATATATTCCCTAGGCTGGGGTGGCTGGGGTGGCTGGGGTGGCAGGGGTCGCCTGCCAGGGCTTGTGGGTGACGTAGATGTCCGCCCCCTTCCAGTAGACCGGCTTCTGCCCCGCCGTCTGCCGAAGCTGGAGGTAGGTCGGCCATAACTCCCATCGCCGTTGTTGCTGCGTCAAGGTCAAGTCGTCGTCCAGCGTGTAGGCGGTTCCCCCAAGCCGCTTGCGACACTTGAGGAACTCCATCTTATCCGCCATGGTGTCAAAGGTGAGGAGCAAGGGGGAGGGGCCGGCCTTACCCCGCGAGCGGGGAAGGCGGGTCACCCCCCGCGGCTTGCCCTTACCAGTGATAGCCATGGGGACAAGAATTTTGTTCTCAAACGCCAGGGCAAGGGTCTCGGAGGTCTCGTCCTGCAGCGGGTCGAAGTGCTTGACTATGACGTTAAGGCTGCGCTTGGCGAGCTCGGCCTCCTCGCGGAGGTCCAGCGTCTGCTGCTTAAGCTGGGCGGCGACGGCGGAGGTGGTGGAGGTGGCGTGTTGCTTAAGCATGTCCGCCCAGGTCGGGATGGGAGGAGCATCGCCGGCAGGGCCAGCAGGGGCTGGCCGAGCGGCGATGTCCTTCACCGCCTGAGCAGTGATGCCGGCGGTGTTCTGCAAGCATTCGATGGCTATGGCATTGTCCTGCAGGCGCTTGTCGATGGCGAGAAGCTGGGCCGTGAGGGCGTCGGTTGTGGTGGAGGTGGAGGCGAGGAGCTTGGAGGTGGCGGTGGTGGTGGAGGAGAGGATGGGAAGCTCGGCAGCCAACGTGCCGCCCATGGCCGCCACATCTGCGGCCAGGGGTGTCACGTGCTGTTCGATGGCGTTGTTGATGATGGAGCGAATTTCGGAGGTGGAGGGGGGGGCCCAGATGTCGGCGACAGAGCGCCCGAGGAGGCAGCAGAGGGCGAGGAGCTGAAGGCGGGGGCGGGAGTAGCTGGACAGATCCGACGGGGAATCCATGCGGGTAGGCATAATGATGCGGCCTTGGACGTAAAAGTGCTTGCCCAGGGCAAGAAGCGAGGTGCGCGACCCAAAGAACACGGCGTTCATAAACTGGATGGGATTTGCGCGGCCTTGTGTCCACCATGTAGCTGATTTGGCGTCAAAGTCTATTTCTTTCCAGTCCGGCTCGTCAGGGGGCGGATGCTCAGGGCGGCTGCGTTTAGGCTCTGGCGATGCAGAGGGCGAGGCAAGTCCGTGAGGGGGCTGGGCAACCACCAGTGCACGACTAGTGTCACCATTGCCGTCCGGGCTTGAGGGCGAGTCTGCTGCCGGGGCTGCAGACGTATTTTGATTGCCGAGCGCAGCCGCCAGGCTGCGTTGCGTCGAGGCGCGTTTATTCGCCATATAGTGCGTTATAGCTTTGGAAAATTATAGCATCATGTGCGTCTAAGAAAGACGAAGCGATTGTGATGAGTTACGCCATGCCATGTTTCCAAAAGTCCAAGAACTGCACACGGTGCAAAGGCAAACTGAATCAGGAGGACATCACTTTCAAATGTGGGGCATGAAGCAAACGCCCACGTATGCCAGAAAACATCGATCATGTCACTGTAGCGCGACGCGACGGTGTGGACAACGAATCCAGTGCCAAGCTCGGAATGGCCGCAAAGGAGATCTGGCAGCACAGGGTTCAGATGCTTGGAGATACTATACGCGATCCAGCCTATATGTTGTGCATGCGCGATCCTCGCCTATATGGACGATATCCCATTGCCTTCGGCCCGGCCCAGCCAGGTCGACACCGCCCTTGGCCTGGCCGGCCCCCAGCGGCTTGGCCAGCCAGGGCGACACATTCTGACCTGGCCTGGCCCCGAGGGCATCCCAAAGAGGGTAGGGAAACCTGTCACGAACTACATCCAGATGTTGCTGGACGACCTAGTGGTCCCAGCCCAGTTTGAGCACCGCATCCACTCTCTCTCCCGTCTTTGGACTGCCATGCAGGACAAGACGCGGTGGAAGAAGAAATTGTCAAGGCGCACACGCCCGACCCTGTGGGCAAGCCCCCTCCCCCCAAGCGGAGGAGGCGTTTTGATGAGTAGTGTAATTAGGATTTTCTAGATCGATAGCTTAGAGTTAGGATAGTTCGTTCACGCGGCTCCCTCCACCCCATCCATCATGGAATATGTGCTATACATGATCTCCCCACGGAGGCATGTTATAATTTAATTTAATTTAATTTTCGGCCCGGCCGACGCTGTGGCTAATTAATTAATTAAAAAACACGTGAAATGAAAGAATTAAACACGTGCTCCTGTTGGGGAGCCACGGATGGAGCATCAGATCGAGTGCTTTTAATCCCCGAGTGTGCACTACATGTAGCCTGAGCGGCCGAAAGGCGGGGCAGAGACCACCCCGGGCTTCCCTCATGCCACAGCCCGGATACCACAGGGTGCACATGCAATCGGATCGCGTCGCCAACGCTGTGGTTGCCGTCCTGGCTGCCCTTAAAGTGGCCATGGCTGATGGCGGCGCTGGCCATGCATCAACCTTCGGCTCATCGCACCGGCCTCACCTTAACCTTGTGCAATCGTTACGCCCCCGACCACCAAGGTCAGTCTGCCGGCTTCCCCGCATCAGTCTGGACTGTCACTGTGCAGCCATCCCGGGGGCTGCCATTGCATGGTGTGAGCGCGTGGCTTGTCGTCGGCCTGGGCATCCCTGTGCTGTGATCCTGACTTTGTCGAGACCGGCCGGGAGCTCCGCGCGCCACTGTGGAACAACGCATGCACCCCGCCATGTCCTCAAGACTTGGGCACGCCCCAAGGACCCGGGCCCAGACCATGCATCAAGAAGGGCTCCTCCGGCCGGGCTGTGCGGGTTTGCGCCCCCGGCATCCGCGGGTGGCCGGTTCACTGGCTCCATGAGTCACGCTAGCCCCACTACTTCAATGGTGCGGCTTGCTGCGGAGAGCCACGACACCATGAGGCGCCATTCAGCTAGGCCGCCTTGCAGGCGCGCTCCTCACCCAGCCCAGCCAGCCTCCCGCGGCCCACTCCATTCATATGCATTCACATGCCTCCGTTGGGAGATTCACGGGGTACAAACTTTTTGAGTAGGTGCAGGTCTTTCATCGATCCGGCTGCATTCTGATGTGCACAGCGCAAGAACTGAAGGGGGCATGGGACCCCCCCTGATCTCTCGTTAAGCCTTGAAAGGCACGGCCGGGCCATTATTCGGCTCAATTAAACTGAGCTCACTTCAATGGGAGAGTCTCTCAAGCAACTACTGTGGGGGCAACTGAATTAGCTTCGACATATATTGATTGAGTCGTGAGACAACTATATATTCCTTGAGAATTATAAATTACAGAGGTGAGAATGGCATGCATGCAACAGAACGGGAAATTAAACTCCAAAAAGAAGAACCCTCAAGACAATAATAAGAATCCGCGGACACGGGCATGCAAGGATCAAGCCTGGCAACAAAAGGTACAACTAGCCACAACACCAAACTACGACACGCAGCTGTCGCAGCAACACCTCTGCCGGGCGGGCCCACCAGGCTGGGGAGGTGACCAGTGACCTACACCGCCTGGGTTGCAATAAAGTCGGCCCGGACGCGGCGGAATAACACATCAGCCACCGGGCGAGTGAGGGTGAGGGACAGACGCTGCCGACAATACGAGGACCATATGTCCGGGCAGACCACGGGCCAGTCTGACCCTCGAGAGTCGAGGTACATCGAGGCGGTCTTCCCGCCCACGACGCTGGCAGCACTCGTGAAAAACTCTGATGTCTGGCCCGGGCCCATGGCCCCGAACTCCTCTGAGGACAAAGGAGATGACCTGCAGTGGCGGCCCAACATAATTTGCCGTAGGAGGCAAACAATTGTCGCGCTCGGCCACAGCGGCTGCCAGCAGCACTGGCATCAACAGCCGCCCGGAGGATGTGGCGACCGGAATTAAGCGGCCGAGGCTCGGAGACATCAATACGAGCAGGTGGCAACCCTGCCCATCGATCGTTACTACTAGTCCAGCCTTAGTAGCACTTAATTCTGGAAGTCACTACCACAATTCTCTCCGGCAGAGACGGCAGTTCTGTCAGTGAGAGAACTGCTCGGACGCGCCCCCCCTCCTTCTCATAACTGTTTATAGGGGTCGGTTGAAGGTTCATTTATACTCTGTATTGGCGTACCCATGGACGTGACGCAGTCACGTGTCTATTAATTAATTAATTAATTAATGGACGTGACGCAGTCGATATATGGCATGCTAATAAATCGATTTATTGATTTAATAAGTTTATTAAGTCAGGCCATGCACTGATCCTGGCCTGCATGGCCCCAAGGACATTCCCACAAAGGTTGGTAAACCTGCCATGAACTGTACACAGCAGTTGCTATAGCCGACCTCGTGCGGGTCCCAGGCTCCCAGCCAAGTTTGAACACCACATTTCCTCCCTCTCTCTTGTTGGACTGCTATGCTGAACAAGAAGAGGTGCCAGACCATTACATCCAGGCCCACACGCCAGCGCCTGTGGGCATTGAAGCCCCATCCCCCCATGCAGGAGGACCGGGCGCTTTGCTGAGTAGAGCCACTTAGTTAGGATTTTCTAGAGTTTCTAGCTTAGAGTTAGCTTAGTTAGGTTTCACAGTGAGTTCACTCACCCCCATCCATCAAGCAAGCGAATACGTGCGGCTACATGATCTCCCGGGAGTCCCCACGGTCCCCACGGAGTCATGTCAATAATTTAATTTAATTTAATTTAATTTAATTTAATTTAATTTTGCTCTGATCGATATATTGCGGGCGGTTGCTGCTATACTGAGCAAGTGAATGCATGGGTGTCATTAATTAATTAATTAATTAGGAACATAACTCCGTGGGGAGTATATGTAGCACATAGCCAGTGAGAGGGGGCGTATGGCCTATCATACATTCTAAGCTACTTCCTGCAAGGGTGGGAATGTAAACGACACTTGCTCTAGGTGCCCCAGGGCACCTGCACTCTCATGATGTATCTGACGCTATGCCCAGCTAAGGGGGAGCATGGCATGCACGTGGGGGAAGATCATCATAGCTATACAAAAGCTAGAGCGTGGCGTCTCAGCAGAGAGCATGCAGCTCTCTGCATGGGCACAGCATAAGTAAATAAAACTAGGCATCATCTGGAGTGTGGCACATCATAGGCACACATGTACATGGCTAAATAATGCTCGTGAATCAGCTGGTATAGTGCCTGTAGGAGGCGTACATGTACATGGCCACGGTCTATCTATTCTACACTACTGCTGTATTCCCCTAAGCTGGGGTGTCTGAAGTCGTTGGGCCGCCGCGGGGGTCGCCTGCCAGGGCTTGTGGCCGACGTAGATGGCCGCCCACTTCCAGTACACCGGCTGCCCCGCCTTGCTTGGTCTGCCGGAGCTGAACGTAGGTCGGCCAGAGCTCCCGTCACCGTTGTTGCTGTGCCAGGGTCAAGTCGTCGTCAAGGGTGAAGTGAGTCTTCTCGAGCCGCTTGCGGCGTCTGAGAAAAGAAATCTTGTCCGCCGGGTTCTTAAGGTTAGAAGGAGCCAGGGCGCCCCTGCCTTACCCCGCGCGCGGGGAAGGCGGTGGGTGACCAGCTCAATATCTCACCAGTAAGGCCCATGCGACCAAGGATTTCTCTCTCAAGCGCACGCGCAAGCTTCTCAGAATTCTCACCTTCCACCATGGCGAAGTTCTTGACGATGACGTTAAGGCTGCGCTTGGCGAGCTCGACCTTCTCGCGGAGGTCAAGCGTCTGCCGCTGAAGCTGGGAGCGCCCTGCGACGGCGGAGGTCGGTACGGGAGGTGGTGTGCTGCTTAAGCATATCCGCCCAGGTCGTGATGGGAGGAGCATCGCCGGCCAGGCCAGCAGGGGCTGGCTTGGCGGCAATGTCCTTCACTGCCTGGGCGGTGAGGCCGGCGGTGTTCTGCAGGACCTCGATAGCGATTGCATTATCCTTGAGGCGCTGGTCGATGTCGCGGAGCTGGGCGGTGATGGAGTCGGTGGAGGCGGAGGGGGGGGGGGGGGGGGGGGGGGGGGGGGGGGCGGTGGCGGTGGGGATGGTGGGGAGCTCAGCAGCCAGCGTGCCTCCCATTGCCGCCACATCTGCGGCAAGGGGGGTCACGTGTTGCTCGAAAGCTTCCTTAACCCTTGGATCGTGCTGTCCCCTATTTATAGTGGCCAGTTCAACTCGCCCCTACGAATAGGGGACAGATGGGAAGCGGCGCGGCGCGAATGCCAGTAGACATTTCCGTGATATTTTTAGGTCTGCTGCTAGAGCTAGATGTGTTCTACGCCCTGATACCGGACATCACTATGTTCAGACCAGGTTTACAGGGACTAATTCAGGGCCAAAGTACAGGGGGTACCCAGGTCCACCGGGACGAAAGTGAATGTAAAATAATTACGTACATGCAAATTCGAGGCTATGGCGGTGCAGAAAACTGATTGGTGTAGGAGCATCGATGCATGGATTCGTTCCAAATTTTGTAGGCATGATTTATACGTTATAAAGATGCTATAGCCGCAGTCGCGCAACAACTACGGCTTCGCGCAATCATCTTGGACTGGGTTTTACTGCGTCAATGCGCGTTTATTGTGACGGGAGTGACGATGAAGCTAGCACTTGTTATAAGCGGCTTTGTCACTGAATATTTCTCATCGAGTACATTTCTTACGATGTATTTCGAATATTTCATTAGTGTCGTGGGCCAGGAAAGTCTCAACGCATCGGTCCTGTCGTCAGCTTGCTAGCTGTCCGTTAGCCTT
The DNA here is from genome assembly GCA_009746045.1 of Mesostigma viride. NCBI lineage: Eukaryota > Viridiplantae > Streptophyta > Mesostigmatophyceae > Mesostigmatales > Mesostigmataceae > Mesostigma > Mesostigma viride. The sequence continues at coordinate 824,747 of RPFO01000819.1, forward strand.
ATTTTTGCGGTTTTGACCTGGCGCAGTTTAGTGTCCCTGCGGTTACCGTCGACAAGGTTAAGTCGTCCTATCATTCGGTAAGTAATCTAGGACTCATTGTCGAAGGTTTGGGATGTCAAAGTCGCTTCTTTACCACTTTTCTGTAATGGTTTGTGGTAGTGGTTGCGCACAACCATTACGGTCAGATTTTCATCCGTTTTGTTCAGGATTGGCTGCGTCTGTACCAAATATACTCTAATAAGGAATTTTGTTACATGCAAATAAGTTCTATATGGTATCAAGATGGTTTGCACAGCCTAAATTACTCAGAAAGATGGTGTCCTGGCCAGTTTTTTGTTAGCCTTTTGGCTTTGTTTGTAATGCAGTTGTGCAGCCACCCCATCTGTCTTCATGTAACACCTGTGGAGTCCCCAGTGCCTTGCTTGCATACAAAAGAAGGTCAATGCAGTGTCTCTGTGTGTTTTCACCTTAGGCAAGCATATGGAGGTCATTTCTTATGTTGTGGATGCATGGGTTACGTAGCCCCTTGCACACCCTTGCTATGCATGCATTTGGGCCTTGGCACAGTATACCTGCTAGTAGACATTGGTAGCCACCACATGGTGGTGTTTTCTTTACAACATCATGAAGTATATAGTTCAAGCTGCGTGTTAGTGATCATTTTGAGCATTACCCTGCAAGTAACAAGCACCATGTTCACACCTACCGTTGTAATGCCTCTTAGTGCCGAGTTGTCGCCCCATAGCCAGTTAGCAGCCAATATGATGAAGCCCAGCATATGAGGAGCTACAGTAGCATTGCCAATGATGTAGGCTTACTTTACCTCATTTAGTCTAGCATTGGCATGTTAGAAAAACCGTGCATGTGGTAGGTTTGTGTGGTGGGTAGTCTTTGGCCTTCTAATGCCATGATACGCACGAATGTGACTGTGCATTGGCATGGCTACCTATGTTTAATTGCTGTTATGGATGTTCTGCAGGCTGAAATCGATTATATAATGCATGTTTGATCATCAATGATGTTTTTTGTTGCTATGGGATAAGAATTCTGAGTTGTAATGTCACCAGCCAAACTGGACCCTATTTGTAGTGGCCAGTTATTTTTAGATAGTGCAGCTGGGTCCCTGGGACAACCCATGATGTCAGTGTTCAGAAGCCATGCCTGGCTACCCAAGCAACTGCCTGAAAAATATTGGGAGCAACGGAATTGTTTTCAGGTGTAATAATGCAGAATACATGTGTTTTTTTTCGCACTCGCGCACCCCCCTGAGGGTGGTGCTATATTTAGCACCCATAGGACATTGCAACATGACCAATGACATGACCCCCATTTAAATCAATATATGTGTGGGCTTTGGTCCAAGTATGGACAGTAAAATTGTTTTTAGGTTGGTTTGTGGGCATTATCTTACAAAGTGCAACTGGCCCCTATTTGTAGTGGCGAGTTGGACACGATCCAAGGGTTAAGGAGGGTGCGGATGGTGGCTTCGGTGGGGAAGGTGGCGGGGGGGCGGTGGGGAAGCCCAGAGCGCGGTTTCGGAGCGTCCAAGGAGGGAGCAGAGGGCGAAGCGTTGGAGCTTGGGGCAATTCATGCGGTGAATGATGGGGAGAGCCTCGGCCCGCGGGGTCGACAAGCCGGCCATCACCAGGCCAGCGGCCGCGGATGTGGGACGTGAGGTGCACGCACATGCAGGGCTAGAAGCGAGGCGTGCGTGCCGAGAAACAAGTCCTCCATGAAGGCTCCTGGGCTGCGTTGCCAGTAGCTGGAGGCGTTGATGTCAAAGGTGATCTCTTCCCAGGGCGGCTCAGCAGAGCGACTGCGCTTAGGTTCAGGCGATGCAGATGGCGAGGCAAGCCCGGGAGGCTGGGCGAGCACTGGTCAGTGCACGACTAGTGTCACCGTTGCCGTCTGGGCCGGTGGGCGAAGCTGCAGCCGAAGCCGGTGCAGGCGTATTTTCATTGCTGAGCGCAGCCGCCAGGCTGCGTTGCGTCGAGAGGCGTTTGCTCATCGTATATTGCGTACTAGCTTCGGAAAATTATATCAGCATGTGCGTCGTAGAAAGATGCGTCGATTGTGATATTCACGGCCGAATTCGGTGCTCAAACGTGAAAGTTATGAGCTCCGCCGTCAGCCATGGCTATCTCGTGGCTCGTGGCCTTGTCACGTGATAACTTTGGGTGTCATGCAGGTCATCACGTCAAGCGACCATGCATTCAAGGGGACTTCTCCAGATGTAATCTAATTGGCGGCGAGAGAGGAACCGCTCCGTCTTGCGCAACCTAGTCGCTGTTCAAAGGGGAGCCATATAGGAGTTAAAAGAACCGGACTGAACTGCGGTTCGGCCTGCACTGATTAATGTCTAGCTAGGAGAGGAAGTAGTTCTATTAATCAATAGGTTTATGGTGAGCACTGGCTGTGGATACCAGCACAGAATGACACGAGAGTACTGCGTCAGAGAGCAATGCTGAAGGTGCGAGGATTCAAGTGCAGGGAAAGCGTTTTCACCAAGTGGTAGAGCCCTATTCATTATACTACTGACTATACTAATTGTGACACAGTCACATCCAGATGACTGATAGGACAGGTCATTTCACGTTGGCCAAGCGGCTCCGCACCTGGGCCGCCGCCACTGTGCAGACGTCTTCAGGGGACGGCTGCATCGCGGCCCCCGCCCTTTATACCAGCCGCCGCCGCCCGCCACGCAGGCTGCCCTGGCAGGCCGCAGGCGGCCCAGCAGGGCCCCCGGGCGGCCCCGCCCGGGTCAGCGGCAAACTTTAACTAGTCCCCCCGCTGACCGGCCCGCTCGGCGACCCGTCAGACATGCCTCCTTTCACCTCCCGCGAGGTCACGGAGGCAGGACTTCCAGCGCCTGCGTTACGATGCCAGCCACAGGCTCAGACGAGATTCCGGCAGCGGTCGTGAAACGTCGCCGCCGAGACTGTTTGAGGACACTGGTGTCATCATTGCAGCTCTTCCAAGTTCCGGGACATCTGCAATAGCATTCTGCTGTCGTCGCAACCGCCCCCAGCGACCTGGCGACACAGTATTTGTATGATGCTGTACAAAAACATTGAAGCCGGGGTCGCCCGCCGCAACTACAGAGGGGTGTGCATCCAAACGGTGCCCCACTCTTCAGCTTCTCATGCGCCGGCTCGTCCTGAACCGCCTGCGCACTGCCCTGGACTGCCACCTCAGCGAGCTAGACTCAGCTCGGCTTCTGTCCAGGCCGCAACTCAGTATGTACAAGCGCTCTTCTGCTACTCGCCGCCTTGTGGAAGAACTGCACCGCCTCCAGCCTGGTGAGTCCCCTGTGCACCTTGTGCTGGTGGACTTCATCAAAGCCTTCGATAATTCAGTTTTCTGGTCTGCGCTGTGGGACATCCTCGCTCTGGTCCGGATCCCCCTCCCTTTAATGCTGTCATCCGCCGCCTGTATGAAAGGTCCACCACCTCGGTGCGCAAGCTTCCTACGGGTCCACGCCACCATACCCTTTACAGAAGGGCGTGTGGCAGGGCTGCGTGCTCTCACCATACCTGTTCATTGTTGTGGTCAAATACGTAATGATGATTCAGGCGCGCAAGCGGTTTACTCGCATTGTGGGTCTACAGAGAACCAGGGGTGTGCACAGGTTGCCAACAAATTCTGGCATGGCGGGGCGGAAACGGAGATTCGAAGTTAGTGGAAATCATCTATGCAGACGACGCCACCCTCTTCGAGGACACTGAGCACGTGCATTCACGTGGCCTGACTGCCTCGCAATCGAGGTCTGAGTGGTGGGGCTCGAAGTCAGCAAGAAGACCGAGGCCCTGGCGGTTGGGCTCACTCAGCCACCGCCCCACCTCTTTCTCCTTGATGGCTTTCGGGTCCAGTATCGGGACCGCGTCAAGTTGCTGGGTAGCTTACTCCCCCGCTGCGAGGCCGACGCCGGACCGTCGGCCGTATATCCCTTGCCTGGCACGCGCTTTACGCAAATACAGGGCCAGGGCTGTGGCGCAAGCCCTTGGGCAAGCTAGAGAAACAGGCCCTGGTCCTCCCTGTTCTTGCGTACGGGGCCGAGACGTGGACCCTCACCGCCGACCTTGCGTATAGTGCCATCAAGCTGGACAGCGCGGTCACCTTGAACATGCTGCGGTTCGTTTTGCCGGTGTGGGATGCGCTGCTCATGTCCGCAAGGAGGACTTGTACCTAGTCATGCCACTTATCACCAGCACCATGAAGCAGCGGCGCCTGAAGAGGGCACTTAGCTCGCACCAACCAGGTAGACACCTCACGTGGCCCCTCCGCAGGGCTGCTCCCGGCCCGCTCAGCCGGGCAGGCACCTCCTCGCGTGGGCCGGGCCCAGCCAGGCTGCAGCTAGACGCTGCAAGGCCCGCACCTTCAAATTAATTAATTAAATTAATTAAGAACTTTGCTCCGTGGGGAGCATATGTAACACATATCCCTGAGAAGGGGCATATGGGTTTTTAATACAGTCTGGGCTACAACCTGCAGGGGGAGGATGTAAACTGCCACCTGCTCGGGGTGCGCAATGTGCACCTGCACCACCATCATGGATCATGCATCCCGATCATGCTCGCACGTTGCGACATGGGGAGATGGCCTAAAAGAAGGCCTGCATGACATGGGGTGGAAGTAAGTAAGTAAGTAAGTACTTGCGTGTCATGCGCAAGGCATGCCACGGAGTACTATGCTAATCTCATTAGAAAAATAATTACACAAAAAGTTTAAACAAATATCGTCTGCATCATCCCCCAACCGCTAAGCACTAGATGGGGATGTAATCCTCATCCGAGCTGTCCTCTACTGTAATGGCAGACGAGGCGGTAGTGTAGCGGCTATCCTCAGGACCAATAACCTCCACCTGCGGACTTCTACCCTGGCTAGCAACGGGCCGCGGGGCGTGGAAGATGATGATGGCTCTAGAGGCTATAGCTGGTGCATGGCATCTCAGCAGAGACCTTCAATTAGCTCTGTCACCTTGTGGCCATCAGCTTGCGCCTTATAGCCGACGTCTTGAGCCCACCTCACGTTTGTAGCATAAGCTATGCATCAGCCTACCTATGGTATTGCACTGGTTGTATTGCACCCACAGTGTTGCGCCCCCGGGCATGCACTAACTGACCATGCTGTGGAGAGAGCGCTCTGTGGCCTGCCCACTTGCGGCAGTGAGAGAAGCTAGGGCGCCCTCCCTCCTCCTCGCTGTGTATATAGGGTTGAAGGTTCCTTTACTCTGTATTGGCACCCACGTGACGCAGTCACGTGCTTATTATTATTATTATTATTATTATTATTATTATTATTACTATTATTATTATTATTATTATTATCTCAGCAGAGAGTAACTCGCTACATGTATGGGCAAAGTATGACTCAAAATCTCTACAGCTGTTGCATGGGCGGGTGTGGGCCCATCACGTAGGCATACATGGCCACGTCGCTAAGCTTTTCTAGTCTACACTACTGCTATATAGTCCCCTAGGCTGGAGTGGCTGGGGTGGCTGGGGTGGCTGAGGCGGCAGGGGTCGCCTGCCAGGGCTTGTGGGCGACGTAGATGTACCTTCAAAGAGCAGCTCGTAGAGGACATGGGGGGGCTAGGCCTCTCAAAAGATGATGGACAGGGCCAAGTGGGCTCAGGTCATAGAGGACAACGACCCCCCTCCAGTGGGGAGGCCGCATGTTCGCACACATGGGAAGCATGCTAGAGGCAAGACCCCTAGGGTCGCCGGCACCATACATACAGTGTAGTATGAATAAAGGTACCAATACAACGTTTGCAAGCACCCTGTGACCAACAAAAGCTCGTGCGCAGGATTTCGGCGCTAGAAATACCATGTCACAAAAAAACACCGTGCATTTCTAGCAAGACCAATCATAGCTTCTGAAACTACCCATTGGATCCAACAGAACAGGAATCGTCTTGAACAGCATGACTATCCCAGAAGTACCAACCACCGGGCTTCGCCCTTCTCTTGCAATTATGGGTTTAGTGGCACCTTCTCTCTCTCCAAGATGGCTTGGATCGCTTCCACGACCGATGGCACCACCTGCACAACACACAAGCAGCCGCATACCAATGAACAAAAGGTTACCGCGGAACATCAACCAGTGTCTCACTTAAAATCAACGAACCATACCATGCACAAAGCTGAGGACTTTCGGAGATGCAATTGCTGCCAGCCTTGGGGCATTGCTGTGCAAGGCTACCCAAAATCCACAATACCCTGCATAAGAAACAACACCAAGTATTCCAGGGAAGAAGCCATGCGAACTCAACCAGACAATTGAAATTAGCGGATGCATGGGCTAGTATCCGACACCAGGTCGACAGCCATAAAAAAGCATATTGGCAGTTGTGGGCGACACCAAGTTAGTATAATGAGGACAGTGGAAAGGGCCGAAAACCGGCCACAGCACCGAGGGCGATTTGTATCACAGGCATGGTCCCAGAGCTCTACGTGTTTGCCGCCTATGGATAGATTTGTATCATAGTATGGGATCCGATAGCCACAGGGTGACGCTACGCAGCATGGCCCCCAATCAATGCACGCCTGGCACTGTCGCTTGTCGCTATGATACATGGACGATCTACTAAACAACAAGGCTGATCTCAACAACCCTGTGAGGCCCGCAGTATGAGCACACTAGCAGCCCCCCCACAGGCAGATATGGTTGCGCATGCTCCTGACATAGGGCGCTGACATCGGCGTTCATCCTAGCACAAGCAACCGGCATCACGAGAGGCAGGCAGCTTTATATTTGGGATGCAAGAAACTACAGTTGTGCAATCATGAGACTGGCATGCAAAATGCTGCAGCAACACCATGACACCAAAAGCACAACACGAACCATCCACACGACTAGCATCCGTAACAAGGATATGATGTCATTAACATGGATGTAACATGGATGTATGCAACACCGACATCCCATAACACGTGAGCAGCACAACATGCACAGGATCGGCCGAGGCTAACGCAGGCACGAAACCAACCTCGCGGAACTTGCGTACGCAACGCTTACCAGGTCGGCCGGGTACACGTCGTGGTTGTCCGCGTCCTGGAAGCACCCCGTGCGCGTCATGATGGACACCCAGGGCCTGCCCGCCTGCGAAACACGGCCAACGCAATACATCATACCCGACACATGACGATGAGGCAACTGTACATTACCCAACTCAATAGTAGTACAACGCAATAGTAGTACAACGCAATAGTAGTACAACGATATAGCAGTACAACGCAATAGTAGTACAACGCAATAGTAGTACAACGCAATAGTAGTACAACGCAATAGTAGTCGACTCAAGTGACCCGCTGGCTCCGCCCAGCCCCAAGTTGCAGTCCGAGCGGGCAACCAACCTGTGTGCAACCCGCAGTTCAGTGTTCTGCACCTGGACTGCGGGTTATAGCTTGGGGACTTGCCGGCTATTGGCCCGCTGTCGGGGTCGCATGTTTGGATTGGTCGCATACTCGAGAGGAGCCCCCAACAGTCGGGGAAAGGCGGTAATTCCTCAATCAGTGAAGTAGATAACGTGTTTGAGGGTTACGCCTACGATGTGTGGCCAGCATGGTGTATCATCACCACACCGAACACACGGCCAGCGAAGCAACTGTACATCCCGCTCCGCCATGCATGCTTGCACGCCCAACCATGGCCAGCACAGCACAGCAGCACAGGGCACACACCCAACACATGGCCCGCAAGGCATCATATTACGCTCCACCATGCATGTATCTGCATATTGTGCTGATACGTCCCTGAGAGACCGGCGCGTGCATGGAACTATGTGCATGGAATCGCCGCATGCTTGGGTGAATGGGGAGAGTTGACACAATGTGGGGTAAATGTGGGGTCGATGAGGGTCCATGAGGGGTCGATGTGGGGTCCATGCGGGGTCCATGTGGGGGTCCATGTGGGGTCGATGTGGGGTCGTAAGGAGCAAGGACCACGTGCTGGGAAATGATAATGGGTGTGGTTTGGAGGCACATGGACGGAGGTCAGAAGAGGGGGGGTGTAATCATGCGACTTTGCTGGTGCCGTTAGCAGTTCTCCACGGACATCACATCAACAAATTGTGTTTCTTGCCAGTGCCTACTGGGGTAAAGGGCGCGCAGGGAGGGGCTCTGCATGCCTCCTCCTACCAACTCCATGAAGACCTGGCTGCATATATCCATTCCCAGCTTGTGAACACAAAGTCACCAACCCACCTCCGTCGCTCTCTTTACACAAGCCACCTCCCTCCCTCCCTCCAACCCACCTCCCTTGCCCCCTTGATGTCCGTAAGCGGGTTGTCCCCCACCATGTACAGCCGATCCAGCGCAACGTGGGCATCGATGTCAGCGGCCGCACCGGCCAGCGCGTCCCCTCTCACGCCGCTGGCGCACGCAACTGCTTGCAGCTTGAGCTTGCGTGCGGCGCTGGCAAACGCCACGCGGGTGGGTTTGCCGAACATGTTGACCTTGAGCTCACGCCCGCCGGTCACGCTGGCCAGAGAGGCAGGACATGGGGGAAGGATTGGTACATGAATGGCGGAAACAGAACATGGGAGACAGGAATGGAGCAAGAATGACAATAGCGAAGCACCCACAAGAGGGCGCCAGAGGGGGAAAAAAAAAAAGCATAATATAATAAGCGTAGCCCACCATGCCGATAAAGAGATGGGGACGCCTGGGGGCACCATCCACGCAGGTGTCTGGACAGGCGATCGATGGAAGGCGTCAGCCTAGCGTATATCTGTTGGGCAATGCCTAGTAATGCTTACATTACGCGCGTTGTGCCCGCACTGTGCCCACACTGTGCATACTGCGCTTGCATACCGTGCACGCAGTGCTTGCATTACTGGATGATTGGATACGCGATTGAACTCATGGTGGGATGAACCAAGTGGAAATGGAACGCGCGATGGTCCTATGATCAGACCATCCTATTTCACAAGATAACGAACACGCAATCGGACGGCATCGCAGTGGCGTTCACTAGCCGGATGATATGTGGCAAAACGACCCCAGGCAGGTGGCACTGCAGCATGGCCGGGCAGCACATCGCCAGCGCTACCTCTTGTAGACGGCAGTCAATGCTTGGGTGAAGGACCCCATGCCGAAACGAGGGAGCGCGAATTCCGTCTGTCCCACACAACGCATGATCCACCAAGCACCAAACACCGTGCCGAATCGGGTGTAGAGGAGCATGACCCAACCAACAAAAGCATACATGGGGTGTCATGTCTAATATATATAGTAGTACACATTATTATATTATAATTATACACGGGATGTCATGTCTAATATACATAGTAGTACACATTATTATATTATATAATTATACACGGGATGTCATGTCTAATTATATAGTACACATTATTATATTATAATTATACACGGGATGTCATATCTAATTATATAATAGTACACATTATTATATTATAATTATACACAGGGTGTCATGTCTAATTATAAAGTAGTACACATCATTATATTATAACTATACACGGGATGTCATGTCATGGTCCGTAATGCCCGGCAGAGACACACACACCTGGGCACATCCATTTCCATCACAAAAGGCCTAGCATGCCCCCCTTGCATGCATACAAAAGGCCTAACATGCCCCCTTGCACGCATACACCAGGCCTAACATGCCCCGTTGAAAGCATACAACAGGCCTAACATGCCCCCTTGCACGCATACCAAAGGCCTAGCATGCCCCCTTGCACGCATACAAAAGGCCTAACATGCCCCCTTGCACGCATACACCAGGCCTAACATGCCCCCTTGCACGCATACAACAGGCCTAACATGCCCCCTTGCACGCATACCAAAGGCCTAACATGCCCCCTTGCACGCATACAACAGGTCAAACGTGCCCCCTTGCACGCATACACCAGGCCTAACATGCCCCGTTGAAAGCATACAACAGGCCTAACATGCCCCCTTGCACGCATACAACAGGCCTAACATGCCCCCTTGCACGCATACAACAGGACTAACATGCCTGTTGAAAGCATACAACAGGTCGAACGTGCCCCCTTGCACGCATACTGGAACAAACCACGGCACAGACTACCAAAACCAGACGCAGTAGCCCGCTGCAATATACCTATGGCAAGCAAATTTGGTTTTGCAAGCTGCACACTCACCCCAAGCGCTTGTACAGCCTCTATCCACCCCACTCTAGCTATTGCGATGAATGCGTTACAATTCACGGTGCCTTTGCAGGATGGCCCCTTTTCAAACTAGGGTTGGGCAGTCGTGGAAGACAAAACAAGCGACAGTTTATCACAGCATTGTCACCGCACAACATCCACTATAAAACCGAGCCTCAACCTTCCTGACAAGGGAAGGCAGGCCAGCAGTTGCAGATGACATGCAGCGAGGTGACTTGCACATTAAAGCCCTTGAACTCTCACACAGCATAGAAGAAAAATCAATTATGGGTGACTGACGAAGGGTAATCTGTCTAGGGAGACCATGGGCAGGGAGCCCTTGAATAGTTTGACAAGGGTGAGCATTCTGTGCATAGAGAGTGATCGAGACCCTTCGGGTGCTGCAACCAAAGCCCGTATGATGCTGCTGCATGCCTGCCATGGCGGCAATCTAGAACAGCAGCTTAATACCCTCCCATCCTAATTACACAACCCAGGCAAGTGTCGGATTCCAGACCGTCTCGCATCAATTACACACCTTGGATTAGCTTCCCTCGCTCTTCTTATTCAATCTAGAGTGCCAGACTTAATACTAGGAGGGAGGGATGCTCCTTGAAATAGCGTACTCATGCTTGGTACTAAGAGACAGCCTACCGGAAACTGCAGGTCGCCCGCCGCGATGTACACTGGCAGCTGCCCCTCGTCCTCTCGCCCCCGCGGCGCCTCCCACCCCCCCTTTGTCTCCAGCAGGTTTTCCATGTACCCGCGCGCCCGCACGACGTCGCAGATGATCTGGCGCGCGAAGGAATGAATGTGGCACGGAAAGGAATGAAGGTGGCATTATGGATACAGCATCAATATCAGCGAGACAACCATCATATGTGGCATTCATGTACCATACACGTGGTAATAATTTCAATTTGGCATTCTTATGGCTATAGTTTGGCATTAACATGGCATTAATATGCTATTGATGTGGCTTACCTAACGCAACCAACCATAGTGCCTGGTGTTGGCATGATTCAGAATGAGCGTGGAGTAAGTACTTGCGTGTCATGCGCATGGGCATGCCTCGGAGTACGATGCTAATCTTATCAAAAAATAATTACACGGAAGTTACAAATATCGTCTGCATCATGCCCCAACCATGTAGTCCCACGAGGGGGATGTAATCCTCATCCGAGCTGTCCTCTACTGATATGGCAGACGAGGCGGTAGTGCAGCGGCTATCCTCAGGGGCACAATATAACCTCCACCTGCGGACTTCTACCCTGGCTAGCGTGGAGGATGGTGGCACAATCCAAAAAAAAATAAGCGTGCCCAGAAAATTTCCTGGGCCGTGCCACGAGGGATCGCGAGTCCAGGCACACTCTGTGGTCGCTAGGTTGGCCACCTGGGCACGATGGCACTGCCACCGCCATTATAGTGGACACGAGCTCACGGCTGACTCCACTTCAGCACCAAATGCAACTAAATGGTAACGATCCCCACAGGACCCTTGAGCCTAGAGGACCCTTGAGCCCAGAGGACCCTTGAGCCTAGAACGCAGTAGGGGGGCACCCGCTCACACGGACGCTCCAAGTTCTGCATCGTCAAACGGCAGGAGGCAGACGCAGGAGGAACGCAGCAGAGCACACTATCCAGAAGCAAGTCCCCCAAAACTGCCAGTCACTAGATCACACGACCAAGGCGCCACGGGTACCTGAGCAACCTCCATTGATGCCAAGTGCCTCCACCCACCTGCAGGTCCCTGCCCCAGTCCAGCGGGTCGCTGCACACAAACACGGCCGCGATCGGCTCCAGGTCATAGTTGGACTTGCCGCCGGCACCCGCGGGGTGAAGGTGGGGACCCGCTGACCCGGATACAGCGATGGGTGGCGGCAGCGGCTCGTGACCCGCGGGCGTGTGGGTCCCTGCGTGTGACCAGGGTGGCCAGATGAGCGGCAGGCGGTGGTTGATGTCTTCCGAGTTTACTGCGTGGCTGGGGGGGTCAGAGAAAGGAAAGGCACGAGGCAGAAACAAGAAAAAAGAAGCAAGGGCCGACAGGCACAAGGGCCACAAGGGACGAGAGAAAAGATAGGGAACTGAGGGTCACAGACGCATTATCAGACTAGTAGGAATGAAAAAGCAAAAGAGAAAAGAAACAGGGCCGCAGGAAACAAACCCTGCAAGCGAGGGGCGTAGATCGATAAAAAGACCCACGCGCACATTTTCAGACGCGCTGCTGAATGGCGCCAAAGGACGGGTTGGAAAAATCAGAAGGGAGGGTCAAGAAAAGGGCAGATTTAGTCTCCAGCCTATTCTCGCCGCTAATATATCTTGATTTGTACCTACCAGGAGTTCACTGAGGCTGATATCAGCCTACTCGGACCATGTGTATAAGGGCATGGGGACATTAAGTCTGGAAAACAATTTCAGCTAGTTCGAAGTTACTAGTTAGGCTAGCCCTAGGTCAGTACGCTGGCCCCGTGTCGAAAGTCACCGCTGGCGTCACGAGTGTCATTGCGAATTATCGGGAGGAGAGTGGACTGATCATCCGAATATAAATATGTGCTTCCATTGAAATAGCCTAGAAAGTTTTGGATGTTCATTGTCTGATGCAGGGGTTGGACCAAAGGTGTTACGTGCTATCATAGCAATACCTGAGTTGAGTTTCTTACGTGTGTTATTTTTCGCTGCCGGTTGTGCCACAAACGGGCAAGTATTCAGAAAGTTAGCTTGTGCCGACTGGAGGCTCTGGTCGGGACTGGCCCGGCACCATATGACATATTCTAAGTTCGACAGTAGTACCTGGGCGGTAGCAGCGGCGCTGCGTACCTCCCGTGCCAATTGTGCTGACCCTTGTGTCAAAATTGTTCCCTTGTGTGGTTCCCCATTAATTGAGGGTCGGCCGTCCAGAGACCATTTTGGTCATGTGGATTATGTGGACATAATTGTTCGCGACACGCGTATTGACGGATTGTGTGGACTAGGCCAACAGCCCGCATCGGCCTGCTGTTAAAGTGTGGTCGAGCAGCGCGTTGACAAGCAACAATAGTGAAAAAGGAGGCCCAACCTCCTCACGCATTCAAGGCTATGGATTAGCGCCACTTGGCGGAATACTTGCCCTTGACCCGAGGACCAGCCCTGATCTTATTACTTACATTATTGTAAGCAAATGGCCTTGCACAATCAATTTAAATTCCCTTTGAACTAGGGAATAGGTCTAGTTTCCCAAAGCAGCCTGACCCAAGGCTAGCCAGCCCATTTTGTTAGGATCCACCTGATAGCCTCCAAACAGAGTAGGTCACAAGGGGCACCGGGCCAAGGCGTGAACCGATTTTCAAGTTGGACCAACGAAGGCTCTGAAGGATGTTGGCTGTAAACGTCAATCTTTCCATTTTGGAGTAAACGTCCAGGTAGCCAGAAGGTCACTTGAATGGTTGCTATAGTGCACTTTTAGTGCGAATAATTTGCACGTGAATTCAACAATGCGCGCCAAAGGTCGTTAAGGAAACGCGTGGCGAACTCTCCCCTCCCCACAAGAAACAAGCCATCAAAAGCCCCCAAATGGAAAATGCACCTAAGAGGGACTTCCAATTCGAATGCCTTGTCACGTCAACAACCAACATAAAGCTGAGAACAATTACCAACAAAAAACGCTGCAAGTTAGCCGCCACTCAACCCAACATGGGCACATGGCAAACAAGCGTGGACCTGCGACCATTTTGGCACCCCGCATGGAGTGTCGTGCACCCTTATGGGCACATGTGGACACAAGAGGCACATTTCTATTCATCCACTAATAATGCCACGCACTAGAGTGCCAGCTATACATGGCTCGCACTAAAACGTGTTACAAATGGGTCATTGTCTATTTACGGGTTCCTTCACAGGTTTATTGCTGGGCACCAGAAGCCATAGTTGTACATGGCAAAAACGCGTGTTACAAATGATGCATTATGTATTTACGGGTTTCTTTTGAGGTCTATTCTAGGTCTTTCTATAGCCACGCACCGGAAACCATAGTTGTACATGGCTCGCACGGGGTCCCCCTTGCCCACGCACAAGACCCATTTGTCCTTGTACCTGGTGTGTGTGGGGTGTGGGTGGGTTGCGCGGTTAGAGGGGGTGAAGGGGGGTGAGGGGGGTGAGGGAGGGTAAGGGGGGCTTAGTAGGAAGGGTGAGGGGGGATAGGAAGTGCGTCGCAGCGTCAGGAGCGCAGCGGTGCGTGACTGGGAGCGATCTGTAATGAGTGGCGTCTATGTGCCAATGAGTGGACAGTAATCCTTAAGTAAGGAGTGGATCGCGATCCCTAGATAAGGGTTGGACAGTCATCCCTAAGTAAGGAGTGGATCGCGATCCCTAGATAAGGGTTGGACCGTAATCCCTAAGTAAGGAGTGGATCACGATCCCTAGATAAGGGTTGGACCGTAATCCTTGATCCGGGAATGACGCACGAAAAGCGTGCTAATCATTGCATACGTCACCACTTCCTGGTATGGGTCAGACAGGCACTCCCTGCACCCCCCGGGCATGCAAGCCTCACTAGCATATTGCACTAATGGCGCGCACTTGAAAACTGGCTCATGGAGGAGCGCAAAAGCATGCCAGACTGCCAAAGCATGTGAGTTTAGTGTCATGCAATCACTTCACGGAACAACAAGCATCGTCCCATTTATGTATGAGACGACACAAATCATGACGTATGCTTCCAGCCTCCACCAAATTAAGCGATGCAGAGCGATGTGGAGAGATGCTGCCGTGCCGATACTGACAGATGTACCTAGCCTGCCTCAATCCTCAGCTAACGAGGCATTGACACGAGAGAAAAAAGAAACTAGAGGCAAGACTTGAAACTGGCAACAGACACGATCACTGCCCATGTCAGAGTAGCTGGTGCATGGACATGCAGCAGTCGCACCCAGCATTACTTGAAAGGCCCACGTGACTTTGCCTGCTCGACCACAGTTCAGTAGTGTGTGCAGCAGGCAAGACGGGAGGGTGTGCAGCAGGCAAGACGGGAGGGTGTGCAGCAGGCAAGACGGGAGGGTGTGCAGCAGGCAAGACGGGAGGGTGTGCAGCAGGCAAGACGGGAGGGTGTGCAGCAGGCAAGACGGGAGGGTGTGCAGCAGGCAAGACGGGAGGGTGTGCAGCAGGCAAGACGGGAGGGTGTGCAGCAGGCAAGACGGGAGGGTGTGCAGCAGGCAAGACGGGAGGGTGTGCAGCAGGCAAGACGGGAGGGTGTGCAGTAGGCAAGTGGGTGGGGATTGAGGTGTCGGTGACATGTGCAGGAACCCATGCTGTAGGAACGGCGCTACGTAGGTCGTAGGGATATCGCGAAAGATATCAGGGACATTTATGGCCCTAAAACAACAGACAAGACTTTAGCGGCAAGCACCCAAACAAAAGCACGACAACAATACTCCACCAACAGCCCACCAACCGGCACGTCAAGCAGCGGCAGCCAGCACGCAGGTAAGAGGTGCCTGTGCTACCATCAACAGAACCCACTTTCTACCCCTGCGTTCCGATGGTCATGCGCAGCCAAGCAAGCCCAGGGAAGGCAGGGTGGTGCGCTGCGGGCGCATGTCCAGGGGGGTTATGGGCCACTCACAGGTGCGCCAGGTCAGCGAATGGCGAGTGACCCAATTGCACCTGATAAAGGCATGGGGAGGGAGGGGTTGGGGCCAGCCATGCAGACGATTGACAAAGTTCGTCATTCATCAGGTCAGGAGATTCTGTATACTTTATAGGCCGCACATGCACAACTAGCCGTGCGCGAACTCTAACAGTGCCAGTCGACACGCACGTGAACAAGGAATACTGGCGCTGCCCCCCAGATCCAGGCCACTGCGTTGTGCTTCTTGCTAAACCTTCACTCACCGTCTGCCCTTCCATCGGCCGACACTAGGCCACGAGCAAACTCCCAACCACAAGCACACGCAAACTTGGACACGCGCAAGAGTACCCGCACAGAAAATGCTTTCAATGACTCAGGAAGGCCAGCCCATGAGCAACGGAGTACTTGTGCTTCCCCTCCCAACCCACCCCACACCCAACCCACACACACACACACACACACACCACGCAGATGTTCTATTATACTGCCTATTATATTCCCACAATGAGCGCGATCCACCATCCACCATTATATGGTATTCTGTATATATACCTTAAATGATATACACATACCTGTAGGGAGGTCACACCCTGCTCCTCCCCCCCACACCTTACCTGCGAGGAAGTGACGGGAACACCAAGCTTGCCGCTCAAGCGTCGCGCACGGTCAGCCTCAGTCATGCCACCGCCTGCATGGTACAAGCACTAGTAGCAAATACGTGAGTACTATAGTGCATGGTACAAGCACTAGTAGCAATTACGTGAGTACTATAGTGCATGGTACAAGCACTAGTAGCAAATACGTGAGTACTATAGTGCATGGTACAAGCACTAGTAGCAAATACGTGAGTACTATAGTGCATGGTACAAGCACTAGTAGCAAATACGTGAGTACATATGCGCAAGGCCCATGGGCCAGCAGCAAGAAAGATGTAGGCGCAAGTAAAAGAGCCAACACACGGTACGCGCGTTAGCAGCAAAGAAGCAAGGTGGGAGACACCAGGTCCGAGCGCCAGCAGCAAGTATTTGCTTTTGCGCAAAGTAAATGTTTGCGCACAAGTAAGCTAACAAAAGATCCGAGCGCCAGCAGCAAAAGACAGCAAGTATGAGCAGGCGGTTGCAAAGTGCACGAGCCAGAAGCACGACAAGCCGGTACGATGTTGTGTGATGGGCGTGTCGCCACATGAGCGGTTGCAAGGGTGCTCATCATCATGACCGTGAGCAACAGCATGCATGGATGCGAAAGCTCCGAGTGTGGGCGTTCCAAAACTCTAATATAAAATTCTAGTGCAGAGCATTGTTGACGTGGACCGGATACCTCCGAGTGAAGACAACCCAGCTGAAATATCTTCGATGAACAGAACCCTAAAGCAAAGCACCTTGCCTATCGAAAGCACCACCACCGCGACAAGGGGCATAAAAGTGACCACTCACATGCGTGTGAGCCTGCGTGCAGTGTTTTGAGTTACAACCACAAACAATTTATTGCGGGGCACTTACACATAAATTGGGGCGGAGAGCATCTGCCACATGACAAACAGGTCGCAACAGGGCACAACACGACACAGAGCACGTGCCACTCGGCGAAGGAGATGTGACGTGGGCGGGCCGTGAGTGATACCCCCGCGCATCGCCACCAGCCGCCGCACGAGGGAGCAGGGCAGTGAGGGCACAGGCGCGGCGGCATCCGCATGGTACAATAGCCGCCACACACCATGGGTGAACAAGGCGGGGGACGCCAGCCGCCGCACGGTGGAGCAGGGCATGGGCGCGGCTGTCTATTGTTCAACACAGCAGTAGTAGCGCCACGCACCGTTGGTGAAGAAGATGTGAGCCACTCGTGGTAGACGCGCCGCCAGGCTCCCTGGTGGCGCCACATGGCAAGGTTATGTGGGGCCGCAGCAGCATGGCATGACACCCACCCATCAGTGGATGGCACCCCCATCCACCACCACGGTCCAATTCCTTGAGCATGGATCGCGGGCACGCATCAGAGTTGACAAGCAGAGTTTTGTTGGCACAAAGAACATGACAACAACCCATGGCAGCAACCCATGGCAGTACCGTGGAGGCCTAATACCCTTGAGCCAGACAGTGGGTGGGGCACGCGGGTCAGCCCACCCGACTGCTGGGGGGGACACCTGCCTGCAGTCAGCTCCAGCGAAACGGAATAATTCTGACGTAGTCGGTAGTGAGCCTCTGACTCCCCAATCTGTACTGTAATAGGTACTCTTACAACATCATCATAAAGCCAGAGAAGTGTGGATATTCGATGCCTCAGAACGCGTGCGGACAGCTGTTTGCCATGGATGGATGGATGGTGTGCCATGGATGGATGGCTGCTCTACCAGTGTGCAACCACCCGCGCGCCGGATCGTACGTGGTCTCATGGCAGCCGCCTGCGCAGGGCATGCTTGCATTAGGATAGCCACGCCATGCAGCCGACACGGCATGGTACGTGCCAAGGCATGTGTGTTAATTAACCAAGGCACGCGCATGCCAGGGTAAGCCTCGAGAGCACCTGCGGCGGAGAAGTTCCCTTGCCCGGATTTGAATGAAAGAAAACGGGGGCGTAGTATCTAGGCGGCTATTTGAACGTAGCGTTTGGACGCTGCCATGTGCACGCTGACAATCTACTGCTTGGCAGGGCTGACCCCTTGTAGGATCAACCAGCGCTGATCATGACCCCTGGTACGAAGATCAATCACGACCCCAGTAGTCAGAGAGGGTAGCGGCTGCTCGCTGACAACAACAAATCTCCCCTAGGTCAGCTGGAGAGCGCCGTTGCGTTGCTTACACTCATCCTTGGTTGCCGCGGGGTAGTACAGCTGTGACATAGCCGCCTCCACCCCGGGGATTTTCCGCCCGCCTTGAATAATGACGCCATCGATATCAAACGCGATGCCAAACCTAGTCGAAGCGTAGCTTTTATGCCCACTCAGGGGGCCTGCATCCACCCCTTGGCCTAGATTGGCGTCTGCGGGGACCCCGATGGAGGACGCGAAAGCGCGTAGCACTAGACTACCGAATGGCGATGAGGGGAATGAGATGGGAGCGTGGAGGCTCGTAACCAGGCGCCGAGAAACAGCCATTGTGCACCAACCGCCAGGCGATTCCTTAGCGCTGCGACCGGCGAATGTCGCAGGCTGATATGCCCTGAATGCAGCACGAGTGCCGTATGGGTGCTGCGTAAAACCCGGGGGTTGACAATTCGCAGATCAAGGATGTTGTACAATGCAGGGAAAAGCACGCGGGCGGGGGTCGCTACAATTCGCAGATATCCTCCGCCATGGCCAGATTTTGGACCCTTTTCCGACTGCACGAACAACGCGCCTGGCAACCCCGTATTGCCGTCTTCTTTCGACGGGCTGCACGTTTGCTAACTTACGTGCACGTGGGCAGCCGTGGCCATCCATGCATGAGATAGAATACCTAATTGGCCATCATCATCGCGGGGCGGGCATCGCGGGCACACACAGACTTCGCTGCGCCTTCGCCAAGTGGACCGAGGCGGACGGACGCCTGCGCGACGGTCACAGCTGGACAACTCTGAGCCACCCAAGTCGCAGGTCGTAACCGCTAGCAAGCACAGGAGATCTCGGATACTTGCCCGGGTGGACGACCGCTCACCGACTGACTGATTGCCTGGGCGGAAGGGATAGGAATGCGAACTAGTGCGTCGGAACTACCGATAGAAGTACACGACGACGTACAGCTCGGTAAGCACAGGGGGGAAGCCCGGAAGAGGCCTTCATTCTTACCCATCGACCAGGGCGCTGCAACACTAGAAACCGAAATCAGCCTCGATCGGATTTCACGCATTTCAGGCTAGCGGTCTTCGCGACTACGCCTAGACTGCCCTCGACTCTTTTTTTTCCCCGTCGGCTTCACTGGTTAGTGTTCAATCAAGAGGCTTTGATTAGTTTAGACATGGCGGCGGTTCATTTGACCGCGACCGCCCAGCTGGCGATGGCTGCCTCCGTGTCTGCAGCGCCTGCTGCGTCCCAGGTTGCCCGGAGCCGTGGGGAAGTTTCGTCGAAGGGGAGCTTCAGGGGAGCGAGCCTGGCGTCTCGTCCACGGGCATCAGGGCGAATAGTGTCTAGGACGTCACGGAAATGCGTAGCGACATCTTTACCGGAGGTAGAAGAAGAGGAATCGGAGGATATGAAGACGATCAGCAAGTTTTTGGATAGGGAGTACAAGTTCGGGTTCGTTTCCAACATTGAGAGCGTTTCTATCGGCAAAGGTTTAACCGAGGATACTGTCCGGTTGATATCGGCGAAGAAGAATGAGCCTGAATGGATGCTGGATTACAGAATCAAGGCTTACCGGAAGTGGCTGACGATGGAGGAGCCTCAGTGGTCTGATAATAAGTACCCCAAGATTGATTTCCAGGTCGGTTGCGGTTATAGTTTTGAGATGTCATATTTCTCTAGAATGTTATCGTTGCCCTTTACGATCCCTGGTGGATTTAGTCGTTGTTTGCCCTTGTGCCGCAGTGTCAGCGTTTCCCCACCCTCGAAATCTGGCTATCGTGATAAAGTAGTCAGTGAGGTGACAGCCATTGGAAACGGTTTGCCGAAGCGCAAACTTGTGCTAATTAGCCCATGGTGATGTGGGAAGTGGTATCCGCAGTGCTTCAGGGCCAAATGAGGAGTCCTCCATAGGATACTTGGCTGGCATGGCAAGGCTTTTTTTCAATGAACATGCTGGATTTTGCCTATATAAATGTTGTTGCATATAAAAATCTTACCATGCGTAGGGTTCCACTTCTGGTAATAGCTTAGTTTTTTCCCTTTTGCATTCAATACAGGGGCATGATGTTCCGTACCCCCCAAATGAAATCTAATAGATCTCAGTCACAGGCTGTGTAGGACAGTTTGTCGGACAGATCGTGGTTTGTCGACCATCCAGCTATATGGGACGGCACTTTCTAGCATTCAATCTGGCCACAGGTCGGTGCCACCAGCAGCCCTTGTCCATCGGTGCCATCCTCGGCACTTGGGATAGGCAGTCCTGCCCACATGCCAGCAGGTTTTGATCGCCTGAAGGCGTCGTGCACCTGCCCACTCAGCCCCCTATTTATCAGCCTTATCCTTCCATGTCCCCTCGGGATGTGCCAAAGAGGTGCTGGCCATGTCTCTAGTAGCTGTCAAGCCCTTAGTCCCCGTTGGCACCTTGCGGTGCTGGCATTTCATACAAGGGCGGTCAGCATCCTGACGGCTGTGGTAGTTTACTGTCTTATTGTTACTTCTTATCTTATTATTGTTGTATGTTGTCATCATCACTGCCGTGGCCGCTGCGGTCACCATCTCTACGTCACCATAATAGTCCGTGGTTATCTCATCGATACTAGTCCCCATCGCCGTCAGCACCATTGCCTACTGCAGCAGCAGTGGCGGCGGCAGCACGAGAAGCAGCAGCAGCAGCGATGGCTTCGTTGCTGGTCGTGTCTGCCTTGTGCTGCCTGCATGCAGATCAAGGCACAAGCTGCATGCCTCGTGCGATTGGCGCGCCACAGGCCACAAATTCACCACCTGCGCAGCCAAACACCACCTGCGCAGCCAAACACCACCTGCGCACCTTGCCCGCTCCTCTCCCAGCAACCCTTGCAATCCCAGCAACCCGTGCCCTCGACCAACCGTGTTTTCTCTTGCCCCCCTCTTTGCTCCCCACGCCCATCTCTTTCCCCTCTCTCCTCCCCTTCTCCCGACCGCCCTCCCCTTCCCCTCTTTCTTTTTCTTTTTTCCAAAGCAGTTTCATCTTTATTGTTCCCAATAATGTCTCGTGAGATGCACTTGTCTAACTAATTTGTTTCCCCTGCACCCCTATCCTTTGCTGGCTGTCTTCCCTCTACTGCCCCCCTCCTCGTCCTCTCTCCCTTCCCCTTTTCTCCCCCCCCCCCCCCCCGACTCCTCCCGCCCCCCCCCCCCCCAGGACATCTGCTACTACTCTGAGCCCAAGACCAAGCCGAGCGTGGACAGCCTCGAGGAGGTCGACCCGGAGCTGCTGCGCACGTTTGACAAGCTGGGCATTCCCCTCGCGGAACAGAAGCGCCTGGCCAACGTTAAGCCAGTCGCGGTGGACGCCGTCTTTGACAGCGTTTCGATCGCGACCACTTTCAAGAAGGACCTGGCCAAGGCGGGTGTCATCTTCTGCTCCATCAGCGAGGCGGTCAAGGAGCACCCGGAGCTGATCAAGAAGGTAGGCGGTGGGCAGAGAGGAGGGGGGCATATGGAGTGAAGTGGAGGTGTGTTGCTATTGGGGGTAGAGAGAGGTAGCGTCCATGTTACTGTATGCCATCTTCTGATAGCGGTGTGGCTTGTTGTGGTTGTCGTTTTTCGCTCTATCAGTGAAACCATCCAAAAAGATAGGATCAATAGGTCGTCATTATCCCAGTTGTTGCTATCTACAAGATAGGATGGATAGGTCTTTATGCCAGTAGTTGCTGTTTATAAGATAGGATTGATAGGCTGTCATTATGCCAATAATTGCTGTCCTGAAATAAGCTAGGCCCCATGCCGTGCGCTCGGCTTGGAACGTTAAGGTGGGTGGCCACCATGTGGGTGACAATGAGCATGTCCCTTACCACCGGCACTCTTTCAACGGACCATGCGCTGAGAATTGCGTACGTTGTGTAATTTTTTCTCACAGAATATGTAGTGATTCGTGCGTTGCATGATTCGTGCGTGATGTCCGTCGTGCTCACAGAATATGTAGTGATTCGTGCGTTGCATGATTCGTGCGTGATGTCCGTCGTGCTCACAGAATAGGTAGTGATTCGTGCGTTGCATGATTCGTGCGTGATGTCCGTCGTGCTCACAGAATATGTAGTGATTCGTGCGTTGCATGATTCGTGCGTGATGTCCGTCGTGCTCACAGAATATGTAGTGATTCGTGCGTTGCATGATTCGTGCATGATGTCCGTCGTGCTCACAGAATATGTAGTGATTCGTGCGTTGCATGATTCGTGCGTGATGTCCGTCGTGCTCACAGAATAGGTAGTGATTCGTGCGTTGCATGATTCGTGCGTGATGTCCGTCGTGCTCACAGAATATGTAGTGATTCGTGCGTTGCATGATTCGTGCGTGATGTCCGTCGTGCTCACAGAATATGTAGTGATTCGTGCGTTACATGATTCGTGCGTGATGTCCGTCGTGCTCACAGAACATGTAGTGATTCGTGCGTTGCATGATTCGTGCGTGATGTCCGTCGTGCTCATGCAGTGTCATCTGCGTCGACCCTTTGTCAAATTTGCCCCCGCCCGCGGGCAGTATCAAGTATCAGCTTGTGTTAAAATCAGCATGTGCTCCTCTCCCCCTTGTCCTTGTGCTTCGCATCCCTTTGCGACGACTGCTCCCGCCCTTTGGCCGTGTATTGCCAACGTCCAACGCAAAAAGGTATCAACCGGTCTCTCTCTGCTCCCGCTTCCTCCCCCCCGCCCCCCCCCAAACATACACACAGTACCTGGGCTCGGTCGTCCCCGTGGCCGACAACTACTACGCGGCGCTGAACGCGGCGGTCTTCTCGGACGGCTCCTTCTGCTACATCCCCAAGGACACGATCTGCCCGATGGAGCTGTCGACCTACTTCCGCATCAACGCGAGCGAGACGGGCCAGTTTGAGCGCACGCTCATCGTGGCAGAGGAGAACAGCCACGTGTCCTACCTGGAGGGGTGCACCGCGCCATCGTACGTAGCCCTGTCCGTTGTGCATGCTGCCCTTGCGCTGTGCTTGCCGCGTATTGCGTGCCATGCTCTGTGCTTGCGGCGTATTGTGTTTGTTCGCTGCGCGATATGCGCTGTTGGTTCAACACTCACAGCGACCCTCGTGATGACAATGGTATGATCAGTTGTATACAACAGTGTCATAACTACGGGATGGATGTTGCCTTCTGATTGTTTTTCATGCAAGTCTCAACTCCTCTCCCGTGTCCTCACACCATGTGGATCGGCCCCTACGCCTGCTCCCTTTCGGTTGAATTGCCCCGTATGCCTGCTCCCTTTCATTGGTATTGGCCCCTATGCCTGCTCCCTTTCATGTGGATCTGCCCCTATGCCTGCTCCTTTTCGGTTGGCCCCCTCCTGCCTGGCCCCCCCCACGCCCATCCCCCTCTTGCGCCTCCCCCCCTGGTGCCACTCGCCCCCCTCCTCCATGCCTGCCCCCCTATGGTTGCGTGCGCCAGCTACGACAAGAACCAGCTGCACGCGGCCGTGGTCGAGCTGTACGCGGCGGCGGGTGCCGAGATCAAGTACTCCACCGTCCAGAACTGGTATGCGGGCGACAAGGACGGGCTGGGCGGCATCTACAACTTTGTGACCAAGCGCGGGCTGTGCGCGGGCGCGCGGTCCAAGATCAGCTGGACACAGGTCGAGACGGGCAGCGCGATCACGTGGAAGTACCCGAGCGTGGTGCTGGCGGGCGACAACAGCGTGGGCGAGTTCTACTCGGTCGCGCTCACCAACAATCACCAGCAGGTGAGCGGTCAGCCTCAGCAAGCACTAGAGGCTAAAAGGTCATGCCCAGGGCATGGGTGAGCGCGAGGTTCCATGCCTACGCATGTTTGTGGCAGTGAGTTTGGGCGCCCGAGCCAGTTTGTTGCAGCGAGGTTGAGCGCCTAGGCTCGGCCTGTGGGTGAGGGCACATGCGGTGTGTGTGTGAGGGTTATTATGTGGGAGGACACGCAGGCAAGAATGCGTGCTCAATTGCTGGCCCTGTGCGTGCTGCGCATGTGCTACCATGATGGCATGCTGCAGGCCGACACGGGCACCAAGGTGATCCATGTGGGCAAGAACACGCACTCATGCCCTTTTTGCTTGTACCCTTGTGCCATGCTCTTGACTTTTATATCTTGCGCCCCACAGGCCGACACGGGCACCAAGATGGTCCATGTGGGTAAGAACACGCACTCACGCCCTTTTTGCTTGTACCCTTGTGCCATGCTCTTGACTTTTATTTCTTGCGCCCCACAGGCCGACACGGGCACCAAGATGGTCCATGTGGGTAAGAACACGCGCTCCCGCATCGTCTCGAAGGGAATCAGCGCGGGGCGGTCCGTCAACTGCTACCGCGGCCTGGTGCAGGTCAACCCGGGCGCCACGGGCGCGCGCAACTACTCACAGTGTGACTCCATGCTGATTGGCGACAAGGCGGGCGCCAACACATACCCCTACATCCAGGTAAGGAGCAGCCTAAACCAACACAGTAAATACCGTAGAACAAGTGCCATGGCAGGTACCCATACATCCAGGTAAGCTCCTACCGTCGTACATTACATATAACATATTGAAAGTTCTATAATGCAAGGCACTCTCCCTGCCTATAGGTAAGGCGCAACTCAGGTTATACCAGAGTGTTGCGTTCTACCCGCGACACCCAGGTAATTCGGCGTACGCTACGCGGTGGTGCCTACGTTCTCCTCGCCTTCGCCTTCGCCCTCGCCCTCGCCCGCGCCCGCGCCCGCGCCCGCGCCCGCGCCCGCGCCCGCGCGCGCGCGCCCGCGCCTCGCCCTCGCCGCTCCTCTCCCTCTCCCTCTCCCTCTCCCTCTCCCTCTCCCTCTCCCTCTCCCTCTCCCTCTCCCTCTCCTCTCCCTCTCCCTCTCCCTCTCCCTCTCCCTCTCCCTCTCCCTCTCCCTCTCCCTCTCCTCTCCCTCTCCCTCTCCCTCTCCCTCTCCCTCTCCCTCTCCCTCTCCCTCTCCCTCTCCCTCTCCCTCTCCCTCTCCCTCTCCCTCTCCCTCTCCCTCTCCCTCTCCCTCTCCCTCTCCCTCTCCCTCTCCCTCTCCCTCTCCCTCTCCCTCTCCCTCTCCCTCTCCCTCTCCCTCTCCCTCTCCCTCTCCCTCTCCCTCTCCCTCTCCCTCTCCCTCTCCCTCTCCCTCTCCCTCTCCCTCTCCCTCTCCCTCTCCCTCTCCCTCTCCCTCTCCCTCTCCCTCTCCCTCTCCCTCTCCCTCTCCCTCTCCAACTGTTCCCACTCCCACTCTCACTCTCAGTCCCACTCCCGCTCCCGCTCCCGCTCCCGCTCCCGCTCCCGCTCCCGCTCCCGCTCCCGCTCCCGCTCCCGCTCCCGCTCCCACCTCACTCCCACTCCCACTCCCATTGCCGCGCCCACTCCCACGCCCACGCCCACGCCCACTCCCACTCCCACTCCCACTCCCACTTCCGCCCCCACTCCTACTCCCACTCCCACTCCCGCGCCGGCGCCCACTCCCACTCCCACTCCCACTCCCACTCCCACTCCCACTCCCACTCCCACTCCCACTCCCACTCCCACTCCCACTCCCACTCCCACTCCCACTCCCGCGCCCACTCTCACTCCCCCTCCCGCGCCCGCACCCACTCCCACTCTGTCTGCAGGTCCTCCGCTTCTCCTTGTCTCCCTGTCCTTTTTCTCCCCACCCCCTCGTGTCTCTGCTCGGTCCCCCCCCTTTCATACCTCTTGTTCCTTCCCCCCTTCATCCTTTCTCCCCTCTTCCCCCCTTCATTCCTCCCCCCTTTTCACCCCCCTGTTATCCCCCGCAGGTGCGTGACCCGAGCGCCAAGGTGGAACACGAGGCGAGCACGAGCAAGATCGGGGAGGACCAGCTCTTCTACTTCCAGCAGCGCGGCATCGGGACCGAGCAGGCCGTGGGCGCGATCATCTCAGGCTTCTGCCGTGAGGTGTTCAACGAGCTGCCGATGGAGTTCGCGGCCGAGGTCAACCAGCTCATGTCCCTCAAGCTGGAGGGCAGCGTGGGATAGGCTACTAGGCCGTCCGGCCCTGCGCCACATGGCAGGCTGGAGATGGGCCATGCGGCATGGGAACAAATAGTGCACACGCAGGCCCGTGCAGCATGGTATGGGTTTACCATGGAGTCACGTAACATCGGGAATAGGAGACAGGGGCGAGGTGACCTAGCTCATGCTCATGTGGTCAAGGGGGAGGGCAGCACGGGTAAGTGAGAAGGGGGCAGGCTGGAACCGGCGGTGGTGCGCAGATTGCCCCGTCGGCAAGCCATCACTGCGTGTGCAGGCAGATGTGCGCGGCAATGAGCTCAGCTCCCAAGGCCCGTTAAAAGACAGGTGTTGTAGGTGCCACCAACAGAGGCACAAGGGGTGGCACCTGATTTTCGCAAGGGGGATATCCTTACCGGGGGACAGGGCCAGGAGAGCGCAGCATGGATGCAGGGCCATGGGAGTGCGGGCACCCGTGAGCTTTCTCGTCGGACTACCAGCGCGCCAACGGGGCACGCAAAGAGCCAAAAACACCGCTGGACCGCTCCTTTTTCTGCGAGCCTTCTGGGTGGAGCAGCCGTGGCTTGAGGAGGGCGGAACGATGAGGCGGTGAAAGGTACGATCGACTGCATTGGCTGTATCGGGTGCGGCGGGGCTGCGAACACGATGTCAGGCAGGGCCGACGATGTGCCTGAGGATGTCGTCCCGCATGTGTGCGTGCATGGGCTAATTAATGGCACAACCCGGCGGGCCTTATCAGTTAGGTGGGCAGAACAACCTGTTCCAGGAATTGCGAGAAGTCGGACTAACTGCTGGGTTGCTGCCTGGAATGGTTACAAATCACTCTGGCATCTGCACTGGATTCCCTGCCAGGTTCCTAGGGACTCGCCATCAGTGAGACATGGATGAAGGCAGCGCTTACATTGCCCGCTGCAGCTGATTAGCCTGTCTTCACTGGATGCCCAGCTGTTGTACATATTGACCAGGGCCTATATCCCAACTGACTATGGACAAGGGATGCTTGGAGCTGCAGCACGATCTGTCCCCATGTTCGATGAGAAATGTGGCCGAAATTCGATAGCTTGTGTACTTTTCCTGTGACAACTGGCCGCATTGTCCAGTCAGGTAGTTTCTTTCTGAGTAAGCATGAATCAATTGCAAAGATTTACTTTTTCCAAACACAAACCGTGTGTTGCGATGCCTTTGTGGCTGATTTCGCAATACTAAGCTAGCCTGACCCCATACCGTTTGCACCGGCCGGCTTGTATACCTGAGCATGCAAATGTACGTGTCGATCGTTCTGCATTATACTATGTACTACCTGGACATAAAATGGGTCGTGCCATCAAGCCTGTATTTTCCAAACAATTAATGTAAATGACTGGACAAGAACGTATAGTGGTGGAGTGAATGTTCCCCAAGCAAGCTACATGGTCGTGTATCCATTCACAGCAAACGAGCACAGCTAACGGGCGGCTCGTTGCTTCTACCACTACAGCATCGATGCTATAGTGGAATTCTACGACTATACGGCATCCAGAATTAATGTAAAGCTACCTGGCAGGTTGCAGCTACTGAGTTAAGTTGTGTGAGACGACAAATATCCACACGCATGGGTGGGCACACAAATCCTTTCTGCTGGTGTACAGCTAGATATGGCCTTTTCTTCTACGTATGACCAGCACGGCCGGCTACCCATTGTAAGGATCCATAGCTTACTACGCCGCAAGGCCCGCACCTTCAAAGAACAGCTAGTCGCAGACATGTGGGGGCTAGGTCTCTCCGTGATTTGGAACAAGATGAATAATTAATTAATTAATTAATTAATAGACACGTGACTGCGTCACGTGAGCATAAGTCCTCAGTGGGAGGGGAACATGGGATGGAATGGATGGTATAAGCTATCTAGGTCCTAGTTACAGGGGTGTGGGCACCGCGGCCCGAATCGCTATGAATGCCATACTTGGTCACACGCGGAGCCCCCACAGGCTTGGGGGTGGTCTCCTTCATCACTACTTGCCATCTATCCTTGCGCACCATCTGCCTCCATATTACAGACAAACCAGGAGGCTGCCCGGGGGTGAGCCCGTCACGTCTAGTGTAGCACATGTATGTCCATGCCGAGTCTATCACGAAATGTCCACGGGTGGCGGCCCTGCCGCGCGCGGCCGGGGGCACGCCAGGTTAGGACATATCGCCCAGGCTGGGCGGGCTTGGTGCCAGCTAGTCTATCTGAGGTATCTACCTGATCTGTGCGGGCCAGGTGCCCGGCTAGGCCCAGGCGCCTGTGCCTAATAATGTGGGAAACATAGGGCAAATCAGCGTACAAATCCTCATTACTAATGTGCAAACCAAAGGGGATGTTAAGGGCCTTGCGCAGCATCGTGGTGACGGCGCCGTCGAGTCGTTGCTCCAGCTCCTGCGTCAGTGCCCACGTCTCGGCGCCGTAGGTCAGGATCGTCAGAATGACGACCTTGAAGAGGTCACGCTTGACGATCCGGGGTAGGGCGGGGTTGCTCCACCAGCGGCGGTGGTCATGGAGGTGCGCCCACGCCATGCCGGTCCGTGTCGTCATGTCGTCCTCGCAGTCGGGAAGCCAACTGCCGAGCAGCTTCAAGCGGCCTGAAGGAGGGTAGTTGACCTCGGCATCGTCTAAGAGGCGGAGTGTGGGTGGGCGCCCTGCCATGCCGAGGGCCAGGGCCTCCGTTTTGGCTGATTTCTAGACCAACCGCCCGAGCCTCGAGCGCCAGGCAGTCCAGCCAAAGTTGGGCAGACTCCGGCTTCTCGATGAGCGTGATGTCGTCGGCATAAATTATGTAGGTCAGCTAGTAAATTCTGCTTGTTAGTCGGCCCCCCTTCCCCAAGCTCGTTCACGATCGCTAGGCCAGGGGCACGGCCTGCAATGCTAACAAAGCGAGCACGTGCCTGGCGCATAACATAATCCACTACAATAATAAACAGGTACGGCGACAGGACGCAACCCTGCCAGACGCCGGTCTGCAGTGGGCATGGCGGGGTAATGCCGTGTTGAGTGCGCACCGAAGTGGTCGACCCCTCATACAGCGTGCGGATGACGGTAATCAGGGGAGTGGGGACGCGAGCGCGAGCAAGTACAGCCCATAGAGCGTCCCAGAGGACAGAATCAAAAGCCTTGATGAAGTCGACGAAGATCTGGATGGAACAAGATGATGGTCAAGGCCAAGTGGGCCCAGGTTATTGAGGACAACGAACACCCTCCCGTGGGGAAGCGCCCGCGTGTGCAAACATATGGGAGGCACTCCAGACAGGTCCCCTAGGGTAGAGAGCTTAGACTAGTTGTTGTAGATAGATGTCAGTGTAGATAGATTAGACCGGTAGGACTGTTTGCACCCGGCCATCCATCCATCCATCGGGGTTAATGCTCCGTGACTCCCCAACGGGAGCACGAGTCTAATTAATTAATTAATTGATTAATTGATTAATTAATAGCTTACTAAATCAACCTCAAGCAGGGCAACCAGTCCAGAAATCCAAAGTGATTCAGAGAAAGCATTTGCATAAATGAGTCACTGTCGCGAGCGCATTACCAGTAGTCCGCCGGCAGTGCCATGCGACTTTTAAACCGCGTCCATGCAATAATTAAAGCATTTTTCAACACATAGGTCGTTAGAGTCTTTGTATAAGGGTATGCCTCGCATTGACTCAACATTATCGCAAGCCAACCCCCTTGCGGTTACCTTGCGAAGCCGTAGCTGCCTAGCAATCGAGGCCAGTGTGGTGGGGCTTGAGGTCAGCAAGAAGACAGAGGCTCTGGCGATTGGGCTCACTCAGCCACCGCCCGGCTCGACCTCCTTCTACTTGATGGCTTTCGCGTCCTGTATCGGGACCGCGTCAAGTTGATGGGTAGCTCACTCCCCAGCTGCGAGGCCGATGTGGACTGGTCACCGTATCTCCCTCGCCTGGCCAGCACGCTTTACGCCAATACCGGGCCCTGTGGCGCAAGCCCTTGGGCAAGCTAGAGAAACAGAACCGGTTTAAGCACCTGGTCCTCCCTGTTCTTACGCACAGGGCCGCGACGTGGACTCTCACCCGCCGACCTTGCCAGCAAGTAACTTGGACGTCCGGCGCGGTCCCCAACATGCTGCGGTCAATTTTCCGTGTAGGATATGCTGCCCATGTCCGCAAGGAGGACTTGTAGCTCGGCATGCCACTTATCAAGGAGACAACCAGCCGGCCGGCCGTTCATCACCAGCACCATCAAGCAGCGGCGCCTGCTCAGTGCTAGTAGGGCACTTAGCTCGCACCAACCAGGTAGACACCTCACGTACTAGCCCCTCTA
Organism: Mesostigma viride; assembly: GCA_009746045.1. Lineage (NCBI taxonomy): Eukaryota > Viridiplantae > Streptophyta > Mesostigmatophyceae > Mesostigmatales > Mesostigmataceae > Mesostigma > Mesostigma viride. Next base: position 855,513 of record RPFO01000819.1, read on the forward strand.
CAGGGCTGCGTCCTGCCCAGCCGGGCCGGCACCTCCTCACGTGGGGGCGGGCCCAGCCAGGCCGGTTAGACGCTGCAAGGCCCACACCTTCAAAGAGCAGCTCGTCAGAGGACATGGGGGGCCTAGGCCTCTCCGTGATTTGGAAAAAGATGATGGACAAGGCCAAGTGGGCCCAGGTCATAGAGGTCGACAACAAACCCCCTGCATGCATGCAGTGGGGAAGGAGCGTGTTTGCAAACGCGGGAGGCATGCTAGACAAGACCCAGGGCTAGGGTCGCGAGCACCATAGATATATATAGAATAGGAATGTTCTTTGTAGATAGCTTGTACATAGCTCAGACCGGTAGGATTGCGTGTCCCCATCCATCCATCCATCCACCGGGGTTATGCTCCATGACTCCCCCACGGGAGCACGAGTTTAATTAATTAATTAATTAATTAATGCCTCGCATTACGGACGAGATTGGGCAACGTAGGATAGCATTTGTAGGACATCTTGCTCGCACTAGTCAGGTAGACACCGACCTCGGTCTGGCCGGCCCCCAGCGGCTTGCCGGCCAGCCGGGGCGGCACATCGATCCTGACCTTGCCTGGCCCCAATGACATCACATCAATCCGAAAACCCATTTTCTTCCCCTGGAAAATATTTGGAGATGGAATAATGGTCAGTTTGACCTCAAATTTGGCACCAAGGTTCCTTATCAGATATCTTATGATGCCATGTGGTCAAAAAATTTTTTGGGAGTTGGCAGCAAGGTAACATGGTGACATTTGCTAGCAAAAAATACCGTATTTTCAGCACTTTCTGGCATGTATGCATATATAATGACATCAAATGAACTCAGTTGGGCCTGGAACTTTGCACATGTTCTAAACACATCCCATGCAGCATGCCCACAAAGTTTCAGGCTGGTTGGACGACAAATTGGTGACAAATGCTAGCATAAATACCCCAAAAATGCAGTTTTTCATGGTTTTTTAAGGGTTTTATCACATGTATGCATACATAATGACACCAAATGAACTCAGTTGGGCCTGGAACTTTGCACATGTTCTAAACACATCCCATGCAGCATGCCCACAAAGTTTCAGGCTGGTTGGACGACAAATTGGTGACAAATGCTAGCATAAATACCCCCAAAATGCAGTTTTTCATGGTTTTCCAAGGGTTTTATCACACAAATGCATACATAATGACACCAAATGAGCTCAGTTGGAGCTGGAACTTTGCACATGTTCTAAACACATCCCATGCAGCATGCCCACAAAGTTTCAGGCTGGTTGGATGACAAAATGGTGACTGATGCTAGCGACCCCCCCCCCCAAAATGCAGTTTTTCATGGTTTTCCAAGGGTTCCAACACATGGGTGCCTATATCAATGAACTCAGTTAAGCCTAGAACTTTGCACAGCTCATAAAACATCTATGTTAACTGCCCACAAGAAATTCAGACTGTTTGCATGACAAATAGGTGACAGATGCTAGCAAACATAGCACAAAAAATGCAGTTCCTAGTAATTGTTTTTCAAGGGTTTCATCCCATAGTTGCATGTCAACCATTGCAGTTTGGGATATATAGTCAGGTTCCCAACAACACATCTAGATGATATATTATGTGATATTGCAGGAAGGCAGACTTAGGGGCACACGCCCATGATACAACGTCAACATGTACATCAACAACACACACGTGACTTAGCTAATCTTCATAATAAAAAGCACACCTTCCCCACCCACCCACCCACCCACCCACCCACCCACCCACCCACCCACCCACCCACCCACCCACCCACCCACCACCCACCCACCCACCCACCCACCCACCCACCCACCCACCACCCACCCACCCACCCACCCACCCACCCACCCACCCACCCACCCACCCACCCACCCACCCACCCACCCACCCACCCACCCACCCCACACCACCCACCCACCACCCACCCACCCACCACCCACCCACCCACCACCCACCCCACCACCCACCCACCCATATAACCATGCACGCACGCACGCACGCACGCACGCACGCACGCACGCACGCACGCACGCACGCACGCACGCACGCACGCACGCACGCACGCACGCACGCACGCACGCACGCACGCACGCACGCACGCACGCACGCACGCCACCCACGCACGCACGCACGCACGCACGCACGCACGCACGCACGCACGCACGCACGCACGCACGCACGCATGCACGCACGCACGCATGCACGCACGCACGCACGCACTCAAGCACACACACGTCATGCCTTCCCTCCCTCCCTCCCTCCCTCCTCCCTCCCTCCCTCCCTCCCTCCCTCCTCCCCCCTCCCTCCTCCCTCCTCCCCCTCCCTCCTCCTCCCTCCCTCCCTCCCTCCCTCCCTCCCTCCCTCCCTCCCTCCCTCCCTCCCTCCCTCCCTCCCTCCCTCCCTCCCTCCCTCCCTCCCTCCCTCCCTCCCTCCCTCCCTCCCTCCCTCCCTCCCTCCCTCCCTCCTCCCTCCCCTCCTCCCTCCCTCCCTCCCTCCCTCCCTCCTCCTCCCTCCCTCCCTCCCTCCCCCCCTCCCCCCTCCTCCCTCCCTCCCTCCCTCCCTCCCTCCCTCCCTCCCTCCCTCCCTCCTCCCCCCTCCCTCCCTCCCTCCCTCCCTCCTCCCTCGCTCCCTCGCTCCCTCCTCTCCCTCCCTCCCTCCCTCCTCCTCCCTCCCTCCCTCCCTCCCTCCCTCCCTCCCTCCCTCCTCCCTCCCTCCCTCCCTCCCTCCCTCCCTCCCTCCCTCCCTCCCTCTCCCTCCCTCCCTCCCTCCCTCCCTCCCTCCCTCCCTCCCTCCCTCCCTCCCTCGCTCCCTCCCTCCTCCCTCCTCCCTCCCTCCCTCCCTCGCTCCCTCCCTCCCTCCCTCCTCCCTCCCCCCCCTCCCCTCCTCCTCCCTCCCTCCCTCCCTCCTCCTCCCTCCCTCCCTCCCTCCCTCCTCCCTCCCTCCCTCCCTCCTCCCTCCCTCCCTCCCTCCCCTCCTCCCTCCCTCCCTCCCTCCCTCCTCCCCCCTCCCTCCCTCCCTCCCTCCTCCCTCCCTCCCTCCCTCCCTCCCTCCCTCCCTCCCTCCCTCCCTCCCTCCCTCCCTCCCTCCCTCCCTCCCTCCCTCTCCTCCCTCCCTCCCTCCCTCCCTCCCCCTCCCTCCCTCCCTCCCTCCCTCCCTCCTCCCTCCCTCCCTCCCCCCCATCATTCATCCATCCGTTCATTCATGCATGCATCCACTCGTTCATTAACATGCCTCCGTCGGTCAGGGGTTCAAAATGATGCAACAGACACCAGAAAAGGGAGAAGGAGCCGCCTCCCCAACGTGCCGCCCGGCGACGGCAGCGATGGGCCCAGGGGGGTAACTGCGCGCTTTGTCTTGTTCGCCGGGGTGCGCCGGCGGGGTGCGGGCACTGTCGCGTTTTATTTTGCCCGCCCGCCCCAGTCCTTGTCGCAGTGCCTCCTCAGGCCATGGCGGCAGGGTAAGATTTCTTTTCGCCCGTCGACGGACGCTTAAACCACTAGAATACGCCGGTTAATGACGATAAAAAAGCGGGTTACAACGATAGAAACCAGTAGATGTTGGTTCTCCCGCACCCCGGGCACACCTAAGACATCGCCAGCTAGCCCCGCCCGCAGTTCATGCAGCGGACAATGTTTACCCCCCAAGGGAAGTCATAAATCTGCAAGAAATGGCGTAAAAGCGAATAAATCCACGACATGCATGGTTGCCCCTGTCGGCGCTCCTATAAATCTGACTTTTTCGGAAAAATTGCGTGCAACATGGAAACGCAAAATTAAGGGAATTCCAACATTAAATTTCTTCGAAATGATATAAGGAATCGTTCGAAAGTGTGCCCTCCCACCAGAAGCGTCTTAATCTACTCTGGAGGTTACCTTGAAAACACACGGGTAGCTGTGCGCGGCGTGCGAAACTGGCCACTGCTGCGTGTTTGCCCTCGCACCCTCCAAAAAACGAACTGCTTTCGAACGTTTTTTTTTCAGAATAAATTTCCTTACGTGAATGCCGATCGAACAAGCGAAATCCGGTACAAAATGGCTTCGTAATTCCTGCACAGTAAATTTTCACGCCACCATAGCCTTCGCAATGAAATTTGCACTCAACATCTCCCGCGCGCACCGAATTTCGTCAATTTCACCCCGGATTTGCCGCGGACACTTTGGCGCGGCGTCGGATTGATGTGATACGTCTAGAAAGATTGGTAAACCTGCCATGAGCTATACACAGCAGTTGCTGGCCGACCTCGTGGTCCCAGCTAAGTTTGAACACCACATTTCCTCCCTCTCTCGTGCTTGGATTGCTATGCAAAACAAGCAGAGGTGGAAGACCGTATTGTCGAGGCTCACACGCCAGCCCCTGTGGGCAAGCCCCCCCCCGGCCCCCCCCCACAGGAGGATCAGGGGCGCTTTGCTGAGTAGCTGGGATTTTCTAGAGTATAGTTAGGATTAATTTCTAGATCTATTAGCTTTATATAAAGTTAGCTTAGTTAGGTTCCGGCCGCGGCTTCGCTCACCTCCATGGATCATCAGCAAGGGAATACGTGCTACATGATCTCCCAACGGAGTCATGTTATAATTTAATTTAATTATTTAATGCATTAATTAAAGCGGCTCAGTAGTCCAAGGTCATATATTGACCCTGCATGTTTGAGCTAGCATAGCTACCCCGCTATATAGCATACTGAGCAGAAATTAGAAATCTACGAGTATGCTATATCATATTGTGACCAACAGCTGTGAAATATGTGGCCGGCATTCATGCCCGTGAAACCCCGGGCCACATGTCAACAGACGCCACTCCACGAACTTCAACGCTGTCGGGCACCATACGATCTAGCATCACAACGTAGACGGTTTTGCAATTAGGGAAGGAACTGTTCTGACTCCCCACGGCTGGGGGAAAATAAGCCGTTTCTAAACACGTGCCCGCAATTTATCCTGCGCGCCCTCATGCATCAACGCAAAAGAAACTGAATAGTCATGACAAACGCAAAGCCGAGCAAACACTCAGTCAGCCACTCAGGCATGAAAGTGTTCAGCTGCTCTACCAATGCTGACCACGTTGACAAGCATTAACCCCAATCGCCACCCTCGATCCCCCTCGGCCCCCACCCCCCCCCACCCCCACCTCTGAGCACTACCCTTCTCCATGCACCCCCACCCCCACCCCCACCCCCACCCCCACCCCCACCCCCCCGCTAATAGGGCAACAGCCCATTCTTGGTATTGCAAGCTTTGATGTGCGCACCCTCCCTGCAGATCCTTCTACGAGCGGCGGCACCCCAGCACGCCACCGCGTCGACGAGCTGATCGCCTTGTGCGCCGACAACAAGATCGCTGTCCTCGGGGTCCAGGAGCACCGACGCACCGTCGACCCTCAGCAAGGGGTCAACGGTCTGCTGGTCGACGACCTTCGTGCGGCCGGGCTGGCCGGGTTCCATTACACCGTGTATGGTGGAGGCGACGCGCCGGGTCAAGGTGGTGTGGGCCTCTTGTGCTCGCCGGCAGCATCAGAGCACCTCCAGTCCATCATGCTGCGATCCCCGCGTGTGCTAGTGGCCACTTTTTCGGCCACTGAGGGCCATTCACACCACACCGGCTAACCGTTATCGTTGGATATGCACCACATCATTGCGCCGGCCGGGTCGAGCTCAGGCGGAACGTGAGGCCTTCTTCAGCGCCCTCAAGGAGGAGGAGGCCAACATCCCAGCTCGGCACTTCCTGGTTATGCTGCTCGACGCCAATGCCACGATGCCAGTTGGCACTGGGGGCGCTCAGTACTCCCCAACCAACACGACAGCCAACGGTAACACAGCTTTATTTGCGAATCTGCTGGCAGAATCTGCGCTGGTTGCCTGCAATGCTTCTTTCGCTCGCCCCGCTGAGCAGCTTGCCACCTTTTTTGGGCGGCGACGGATCGAGTGCATGGTGTGCCTTGACTATATCTGCGTACGCCGAGCTCAGCGCCCCTCAGTCGTCGATGCTCGAGTACTGCAAGATTCTGTCAGCACGGTGGAATCTGATCACCGTCTCGTGCTCGCTCGCATCAGATTGCGGTTTCCTGGAGTGAAACCGTCGCGACAGCTGGCGCCTCAGCCAGACCTCAAGGTGCTCCGGATTGTGCTGAAGGATGCCGACAAGATGTCAGCAGCAGAGCAGGCCCTAGCCTAATATGGATTTGTACTAGAGCACGCCATTTGTACTTCATTTTTCAAAGTTGCATTTCTATGCATCTAACATCTCAACTAAAGTCTTTGAGGAAGGGGTCCAAGTTCATAGGACCTGTGACACCGTGACACCGTGACACCGTGACACCGTGACACCACCATGGCGCCTCATATTGCATGTAAACACACATCTTTGCACATTTAGTGATTAAGTAATGGGGATTATATGTCTATTTGATGATGACAAGGTTGCCCTAGATGACCTGGACAACGTGACACCGTGACACCGTGACACCGTGACACCGTGACTCGGTGACACCACCATGGCGCCTCATATTGCATGTAAACACACATCTTTGCACATTTAGTGATTAAGTAATGGGGATTATATGTCTATTTGATAATGACAAGGTTGCCCTAGATGACCTGGACACCGTGACTCCGTGACACCGTGACACCGTGACACCGTGACACCGTGACACCACCATGGCGCCTCATATTGCATGTAAACACACATCTTTGCACATTTAGTGATTAAGTAATGGGGATTATATGTCTATTTGATGATGACAAGGTTGCCCTAGATGACCTGGACAACGTGACACCGTGACACCGTGACACCGTGACACCGTGACACCGTGACACCACCATGGCGCCTCATATTGCATGTAAACACACATCTTTGCACATTTAGTGATTAAGTAATGGGGATTATATGTCTATTTGATAATGACAAGGTTGCCCTAGATGACCTGGACACCGTGACTCCGCACGTGACACCGTGACACCGTGACACCGTGACACCGTGACACCGTGACACCGTGACACCACCATGGCGCCTCATATTGCATGTAAAGACACATCTTTGCAGAATTGTATTGACATTGTAGTTGTCTAACTATACACATGTAAGCATTCACAAATTGCAGCTAAGCGTTTATTAATTGCTGCTTGCCTTGACAATATTTAAGCATGCACATAATTTATTTCAGCATGGTACGTGGGAACACATCATGTGACTGTATAAAAGAGACAACTAAGTATATTCATGGGTGCCTCATTGACATCATACATGTCTAACTTAAAATGAAAAATTATAACACATTCTCATTGAGTCGTTATAGTGAGGGACATTTATGACATAGAGTCATCATTAGAGGGACCATGCCAGGCAAAACATGACCTCGCGATAACCAGCCATGCACTGATTGTTATGCACCCTTGCACACTGCTGTGCAAAGGCACGCTTCAGCCCCTGCAGCACGTCTTGAAACGTCAGCATCAGCACCGGTGGAAGATCTGACACACGGTTCTTGATGCCGTTGTACCACCGGATGAACCAACCAAACCTTTGGTCAGCATCATTGTGTGTGTGTCCCGGTGGAAGCCGGCACACCCTGATGCGAGCAAAGAGGCGGCGGACAATGAGAACAGCTAGGAACCCCAACAACTCGTTGTTCATGTTGTCCCCACCCCCATCCACTTGAAGGACGAGGTTAGGGGCAAGGCCAAACTCACGAATCTCAGGATCAGTGGACTTCTCCCATGGACGCTCAACAACCACTTCCAACAACTGATGCGTGAGCACTGTTGCCGTGACGCGCCCTGAATTACCAGAAACCTCAGAATTAGCTACCCATGGCATGATGACCCAAAAATACGTCCTCACCCCGTGCAAAATAGAGCAGACTAACTGGTACGGTATATGAAGCTGGCGGCTGCTAAGCCACTCTTTCGAGGCGCTCCCCCTCGTTGGAACCGCTGTCTTCATCTTTGCCAAACCATCCATGACTATGGAAACAAAAAAATGCTTGGCGCCTTCGAACCTTCGCTGCAGATAAGCCATCCGCTCCCCATTAAAGAAATCAGTGTGATCAGCTAACTTCTCCTTACTGGCCTCCCACCTGGCCCGGTCAGTGGTCCGGTAAAACAAAATGGCATCCTTCAGCTTTCGACAGCGGGAACATTCACCCATAACCTTTGTGCGAAAACGCTCAACATGGACTTCCATGATTGTCGCCACTGCTTTGAAGATTGTCCTGAAAAGCGAAATACTAACCACAGGTGCATTGTAATCTTGTCTCTCCCTAACATACTCCGAGTACAAAGTCTTCTTGCAGGGTTGCTCAAGAATGCTGCGGCCATCTCGAGGATCTTTCTCAACTGCTGGGCGTAACCAACGCCGAATCCATAGCTCACAAAGCGCTTTGGCCTCCCCAATCCTGGCAGATATTGAACGGGATCCTCGAACACGCCGTCCAGCAGTGCTACCCAAGCCCACAACGGTATGAAAGTGCCAAAAAATGCCCTTATAAGCCCTACAAGGAGCAAATTGAGTCCAAACATGCTAGATATTGGTAGGCAGCATGTCCATGACACCAGTAAAAGGAATTTGACTTTCCAGAATTTTTCGACATCGGTTGGTCTATTTTTGGCATGTCTATTTTTAGCAACTTTCCAGATTTTAATACAAACAAATACCATTTGATATGCAAATAAAGAGCTCCTGACCTGGCTGTTTGCATGTAGGCTTATGCTCATGTCTACCATCTGTGCACCATGTCCCATGGTCATCTGACCTCATTTGGTGACAAACTGCCACCAAATGCTAGCAAAAACGCACCGTTTCACCACATCTCATAGCAGTTTCCATGGAAGATGTGTTCAGTCGAGGCTGGAAATTTGCAATCACGTTACACATCATAAATGTAGACATGGCACAAAAAATCAGGTCCATCGTACTGTATTTGGTAACAAAATGCCACCAAATGCTAGCAAAAATGCACGTTTTTCGCGTTTTTTTCACACATTTCATGACAGTTTTCATACAAGATGTGCTCAGTTGGGGCTGGAAACTTGCAAGCATATTAAATATCATCATAGTAGACATTGCACAAAAATCCAGGTCTGTTGTACTTCATTCATTGACAGCTTGCTAGCAAATGTGAGAAAAAATGTGCGTTTTTTGCATTTCCGCCACATTTCTTGCAGTTCCCATGCAAGATGTGCTCAGGTGAGGCTGAAAACAAGCGCCCATGTTAATCATCATGTCATTTCAGACATTGCACAAAACTTCAGGTCCATCAAGTGTCATTGGGTTCACTGGTCCATGCAACACCTGCGAGTTTCCAGCTAATCACTCAACCTTGGATGCAAAGTTCTTTAGTAACGGTATGGCCAACTCCCACCAACTGTGTTGCTAACTGTTCAGACCTTGCACAGATAATATAACACAACTTTTGTGACACACAGACAAAGATATATGAACATGAACAGTGGCTAGACATGGTTGTATATATGTGCATACGGCCATGCTAAGGCAATTTTCAAGTAGGGGCTTGTTAGACATAAGAACTGCCAACTGTCACGTTGGCTAGCATGATCAGTTCAAACCCACAGCACGCACGGTAGCCGCAAACTCAGCTTGGCAATGTAATAATCTAATCTGATGCCAGGCATCTCGGCCGTCGGCATGGTTGCGATGTGTTTTGTGCGCCTTGATTTGGTAGCAGCACATCCCTTGGCAACCGGCCCGCCTGACCAAGGTTGCCACACATGGTCCTCTGCATCACCATGGATGCCCCCATGTCCCTGTCTCTGTTATAGGGGCCCACGTTGCTGGCAACGCAGCTTCCAAGTTGGACTAGATCTCCTCAGCCAGCGCTGTGGTGCATAGCCAGACAGCTCATACACTGCTCAGTTGCTACCTCGAGGTTGCCGGCTTGAAATATGCCACCAAAGGACTGCACTTGGCCGCCATCATACCTAGCATGAAGAAGCCACTGCACATCCCCGGTGAGCCGCTTGGCCACAATACCGCAGCTGTCTTCAACAGATAGTGCAAGCCCAATGGCCTCTACATAGGCACATGCATCGTGCTCATGCTCTTGCTCTGGCCCTTGTCAACATGAGATGCATGCCCATGCATGCTTCACCATGTTTCTCCAAGCCATCCGTGACTACTTGCTTCAGATATGTCATTCAACTCCTGCACGTCCTCAGCCAGACTGTCAAACTAGCTGGTGCCCCATCCCTCACTTTGGTGAGGACTGCGATTCTGGCTAGCAGCTTAGCGATCGTGCGTGGTTGTGCCTGAGTTTCTGGGTGAGTGGCAGTGGCATTGGAGCAAGAGGTGTTGAGCATGTGCGTGTGTCTATCCACTTGACAAACAACCCCTCCCACCCCTGACATTGAGGAGTTTGGCCATGTGCCAGGTTGCCAGAATTCCGCAAACATGCATCATAGGGAAATAAAGGATTGCTGGTTGTGCACACCACATGAGAAAACAAAACACACATACCTGTCAGGAGGGCAGGCTTGGGTTGCTTCATTGGCGCTGGTTGCAACGTGCGTAATAATAGCCCGCCATTGGCTCATTTACCCGTGCCCTTGGCCAGCACGCACAGCCTGAACTGCATGAACTGCATGGATGCGGCCGTCCAGGATGCCCTCTGCTCATCATTCAGGGGTGTGAAGGCAGCTTGGGTGCTGGCGTGTAAGGCAGCTTGTGCATCAGTGTTTGCCGCCCGGCCGTGTGGCAGCACAGGTAGCTGGCCTAGCCCGGCCACTGTCCTCTCTCCACTCTCACGCAATATGCCACCCTCTCCACAAACCATGACAGTTCTCATGTGCATGCATGTCTTAAGATGCTTGTTGAAGGCAGATGCTTTCAGCTTAGAGATGGTGGGCACGTATACAGTGGGTTTTATGGACTCACAAGCATGTGAAGCCATCGAGCATCCAAGAAAGCCACCAATTGCTTCAAGGTTTTCCATCAATCTTCGTGGTCAACCATGTCATGCAACATTACTTGCCGTGAGCACAATGCCAATAAATTGCAGCATGTACAACTAGAGCAAAGCAACAGCTTTGTGATCCATAGCCCTGCCTGCAAATCATTGCCATCGATCGGAGGCAATAGCGCTGCAAGGCTGCCAGCCAGCCCGTAATATCTTGCCCGCAATCCGTCATGCACCCTCCCTAATATCCGTGTGAAGAGTTCCTTGACATCCCTAGCCTCTAAGGTAACCTGTACGTCGCTGATGTGAAGAAAAGGCTCGCCATGAAACCGTAGCTCGCTATACGATTCATGACGCACCTCCCGTAAGATAAGAAGATGACCAAAAGAGAAACTCCGGAGATGGGGAACTGGTAACATATTCATCCGTGACAAGGTCAGGGATTCAACAAGGAGTGAATTGGCCCGTAGATTTGAATAAGGGAACATACCGCTCGGAGGTATCCATGTCTGCCGTGCGCTTGATGTCTGTTTCGCACACCCCGCCGCAGAACTCGTTCCGGCATTCACCTGCTGACCGCAGTTTCTACATGTCCAGAGGCTGATAAAAGCCCCAACATCGTGGGCGTCTTTAGAGTCCACAAAGCCTGCATTAAACATGACGTTCGGGGCAAACGCATATATATACGAAGTATGGGTCTGCCAAGCCTGACGCAGCCTTGAAATTGGTCGGAAATATGCGGTAGCTCAGGAAAAAAAAGTTGCAGCGGTAATGAAGAAAGTCGTTCGGTCAAAGTCTTTAGAATACATTTTACCGATGCAATCTTCCATCGTTGTCGATATATCGGCGTGCAAGTGCACCCGCCTGGCCCGAGGTGGTGTCACGAGGTCCGAGCTACTCGTGGTCCGCATTGATTGCTCTTGATTCTGAGCGAATCTCAACGGGCCAATCAGGTGTCGGGACCTCGGGACACCACCTAAATTTGGGCCGCAAGTTCTCGGGACCTCGGGACATCGACCTCGGGAACGAAGGCATGCACCCGATGTCACGAGGTCCGGAGAACTTGAACGCAAAATAATATACAGCTCGACAAGTACTTCTGGACGCACGACGTAGATAATTTGCGTGCCCTCGTGTTTGTTCGTGTTTTTAGGACAGCGGAGTTTGATAGGATATAGCTGCGATGGCTAGCGGCGAACAGCAGCCGCCGGCAGAAATCCATGAACAGTATGGCTCGGATGAACGTGCAGAGCATGCCGAGACAGCCGATGATGGCGCTGCTGTAGACGGGAAGGCAGATGAACAACCAAAAGATAAGAAATCAACCGTGTACGTCCGGGGCGCGCTGAATGAGCTTAATAGAATTAATGCAGCCTCTGATGGCGGTTCGGACGGGGAGCGCGAGCGACCAGGCAAAACTGCATCGCAAGGAAGATCGCAGGTAAATTCCGTAAGAAAACCCCCATGGTTTGCCCCATTTTCCAAAAAAAATTTCCCCTCGCGGGGGGCTCCGCTCCGCCCGCCCAAAGGCGGCGGGCTCCGCTTTGCCTTTGCCGTTTTCACGCGCCCCCCGCGAGGGGTTGTTGTTTAGGGGGGTTATCCTGCTTGGGATGTCGACTGCCTGCCTGTATGCTTTCATGAATAGAATCGTAGTTGCAGCTTCTATGCAATTCAGCTTGCACGAGGCTGCTGCATGGAGGGTACGATGACGTTTGGTGTCGGAGAAAATACGTAACTTTCTTGTTTTGCTTTCTTGTTTTGCGTGCTATAAATGCTATTGTTTTGCACCAGGCATCATCGGACGCAGTGCCTCGGAGGCGTCTGGTGAAATACCAAATAACAATCTGGAACAAGATGTGTATTATGATGACTATTAAGTGAGACATGCATTGTTTTGGACTAGTTGTCTAATTAATGGTATGCGCCTGGGCATCAAACCCAGATGGAATACACATATGCGCATACCTGTTTTAATGGTTTGAGACTCACATGTGACTGCATGGTTGACTTAGTAGATCCATGTCATATTTCAGTAAAGAATGTGATGCATGCATGGCTATTTAGGAATGAAGGCTAGTTGTTTAGCCTTATCAATATTTGGTGTCAAATGCAGTTGTATCTTGTGCCATGCCACTTTGTCACCGTGTCCTGGTGTCATGCATGATGCAACAGTGTTCTGAGACGTAGGGCATGTAAGGTTCTTTCTTTTCAGGGGTTCAAAACTAATTATGTTGCCTTGTGCTTGCATTACTCAAGTTAGAGAAGTGAAAAACGATATCTCCATACATAGCAAGATTCAATGTCACGGTGTCACGATGTCACGGTGTCACGATGTCACGGTGTCATGATGTCGTGCGGTGTCACGTCATGTTGGGCAGCGCTTCAGCTTACATGTGGACATCATGATATCAGTGCTGTACATCACATTACCTTGTGACATCATACAAACTGTGAAATGCTAGCTAGTGTTGTGATGTCACGGTGTCACGGTGTCACGATGTCACGGTGTCATGATGTCACGGTGTCACGTCATGTTGGGCAGCGCTTTAGCTTACATGTGGACATCATGATACCAGTGCTGAACGTCACATTACCATGTGACATCATACAAACTGTGAAATGCTAGTGTTGTGATGTCACGGTGTCACGGTGTCACGGTGTCACGGTGTCACGGTGTCACCACATGTTGGGACACTGACCTCCATGCTTTGGACCTATGAGAGGCATTAAATAACAATGTTGAAAAAAAACCAATTTGTACTAGTGCTGTAGTACAAATCCATATTAGGCTAGGGAGGCCGCTATGTCAGTCGCACCGGGTCACCGGGACGACTTTCTGGCAGTCTTTGACGCCAGGGGCAGCCGCCAGCAGTTACACGCCATTCCGCCCGGCCGCCGCGTGATATTTCAGTGATCCTCCGCGGTATCGCTGCCATGCAATTAGTACAGTCTGGCTGCCCGCACCCTCCCCTCCTTGCCTCCGCGCCGACAGCTTGCTGTCCACCGCCACGCACCGACAGTGGTCGCCGCCCGGCAGATGCTTCGCCGCAACAGGGCCGGATCCGACCGCCAAACCTGGGCTGCAAGCGGCTTTGCGGGTTGCCTACGAGCATGCTGAGAAGGCCGACGCTCAGCAGATGGTCAAGGACCTGCGCAGCTGCCAGCAGAAGCACGACGGCAAGGGGACCTGGTTTTGGTACAAGCGCCTCGGGCACCCGGACGGCCTCGGCCGGCCCCACCGCCACGACGTTCCTGGCGCCCATGGTGCAGCCAAGCGGCTTCGTACCTGGGCCGCGGCCACGGCCGATCGAGGTCGTGGGGACAGCTGCACCGCCCCCGCCCCTGCTCCCAGCCGCCGCCGCCGCCCGCCCGGCTGCCCTGCATGGCCGGCCCCGCTGGGCCGCCCCCCGGCCCCGCCCAGGTCAGCGGCGGACTACCTAGTACCCGGCCCCGCTGATCGGCCCACTAATTGGCGACCCGTCCGACATGCCTCCTTTCATCTCTCGCGAGGCACGGAGGCGGTCCAGCGTCTGCGTTATGACGCAGCCACCGGCTCCGACGAGATTCCTGCCGCAGTTGTGAAACTTGCAGCCGAATTTCAGGACATGCACCGGTGTTATGCTGCTCTTCCGGGATATCTGCAACCGCCTTCTGCTGTCGTCGCAACCGCCTCCAGCGGCCTGGCAACACAGTTTTCGCACGATGCTGTACAAGAACAAGGGGTCACCAACCGACCCTGGCAACTACAGAGGGGTGTGCATCCAAAGTGCCCCCCTCAAGCTTCTTATTATGCGGCTCATCCTGAACCGCCTGCGCTCGGCCCTGGACGGTCACCTCAGCGAGACTCAGCACGGCTTCCGTTCAGGTCGCAACACAGTACAGGCGCTCTTCGCTACTCGCCGACTTGTGGAGGAACTGCAACGCCTTGAGCCTGGTGAGTCCCCTTTGCACCTTGTGCTGCATGGTGGACTTCATCAAAAAAGCCTTCGATTCGGTTTTCTGGCCTGCGCTATGGGACATCCTCGAGCTGTTTCGGATCCCCCGCCCCCTTAAATTGCTGTCATCCGCAACCTGTATGAGGGGTCCACCATGCACTTCGGAGGGCACTTCTTACGGGACCACGCCTCCATGCCCTTTACAGAAGGGTGTGTGGCAGGGCTGCGTGCTATCGCCCTACCTGTTCATTATTGTGGTCGAATACGTAATGATTCAGGCGCGCAAGCGATTTGCCCGCATCGTGGGTAGGGAACCATGCAGGGGTGCAGGTTGCCAACCACTTCTGGCATGGCGGAGCGGAAACGGAGATTTAGCTGGCGGACATCATCTACGCAGACGACACCACCCTCTTCGAGGACACTGGGCACGTGCAGACATGGCTTGACTGCATGCATGCCTGGCTATGGAGGCCCGTGCAGTGGGGCTTGATTGAGGTCAGCAAGAAGACAGAGGCCCTGGCGATTGGACTCACCCACTCGATTGATATCCGACCGCCACCCCTCTATCTCCTTGACGGCTCTCGAGTCCTGTACCGGGACCGCGTCAAGCTGCTGGGCAGCCTGCTTCCCAGCTGCGAGGCTGATGTGGACCACCGCATCTCCCTAGCTCGCCTGGCACGCTTTACGTCATTACCGGGCCCTGTGGCGCAAGCCCCATGGCAAGATCGAGAAACACGACCTGTTCAAGGTCCTCGTCCTTCCTGTTCTCACATATGGGGCCGAGACGTGGACCCTCACTGCCGACCTGGCCCGCAAGCTGGACGGCGCGGTCACCAACATGCTGCGATCCATTTTCATAGTAGGATATGCTGCTCATGTCCGCAATGAGGACCTTTACCTTGGCATGCCATATATCACCAGCACCACCGCAGCGGCACCTGCAGCTCGTAGCCGGGCACCTAGCTCGCACCAACCAGGTAGACACCTCACGTGGCCCCCCCGCGGGACTGCGACCAGCTCAGCCTGGCGGCGGCACCTCCTGACGTGGGCCGGGCCCCGTGATGTTAGACGCCGCAAGGCCCGCACCTTCAAAGAGCAGCTAGTAGAGGACATGGGGGGGCTAGGCCTCTCCGTGATTTGGAAGAAGATGATGGACAAGGCCAAGTGGGCCCAGGTCATAGAGGACAACGAGCCCCCCCCTGTGGGGAAGCGCCCGCGTGTGCAAACCCGCGGGAGGCACGCCAGACAGCTCCCCTAGGGTAGCGTGTTGTTTAGATAGATGTTGTAGCTAGTGATGTTGTTTAGATAGATGTTGTAGGTAGCTGATGTACTAAGATAGATTAGACCGGTAGGACTGTTTGCACCCATCCATCCATCCATCGGGGTTAATGCTCCGTGACTCCCCAACGGGAGCACGAGTCTAATTAATTAATTAATTAATGCTGGCCAACGCCCTAGATGAACGCACTACGGTAAAATTAAACCTTACGCCCATAACATACGTCGATTGATAAATGAAATTTGAATCGAGGCACGTGGAAATTAACGTCCTGGGTACTTACTTTTTCTAGGCAAGCATTTTTCGGTGACCGCGAGGAGAAACGGCAGCATGATAAACTGTTAATAAAGTTATCGATCATTTCAAGGTATCGGGCTATTGCCGGATATGGCTTATTCAATGCGCGCACAAGAGAAGTGGCACAACGAAATCGACTAGTAGGTAAGCGAAATGAATTATGTGACACTTGATGCACGAGGAACTTAGACCCTGTTGGATACGGGAGACCCCCGGCCGGGCACCATGGGCGCTGAAACATCGAACTCCTGACCCATACTCCAACATCGCATGTCGGCAGTGCGCCTCACCATATCCCAGCAATGACCTCTTTCTTTATTCCATTTTTGTTTTTGTTGTTCTTATTACTCTTTACTTTGTCTTTATTCATTATTGTTCGTATTATTACTATTTACATTTTCTTTTCTGTTTTCTTTCTTTTTCTTTTTTCTTTTTTCTTTTTCCCTTTGTAATGTATCAGTACTCATCCTTACTTTTTCTTTTAGCCCCTCCGTGTTATATTAATTAATTAATTAATTAATTAATTAATTAATTAGACTCGTGCTCCGTTGGGGAGTCACGGAGCATTTAACCCCGATGGATGGATGGATGCCAGTGGGTGCAAACAGGACTTCCTACTGTACCGGTCTAATCTATCTACATCAGCTACCTACAACATCTATCTAACAGCATCACTAACTACAAACATCTATCTAAACGGCATCACGCTAGCCTAGGGGAGCTGTCTGGCGTGCCTCCCGTGGGTTTGCACACGCGGGCGCTTCCCCACAGGGGGGGGCTCGTTGTCCTCTATGACCTGGGCCCACTTGGCCTTGCTTGTCCATCATCTTCTTCCAAATCACGGAGAGGCCTAGGCCCCCCATGTCCTCTACTAGCTGTTCTTTGAAGGTGCGGGCCTTGCGGCGTCTAACATCACGGGGCCCGGCCCACGTCAGGAGGTGCCGCCGCCAGGCTGAGCTGGTCGCAGTCCCGCGGGGGGGCCACGTGCCTGAGGTGTCTACCAGTGGTTGGTGCGAGCTAGGTGCCCTACTAGCTGCAGGCGCCGCTGCTTAATGGTGCTGGTGATATATGGCATGCTCTGGTACAGATCCTCATTGCGGACATGAGCAGCATATCCTACTATGAAAATGGATCGTAGCATGTTGGTGACCGCGCCGTCCAGCTTGCAGGCCAGGTGTTATATGTGCCGGTGTATGCGTTCCCGCCTCTTTTCCTTCAGTTCTTAGTTTTGGTGGTTTTGGTTTTTGTTGTTGTTGTTGGTGTTTGTGTGTGTGTATGTGTGTGTGCACTACAATTTTGTGTCAGTAGTGTGTGGTTTCCCTATCATTGAACCCGTTCATTCTTGTCAGTTACCCTCTCAGTAGTGTCTCAGTCAGTCCGCACTCTCCATGCAGGTCATCTTCCTAGAGATAGCCGCGGGAGCGGCCTTCGCGTCTTCATTTCCTCTCAGACAACTACCCTAGAGTCCTTCCACAGCGTTGGATCGCCATGCGTCTAGGCATAGCTGTCTCACTTCAATAATACACCGTCCGCATTGGAAGTTTGTTATTATGGGTCAATTTTTGCCGTATTTGCATTACGAATAACCCTGGATTGTTTGTTGGGGAGCCAGTTAGAGTCCCGGGTTTTTATTATTTAATTAAAACCTTTTGTTTGTTTGTTTGTCCTGCAGCCGTTCAAGGCACGTGGGTACTTATTTAATTAAATTTCTTTTGTTTGTTTGGTAGATATGGTACACGCCGTCCCCAACCCGGCCCGGCGGCCCCCCTTTCGGCGGCCACAGGCTATAGTCACTAGTCAGTGGAGGTCTCAGGTCAGTGATACCCTAATTAATTGCTCAAGGCCCATAAGTATCGCACATGAGTAGTACATCTTACATGTACATCTGTAGACACGCTTAGGCCTCAGCCTCTACTGAGTACCGACCGACGTGCCCTGCCGAGGCAGTAGAGCGTGGATTGCTGGATGCAAAAGCGGTTCACTTGGTTCGCGCCTCACCCCGCGCTCGGCCTGCGTCTCGCGGGTTTTTTTCGATTTTCACGATATTTCATGTTTCCCGCCTGTCCAAGGTATTTTCGAAGGTTTTATGTACTTTATATTATATAATATAAAGTGTTTGTTTGTTTTCTCACAGGGCGACGACCCCGTGCCCACATGAGTTAATTAATTAATTTTGTTTGTTTGTTTGTTGAGTCCAGTCCTCAGCCCCCGGAGTTAATTAATTAATTTTCTTTTGTTTTTTTTATGGTTTTCAGCCAGAACATTTTCCAGAAGCTAATTATTTAGTTAGAACTTCCAATGCGGACGGTGTAATTGAGACATAAATATTTGCCACGGCCTGTATGGCCGTGAAGCGTTGCCCGTCGCGGAACTTTGAACGCCACGTGTAAGTCTATAGGACGCACTGTTGTTGTTGTTGTTGTTGTGGCCCAGGATTGTGCAGGACGCACTGAGCTTGCGTCATGCAGTCAGCTAAGTACGCGAGTATCCCTACATGTAAAGATATCTCTACGTACATATCTCTGCTGGGCAACAACAACAACAACCACAACAACAACAACAAACAACAACAACAACAACTCTGCTGCACATTGCGGCGTGGGAAACAACAACAACGCCAGCGGATGAGCTTACGAGGAAAAGGGTGGTTTGTTTGGGTTAGGACAGATTTGTCCATTTAGGACAGTCCTGCAGCCAAAGCGTGAAAACATTAGCTTATTGGTGCCTTACGCTGTTACGCATGCTTGCTTCTGCATGATAATTTTTTGAATGGTATTCAACTGTTTTTATGTGTATATAACTGCAGTCTTGTTTCACGTGTATGTATGTGAATACACAAATGTTCTCAGCATTGAGTTATGCACAATGCACATCAATTAATTTATTAAAAGTAATTAGTAATCATGTAGACTGCGTCACGTGAGCATAGATTAAGTGAGACAACTATTCCTTGACGCAAGGCGGTCCAACGTCGTGTAAGTACAAGCCGTTACTAGTTGTATGAGAAATAAATCGTTGTCCTGATTAGCCAAGATGTTGCACTACCACAATACCCATGATGTTGCTCTTAATAATAATGCCATGTCCTATAATGCATGAATGGGCGGTGATCTAAGCATGTCATAAAACATCCTATTCCAGCGAGCAGCGGGCAGCGGGCAGCGCGCAGCGGGCAGCGGGCAGCGGGCAGCGGGCAGCGGGCAGCGGGCAGCGCGCAGCGGGCAGCGGGCAGCGGGCAGCGCGCAGCGGGCAGCGGGCAGCGGGCAGCGGGCAGCGGGCAGCGGGCTGCGGGCAGCGGGCAGCGGGCAGCGGGCAGCGGGCAGCGGGCAGCGGGCAGCGGGCAGCGGGCAGCGGGCAGCGGGCTGCGGGCAGCGGGCTGCGGGCAGCGGGCTGCGGGCAGCGGGCAGCGGGCAGCGGGCAGCGGGCTGCGGGCAGCGGGCAGCGGGCAGCGGGCAGCGGGCTGCGGGCTGCGGGCAGCGGGCAGCGGGCAGCGGGCAGCGGGCAGCGGGCAGCGCGCAGCGGGCAGCGGGCAGCGGGCAGCGGGCAGCGGGCAGCGGGCAGCGGGCAGCGGGCAGCGGGCAGCGGGCAGCGGGCAGCGGGCAGCGGGCAGCGGGCTGCGGGCAGCGGGCAGCGGGCAGCGGGCAGCGGGCTGCGGGCAGCGGGCAGCGGGCAGCGGGCAGCGGGCTGCGGGCAGCGGGCAGCGGGCAGCGGGCAGCGGGCAGCGGGCAGCGGGCAGCGGGCAGCGGGCAGCGGGCAGCGGGCTGCGGGCAGCGGGCTGCGGGCAGCGGGCAGCGGGCAGCGGGCAGCGGGCAGCGGGCAGCGGGCAGCGGGCAGCGGGCAGCGGGCAGCGGGCAGCGGGCAGCGGGCAGCGGGCAGCGGGCAGCGGGCAGCGGGCAGCGGGCAGCGGGCAGCGGGGCAAAGTACTGCCAAAAAAAGGGACCCTGCTTTGGGCTGGGCGGAGCCAGCGGGTTACTCTAGTAATAATTAGTCACAAGGTCCTGTTGGGACGCTAACGCGGTGGCGCAAATTCGTATGGCACATACATGCGTGGCGCCTCGCGTGGCGCAGATTCACATGGCACATACATGCGCGGCGCCTCGCGTGGCGCAGATTCACATGGCACATACATGCGCGGCGCCTCGCGTGGCGCAGATTCGTATGGCACATACATGCGCGGCGCCTCGCGTGGCGCAGATTCGCATGGCACATACATGCGCGGCGCCTCGCGTGGCGCAGATTCGTATGGCACATACATGCGCGGCGCCTCGCGTGGCGCAGATTCGCATGGCACATACATGCGCGGCGCCTCGCGTGGCGCAGATTCGCATGGCACATACATGCGCGGTGCCTCGCGTGGCGCAGATTCGCATGGCACATACATGCGCGGCGCCTCGCGTGGCGCAGATTCGCATGGCACATACATGCGCGGCGCAGATTCGCATGGCACATACATGCGCGGCGCCTCGCGTGGCGCAGATTCGTATGGCACATACATGCGCGGCGCCTCGCGTGGCGCAGATTTGCGTGGCACATACATGCGCGGCGCCTCGCGTGGCGCAGATTCGTATGGCACATACATGCGCGGCGCCTCGCGTGGCGCATAGTCTGGTGCCGGCACCGCTGCCGCTGTTGCCGCAGGGGGCGCACTGGCTGCCGGCACCGCTGCCGCCGCTGCCGCCGCTGCCGGCGCTGCCGCCGCTGCCGTGGTGGGCACACCGGCTGCCGCCACCGCTGCTTTGGTGGGTGCGGCGGCTGCCGCCCCCGCTGCCACTGCCGCCGCCGCCTCTTTATGCTTCTGCAGCAGTCGCTGCTGCTGCTGCTGTTGTTGCTGCTGCTGCTGCTGCTGCAGCTTTGTCATCATGGCATTAAATTGCTGCTGTTGCTGTTGCTGTTGCTGTTGCTGCTTCATCATGCTGTCGAATTGCTGCAGCAGCGCTGCCATCCCCTTCGAATTTTCAGCCGGGGCGTCAGGCTGCTTGGCAGGCGCTGAGCCGTTTTCTGAGCGGCGCTGGCGCTTGACTGGTTTCGTCGCCGCAGCTTCTTTGGCAGGCTGCTTGCTCACGATGCGCTTGCCGCGCCCATGCACGTTGGTGACCTCCTGCAACGCGGGCAGCCCTGCAATTTGTGGGTCGGGCATGTCAGAGTCTTGTGTTATGCAAGCTGGCAGACGTGGCAGCGTAGCCGGGTATTTCGCCAAGAGGGCCGATCCTGGAAACTGCTCAGCGGACAAGATGAATGGCGGTGGGCCAGCACTCAATATCTGGGGCAGCAGGTCCGCCTTGTTCTTGATGGCCCAACTCATCACCGCCTGCATGTCCTCATTCCAAGCGGATGATGGGAGAACGCCCTTGTGCTCCAACCCCAGGGTAGTGGGAAACGTGGTGGCATTCTTGTCGTTGACAACGATGACCACTGCGTCGAAAAATCCGATCGCGGACGGTCGCCTGGTTGGGCTGCCTTTGAGTCGGTCGAGCAAGTTTTTAAATTTCTTGTAGCGGCTCTGCCTCACAAAATGCGCGCAGATTGACGAGCTCGCGATTGCCCCCACTACCACCCCCACATGAGGCCATTCGGGGATTGCAAGGGCCACGATATCATCCTCGCTGTCGCTGGTGGAAGCACCGCCTGGTGTTTTGTGCATCCCCGGCCCTGCCGGTGGAGGAGAAAAAGCTAGTTCTTTTCTTGTGTCGCCGACATCGAAATGACGCGACGCCGAAGCCCGAAAGGTACCAGCTGCAGGGCCCGGGGTGTTCTCCTTCTTGGAGGCGTCGCGCTCAACCACGGGAATGTGCGCGCCGCCAACAGCATGCTTGCCAACCGTGGGGCCCATCGCAGCACGCAAAGCTGCATCACCTTGGCCGCTCTTGTCCTGATTGCCATCACCCATCGCACCCTTGCCTGCGCCGTTCTTTTCCTCCTCGCCATCACCCATCGCACCATAGCCTGCGCCGTTCTTTTCCTCCTCGCCATCACCCATCGCACCATTGCCGCCTGCGCCGTTCTTTTCCTCCTCGCCATCACCCATCGCACCATTGCCGCCTGCGCCGTTCTTTTCCTCCTCGCCATCACCCATCGCACCATTGCCGCCTGCGCCGCTCTCCTCCTCGACGCCACCACCAAGCGCAACACCGCCTGGGCCGTTCTTCTCCTCGACGCCACCACCCGTTGCATCATCATCGACATGACCCTCGTCATGCAATATTATCACCAGAACCCAGCTCACCATCGTCGACCCTTCCATCCACGACTTTGGCTAGCTTAACGAGTTTCCGTGATGGAACCTTAACGACCTTGCCCTTGCCGCCCAGCGAATAAAGAGCACCAAGGCCGGCCAGTTGGGCGTCGACCACCTTTTCCTTAAAATCGACAGGCGAGGCCTCCTTGCTGATGGCGGTAGGCGGCCAAGGGCCGCCACACTCCTGGCAGGTCCACTCTGTGCCATCCTCACCCGCCGATGCATCCCTAAACATCCCGGTGCACAGCCCATGCAAGTGCTTGCCACACTGGCCTGAGCATGGATGGTTGGCTCCGCCCAGCAGCTCATTTTTGTCGACACTATCAAATCCGGTTGCATGATCAGCGCCGGGCAATTTCTTGCATCTATCGCCTGCGTAGCAGGGGCCGCTTGACCCCTGCATTCTTCGCTTGCTACAGATTTAACCACCGGAAAATAGACAAAGATTGCACGCAACCTTCCAATAATGCCGGCTGCGATTTAACCTTCGTTTGCTGGGCGCTGCACGCTGCAATGTATCGAGTCAATTTGCGCGGGATCTGGAACTTTGAATATATATTTAGGCAAGAGGCTGCGGCGTCATTTGGCTGCAGCTGGGTAACTACTTGCGTCTTGCGGCCAAGATACGCAGCCTGCCTCGAGAGGGCTGCGTATCTTTGCCGCAGCCTGCCTCACCAGCTAAAAACCTTGCGGCCAAGATACGCAGCCTGCCTCCTCGAGGATATCCTCGAGGAGGCAGGCTGCGTATCTTGGCCGCAAGGTTTTTAGCTGGTGAGGCAGGCTGCGGCAAAGATACGCAGCCTGCCTCGGCAGCTGGGGAAGTAACTACTTGCGTCTTGCGGCCAAGATACGCAGCCTGCCTCGAGAGTCGAGGCAGGCTGCGTATCTTGGCCGCAAGACGCAAGTAGTTACCCTGGCAGCCAAATGACCAGCTAAAAACCTTGCGGCCAAGATACGCAGCCTACCTCCTCGAGGATATCCTCGAGGAGGCAGGCTGCGTATCTTGGCCGCAAGGTTTTTAGCTGGTGAGGCAGGCTGCGGCAAAGATACGCAGCCCTCTCGAGGCAGGCTGCGTATCTTGGCCGCAAGACGCAAGTAATTACTTCCGCAGCTGCCGAGGCAGGCTGCGTACATTTTGGCGGCAAGTTCCCCAGCTGTTCGCTGCTTTGGCAAGTTGTTGCAACGACTTCGCCACGTGACTGCCAACAGGGGCGCCTGCGTTCAAGTCTTCAGTGCGTGCCCTGGCGGCACATCATTATTACGTAAATAGCCGTGAAGCTTTCGGTACCTTAGCAGTTTATAGTTGGATTTATGGCAGACAAGGCTGACTGCAGGATATTATTTTGTGGTTTAACAAGTGACGCCGAAATGAATAGGCACGGAGCCGAAAAATAGCCGACGTAGTTCAGTTGATTTGGAGACGAGTTGTTAGCATTGATGACAAAAATGGGATTAGGTTTACACAGGACAGTAATAGGCGCTGAGCCGGCTGCTTACTCTTATGAGGTCCGGCATCCATTCAGCGCCGGGGGAGTCCTGCTTTTGGTTTAGGTTGAAACTTTTATAAATGTTAGAGATAAAGGCTAGGATAGCAAAATGGCCGAACATGTCGAGTGGGACGGAGGTATTGTCTCCGACTCGGACGACGATGACGATTTTGCGTACCATGACGGAGGGCTCGGTCGTGCTATACTGGCATCCCACGTGCCAAATGCTCTGCAACACCGACGTCCCCTGGCCCCCCATGTTGGTGGGGGTGGTGAAGAAGGTAGAGCAGCCTGCCGATGAGGGGGGCAGCGAGCCTCACCTGGTCCTCTCTGTATACCGTGCCAGGAGCATGACCGATGCTTGGCATCAGTGGGACCCGAACAGCGCCACATGGCCTCTGCCGAGCAAGTCGTCCGCAAACTCCCACACAGTCACCATCGCAGCATCCGAGGTCATCCTCACCTATTTGATCCCGGCGAAGAAGCCCACCTCGCGCCACTTGGTGTCTTTGGATGCCAAGAAAAGGCTGTCTGCTGCGTGCCTGACCGCGCTCAAGCAGGTGCCAAGGGACGCAGGTCACCCGACGGTTGACTGGCAACTAGCTTCAACTCCCAAGGGCCAAGGGTGTGGTGCGCATGGCTGAACGTTGCTGGCAAACGATCTTGGAGCAGGTGATGGGTGGCAAGCTCTGCCTGGTAGGACAACTTGTGTGCAGCTATGAGATTGTGCACGAGTCCGTCGGCGGCCGCACAGTGAACCGTCCTAGAAGATTCCATGGTCAAGTGGCAGCTGTGGACACGGAACATGGCAAGCAAGGTGGCTATGTTTTGGGGTGCTCAATGGGAAGAGCTGGCGGTGACGTGTGTGGATCTCCCAGAATTGGGGAAGAAAATCTGTGGATGCCCCGGTGTGTCCGTCCCTCCTCTGCAAGCGTCTGAGATCG
Source organism: Mesostigma viride (assembly GCA_009746045.1). Classification (NCBI taxonomy): domain Eukaryota; kingdom Viridiplantae; phylum Streptophyta; class Mesostigmatophyceae; order Mesostigmatales; family Mesostigmataceae; genus Mesostigma; species Mesostigma viride. Next base: position 880,611 of record RPFO01000819.1, read on the forward strand.
CCGTTGCCGAGTCCCGCTTACGTTCGGAGGTGCACGCTGCGCTGACCAGCGCAACTGCGCGCAGCTCGCCTGAGGCAGCGCGCGGCACGGCCGACACAACTAAGCGCAAGCCGCCTGCGCCTGCAGCAACCAGCACAGCCACGCGCAACCCACGTGCGGTGGCGACCAACTTGCGCGCAGCAGTGCGCGCCCTGAATGATAAGGCTGCAAGTGACTTGCGTGCGCCCGCGCGTGCGGCCACCGGCGCGGCTGCACCTAGCAACTCGCCTAGGCCCGCGCGCGCGGCAGCCGGCGTGGCTGCACCTGCCAACTCGCCTGCGCCTGCACTCACGACCACCGGCGCGGCTGCACCTAGCAACTCGCCTACGCCCGCGCCTGCGGCCCCCGGCGCGGCTGCACCTGCCAACTCGCTTGCGCCTGCGCGCGCGGCAGCACCTGCCAATTCGCTTGCGCCTGCGCGCGCGGCAGCACCTGCCGACTCGTCTGCGCCTGCGCCCGCGGCCACCGGCGCGGCTGCACCTGCTGACTCGCCTGCGCCTGCGCGCGCGGCAGCCGGCGTGGCTGCACCTGCCAACTTGCCTACGCCCGCGCCTGCGGCCACCGGCGCGGCTGCACCTGCCAACTCGCTTGCGCCTGCGCGCGCGGCAGCACCTGCCAACTCGCCTGCGCCTGCGCGCGCGGCCACCGGCGTGGCTGCACCTGCCAACTCGCCTACGCCCGCGCCTGCGGCCACCGGCGCGGCTGCACCTGCCAACTCGCTTGCGCCTGCGCGCGCGGCAGCACCTGCCAACTCGCCTGCGCCTGCGCGCGCGGCCACCTGGGCGGCTGCACCTGCCAACTCGCTTGCGCCTGCGCGCGCGGCAGCACCTGCCAAACTCGCCTGCGCCTGCGCGCGCGGCCACCGGCGTGGCTGCACCTGCCAACTCGCCTACGCCCCGCCTGCGGCCACCGGCGCGGCTGCACCTGCCAACTTGCCTACGCCCGCGCCTGCGGCCACCGGCGCGGCTGCACCTGCCAACTCGCTTGCGCCTGCGCGCGCGGCAGCACCTGCCAACTCGCCTGCGCCTGCGCGCGCGGCCACCTGGGCGGCTGCACCTGCCAACTCGCTTGCGCCTGCGCGTGCGGCAGCACCTGCCAAACTCGCCTGCGCCTGCGCGCGCGGCCACCGGCGTGGCTGCACCTGCCAACTCGCCTACGCCCGCGCCTGCGGCCACCGGCGCGGCTGCACCTGCCAACTTGCCTACGCCCGCGCCTGCGGCCACCGGCGCGGCTGCACCTGCCAACTCGCTTGCGCCTGCGCGCGCGGCGGCACCTGCCAACTCGCCTGCGCCTGCGCGCGCGGCCACCGGCGTGGCTGCACCTGCCAACTTGCCTACGCCCGCGCCTGCGGCCACCGGCGCGGCTGCACCTGCCAACTCGCTTGCGCCTGCGCGCGCGGCAGCACCTGCCAACTCGCCTGCGCCTGCGCGCGCGGCCACCGGCGTGGCTGCACCTGCCAACTCGCCTACGCCCGCGCCTGCGGCCACCGGCGTGGCTGCACCTGCCAACTTGCCTACGCCCGCGCCTGCGGCCACCGGCGCGGCTGCACCTGCCAACTCGCTTGCGCCTGCGCGCGCGGCAGCACCTGCCAACTCGCCTGCGCCTGCGCGCGCGGCCACCGGCGTGGCTGCACCGGCCAACTCGCCTACGCCCGCGCCTGCGGCCACCGGCGCGGCTGCACCTGCCAACTCGCTTGCGCCTGCGCGCGCGGCCACCTGCGCGGCTGCACCTGCCAACTCGCTTGCGCCTGCGCGCGCGGCAGCACCTGCCAAACTCGCCTGCGCCTGCGCGCGCGGCCACCGGCGTGGCTGCACCTGCCAACTCGCCTACGCCCGCGCCTGCGGCCACCGGCGCGGCTGCACCTGCCAACTCGCTTGCGCCTGCGCGCGCGGCAGCACCTGCCAACTCGCCTGCGCCTGCGCGCGCGGCCACCTGCGCGGCTGCACCTCCCGACTCGCCTGCGCCTGCGCGCGCGGCAGCCGGCGCGGCTGAAGAAGATATGTTGTCTGATTCCCGTCGTCGCCGGGCACACCGTTACATAGTGTGTCCGGACAGTGATAGCGATGGAGCCCCGGAGGCTGTGGAAACATGAAGTCGCGGTTGCTACCATTGTTGCTACCAATGATTGCTATGTGTGCACCATGGCTGCCAACATTGCTGCTTCCTTTGCTGCTTCTCCGCTGATATGCCGTGCTTTTGATTCACTCTCTGCCATGCATGCCAGTATAGTGCTGCCACCATTGTCATGATGTAACTTGTCAACACCAATGCATGTTCTGATTCTGATGTGATTGATTATATTCCTGGCCTGCATGAGTCTGTTGAGGTTGTTTGTCGCTGCTGCGGCTGCTATGACCATTACTAGTGTGCTCATGTGAGTTTTTTGCCATGTCCATTTGCGCAGTCATGGAGCATTTCAAGGTTTGCCCGAGATTTACGAGACCCAAGTGTCAGTCATTTTCCGCGAAGCCGCGATATAATCCCTGACAGAAACTGGCAAAAACCACATGGAACATATGCAGAATCCTCCTTGATAATGTCTCATGTAGTAGATACATTCCAGCCTTTGCAATTACAATCACGTCACTAAATTTTAAAGTATGCAAAATTACAAGCTGTGAGTGCAATTGTCTCTACTCATCATAAGATACCAGCTTGACAATCATGAATGCCCATTTGGTTACAGCATATAAGGCAACTTGTCATTATATAACACAATTATTGACTTGAAACTCCTCGACCAATGCAAAAATTTGCCCAAACCTTCTATCAAACTATTTTGGGAAGTCCACAGCATCCAAAAAACACATTTTTCAAATTTTCATTTAGGACAGACCTGCAGCCTCCCAAATCTGTCCTAACCCAAACAAACCACCCAAAGCACTGATCGTCAACCAACTCTTGTTCTCCAAGGTTTTATACTACTGTCTGGCACACCCTCCCAACGATCATACCATACAGCTTATCCAACGCATCGGCAGCAATTTTGTTTGGAAACAAAAAGGTTTGATATCTCACACGGTACATGGTTGGATCAGCCGGGATATGTCCTTTATGTCATGGTTGCACGGTGGCCTAGGGCTACACAACATACAATGGCGCTTGTGGTCGATGTATGCTAAACAAGTGATCAGCGTGTACATGGAAGTGAACACGCACCCTGGCTGCTTGTTGGCAAAAGAGTCTCTCTCCGCTATTTACACCCATGCTAATGGCACATCATGGCACCTTGACGCTGGAGTACTTGGCTGCACACTGATATCATACAAGGGGCTCCCCTGGTACTGGTCGCGCCTATGGTTAGGTTATCACAAGCTCAAACCTGGGCGCCTCGTTTTTCCCACCACTCGTGAGGAGGTTGCACGACAGATTCTTTATTTCAATGATTTGATCGTGGACAATGCGCGCAAGCCCTTGGGCACGTTACATGGGCACAACCCTTATGCTGGCTTCCTGTGCGCATCACCCCCTGTTCTGAGAGTGCTCGACCTCTACGCGTGGCAGGGGGACAGATATCGGTTACGGGCATACACTGAAGTTAATGCTTGGGTGCAAAACATGCCATCGCTACACGCTTGGAACACCCTCATCCAGGCCATCCCAGCTACATGGCATGCTCTGATGATGGCCCCACGCAAGGCCCTCCAACCGGGTGATTGGATCAGTTTTTACCCGGACGGGATCACATCCACATGCAAAGGTCTGGTCCGGGGAGTGTTGCCTCCGGCCGGAATTCAAGTCCAAGTGGCCGACACCCTTCCAGGCCACAATGGTTGCCTCAATCAGTTGGCGACATTATGTGTCTGTCTTCCAGCCCACCAATGTCACCGTATCCGGATGGTCCCGTGGTTAGTATCAAGGTCCTGCATGTTCCAGCCGGACCCCACGACCCCGGCGGAGGCCATCACTTGGTTACACGTAGGCAATACGAGATTGGATACTTTACCATTGGACCCCCTGGAGTTTGGCTGGACCTTGACCAAGGGGATGTCTAGGATTAGCAAATGTCTTTACGAGTACACGGCAGAATGGGGTTATGACATTTTATTGCACGAGAACCATAAGCTCCACCCTGGCCGCCCACGATGGGGCTTTCAATGGCCTGGGTACAGTTGGATTAAACTTATCACCGTGGCGGTCGATCACCCTTTGGTGGACCGCAGAGCGACCGACATTCAACATCTTTTACTGCACAGAGCCATTGGGGTAAACGCGACCCTCAGCAGCCGGTTTCACCACGATGCGACATGCCTGTGCACCTTCCCTTCGGAAACAATTGAGCACCGCTTTCTCTACTGCCAAGTGAGCGGGGTGTGGCAATGGTTGTTTAACGTATGGTCCGCATGGACCGCGCTACCACATTCCACACTAACGCTATCCGTGCGTTGTATCATATTCGGTATGGCGGGGACCCCCGGGGAGGAGCTATCCAACAGTCAACTAGCCTGGGTATGGCTCCGAACTAATATGCTATACGCGATCTGGACTATCCGGAACCGGAGACGGTTTTCAAAGTGCGGCACGAATACACCAAAGCCGCCGTGGTGAGGCGGTTTATCTTTCTCTGGAACTCAGCAATGCGTCGCGCTTGGCTCTTGGCGCAAGAACAATACAAGGTGTGGGACCCCGGGCCCAACAATGACAAGCCCAGCCCCTTGGAGCTCTTCCATGCTCTCCTGGGACGCAACAGGGTGTTTACCGGCATTCCTCACGGTGACCTTACGCGCGTCACTTGGCTCCCCTGGTCACACAATGCTCCTTTCTAAACCTTTCACCTATCACACTACCCTCAGAGGGTAACCAGCTGGTCGATACGTGGTACCTCTTCACCTAATGATATTCCTATTGGTTAATAAAAATACCCATTTACCCGGAAAAAAAAAAACAACAACAACGGATGACAGCATGGACCGCGTTGTTCTGGCAGCGTTTGGCCTGGTCAGCGGAAGCTATGGACAACATTTTCTCAAGTGTTGTCATCTTGACTTCTCAAAACGTGATGAAGCGTATTTGCTGCTCAGCGCACGAAGAAGACGCACGCATCGAATATTTTGATCTCCCTGGTTAGCGTCGTTGATGAATAATCATTGGCCTTTTTTGCCTCGTTGTGGGTGTTCAGAATGGTAGTGTGGTATGCGAAGCTAATGTCATGTAAAATTAGTAGATTATTGGCACATATATTTCACCAATTGCCTAATAAATGCTGACGTTTTAGCTCGATGCCACGGGTGGCAGCTGATATGGCCAAGATTTTGCGTCGATTATGGGACCGTAAAGTGGGTGTCTGAAGTGTAATTGTTTGCGTTGTGTAGTGAAGAGAGGTTTTCAGCGAGACAGCTACATGACTGCCACATGACATACTGTATACATGACAACGCGGAAAACGTACCGATGGCTACCTAGTAGCCGCGTCAATGAGGTGCCCTAAATGCCTTCCTCGGTGAGCAAAGCTGGGCCGGCTGAAAAATTGCGCGCTGAAGATGGCAGTAATTCTCATGGGTCCAGCGTGCGTGCCGCCGATAGCAAAGATAAATCCCACGCGAGTAAATCGAGCCGGGATCATGGCTCATCGCGCGCGCTAGCAGGTGGAAGCAGCCGAGAAGACCATTTTCGCGGTAAGAGCGCGACGTCGTCGAGCAATTCCATGATAGGCGGCTGTGGCCGTCTGTTTGGCCGCTCCCTTACAGCCTCACTTCTAGCTTTCTGTTGGCTGCCCTGCAGCCATTTACCCCCTCCCGGTGTCCGCTCCCAAACCCACATCCACCCCGCTCATATTCCCTATCCAGCTTTCACGATCTCGTAATGCGAGCAATTGTGATGTACGTACTACTATATGTCCTAAATCTGACTGCTGCCAATTACCCTCTGTCCCCCTCCCACAATGGGTCGGGCCATCTGCCTTCTTGTGCTTGTGCGCTGCACACCTCGTGCCGGTGCGCTGCACTTGCTATGCTTGTGCCGCGCACGTGTCATCCTTGTGCCGCGCACGTGTCATGCTTGTGCCGCGCACGTGTCATCCTTATGCGCTGCACGTCATCGGGTGCATGGGGTGCGCACATCTCCACCCGCCATCCCTCTCACACCTCCACCTGTCATCCCTCTTCTGCAGGAGGGCATGAGGCGGGCACACAGGCGGCCTCCAGCGGCATCCGGCTGGTGAGTTGGCAAGCCCTGTAGCTGTTGATGAACCTTGTAGCGGTTCTAGTGAAATACCAGCATGGGGCGGGTGAACACTGCACTTGACTTGCAACAGCGGCACGGGGCCGGTGAGTGGTGACCCTAACTGTTTCATGTAAACGCCAGCACGAGGTGGGGAAGTATGGAGCCTCGTCGTTCGTGTTCAACACCCGCATGGGCTGGGTGAATGGCCCAGCACTTGGCTGTATAGACAAGCCGCGGCGTGCCGTGGTCGAGGTGCAATACATAGCCAGCCATCCTAGATACCACACACACCGCCTTGTCCCCTAAACACAACACGTGCTGCGTCTTCCCAGCATGCGGGGTGGTCGGACCAGCATGCGGGCAGGTCGCACCGGCATGCGGGGTGGTCGGACCAGCATGCGGGCAGGTCGCACCGGCATGTGGGGTGGTCAGACCAGTATGGTCGTGTCTGGTGGCACCTGCCTGTGCATGGGGGGAGCAAGAGCAAGAGCCTTGTGAGGAAAGCCTCTCTCTCTCCTCTGCCCTTGGCATCAGATGTGGCCTTGCCCCGCCTGCCCCGCTTCCTTATGCTGACACCCCCGCGGACATGACCCACTAGCCCACACTCCGGGAAGCAGGAGCCTTCCCACCACGCCACGCTGCGCATGGGCTTATGAGTACTCTTTATCGCTCCCGGCGCCCCCCCCCCCCCTGGACGGGCATGTTTGTCTAATCAGCCACTCGTGCGCATCCTTCCTCCTGACTAATGCTGCCTGTCCCATGCTGTCCCCCATGCGCTTCCGTTTTCCCTGCATATCCACCCGGCAGGGCACCATCCTGGAGGAGCTGCGCACGGCGCGATTCGATGATGTCAAAGCCGCGCTGCAAACCATCGCTGCCGAGGTGAGGGAGAGAGCCGGCGCCCACGAGAGCTGAGGACATTGGCTAGGTCTTAGGGACTGTGAAGGTGATGGGGGGAGGGGGATAGGCCAGTGGCGTTGGTGAGACTTGGACCGGTCACGTGGCAGGCAATCGCCGTTGATGTGACAAAGTGTTTGAATGGTTGCTTGTCGTTCCTATTTTCAAGGCAATCCCACTCGGTTCGTGTCGCTCGTGGTTCTATTTTTATCACATGTACCCTGCCCTCTGCGTTCATGCATCGTATTTCTGTGCTCGGTGGCCATTTCCCACTACACCCCCAATCCTCCCTCAACGCCTCGTCGTCTGCCCCATTTCCTCGTTCGCACCCTCTGGTCACCCGCCCGCCTCCGCACCCTCTATACGCTTGTGTGGTGGTTGCAATCTGCTGCACGGCCGAAATGCGTGTATAAACTTGTGCATGCATAATGACAATCACAGATTTGATTGTCATTATGCACGCATTTCGGTCGTGCAACAGATTGCGATTGTGGTGGCTGCTGGAGTACCGCTCCACTTGCCCTTGCCTCCTCTCGTAGCTCTTAACGGCGCCACACTTCCTCATTCCATTTTTTTTTTTTTAACAAACTCTCTGTCGCCTCTCCTCCCGGTGTTGCCACCCTTATGCCTCTAATGTCCGCCAGTCTTAGTGCTGTACGGCATCCAGCCAGTGCCTGGCGCGGTACGTATCGCTGTAGCTGTGTTGGGGGCCGTGGATGTACGGGGTTCCCTTCCATGCCCCCGTGTCACCTCCATGTCCCTCACCAGCCTTCTCAGCCTCCCCCCCTTTTTCTCTCGCCTATATGCCAGATTTTGTGCCCTCTGTGTTGGAGGTACCACCGCGTGCCCTCTCAACCCTCCACCCCCAACCCCTCTATGACCCACCCGCCGGCCCCAATACAGACAAGTGGATGGTGGCTATGGGTCATGCGGTCGCGGAGCCCACCGTACCTTCCCTCACCGGCCATCGTTGCCCCCCTTTTCCCCTGTCCCCCCCCTTTTGCCCCTCACCGGCCACCTCGAAACCCACCCGATTCTTTTCTGCCCACCTCTCACCCACCCACCAGCCCCAGCGCAAGACCATCGCACTGGGCGTGGGCGGGCGCGCGCGGCGCTGCGAGGCATTGCTGCGGGCGCTGTTTGAGATCCAGGAGCAGCAGGTACTGATCGTGCTCGCACAGCTGTCGTATGTGCATAGAGGGGGAGATGGGCACTGGAGCAGCAGGTGGGTAGAGTGCTTGTCTGAATAGAAGCGGACAAGGGCCGCGGAGCAGCAGGCAGGTTGCTATTGCGTGTGTGACCATGCTAATATCTGTTCCAGATCCGACAGCACCCACCACCGGGTGTGGTGGTCTCATCGGTGCAATCCCATAGAGGGCTGCAGGGGCAGGGGGGTGTTTCACGGGTGGAATTTTTTTCTACTACTACATAGGGATCGATACAATATAGATAGATACATGAGAAGCTGCACTAGGGATACTGGAGCACCAGTCCGGGTGTGAGCTAAAGTTGTCAATACCCTAGGTTCACTTCCCTTTGGTTCATGGCACGCCTTCAGATTCTCATTGCGTGTTGTGGGTGGCCACGTCGGCAAGCGGCAAGCAGGCCTAGGACAGCCTAGCATAGCCTTGTCTAGTGCAGTCGTGGCACCCACTTAACGTAGCGGACCACACTAGGAGTCGCGGAACACCCTTTGAGTAGCAGAACTTGCCGCCTTGGGTTTATTCCCTACTACTGCATGCCTTGTGCCCACCCCTGCACACGTCTTTATACCTCTTCCTGCGCGCACGACTCTTGCTGCCGCACTCTCAATCACTACCATGCCTTTACTGTATCATTGTCAGTGAGTGAGTAATGAGCGACTAAATATTCTCTGCCCCCCACCCCCGCACCCCCGCACCCCAACACCCGTTCTGCTGCAACCAGTTGCAGGTGCAGCTGACCAAGATCACCTCGCTGGAGGGACAGCTGGAGTCTGTGCAGGACGAGCTCACCTACAGCCAGCAGCTGGTGGAGGCGCTTAACCAGGTGGTGCCGCACCTGTGGCGGCGCATCGCGGGGCTGGAGGTGAGGGGGCGCGGTCATGGGTGCTTGGAGGGTTGGGGTGGCTGGAGGTGAGGGGTCGTAGATGAAGGGGGAGGGTAGGGCTGGGGGCTGGAAGTGAGGGGGCGCGGTCATGGGTGCTTGGAGGGGTGGGGTGGCTGGAGGTGAGGGGTCGTAGATGAAGGGGGAGGGTAGGGCTGGGGGCTGGAAGTGAGGGGCGCGGTCATGGGTGCTTGGAGGGGTGGGGTGGCTGGAGGTGAGGGGTCGTAGATTAAGGGGGAGGGTAGGGCTGGGGGCTGGAAGTGAGGGGGCGCGGTCATGGGTGCTTGGAGGGGTGGGGCGGCTGGAGGTGAGGGGTCGTAGATGAAGGGGAAGCGGTAGGGTTGGCGGCTGTAAGTGAGGGGGCGCGGTTATGGGTGCTTGGAGGGGTGGGGTGGCTGGAGGTGAGGGGTTACATGTGTTGGGGAAGGGGTAGGGTTGGCGGCTGGAGGTGAGTAGGCACGGTCATGGGTGTTTGGAGGGTTGGGGTGGCTGGAGGTGAGGGGTTACATGTGTTGGGGAAGGGGTAGGGTTGGCGGCTGGAGGTGAGTAGGCACGGTCATGGGTGTTCAGAGGGGTGGGGTGGCTGGAGGTGAGGGGTCATATGTGAAGGGGAAGGGGTAGGGTTGGCGGCTGTAAGTGAGGGGGCGCGGTCATGGGTGTTTGGAGGGGTGGGGTGGCTGGAGGTGAGGGGTCATATGTGAAGGGGAAGCGGTAGGGTTGGCGGCTGGAAGTGAGGGGGCGCGGTAATGGGCGGGGGCTACCTCGCTGTTGGAGGGGAAGATTGGGCTAAGGACGTGAGGGGCTGTGTTTCAGGGTTGGAAATGAGGGGGGGGGGAGGGGGGGCGCAGGAGCAGAGCACTGTCAATGCACGTGTCAAGGGGTGGGGGATGGACGTGAGGGGCTGTGTTGAAGGGTTGGAAATAGGGGGGAAAGGTGGGCGCGGGAGCAGAGCACTGTCAATGCACGTGTCAAGGGGTGGGGGTGGGAACGTGGGAGCCTGGAAGCCAGGGGCCATGCATGTTTTCTAGGAAGGGGGGGGGGCGGGGTAAGGGAGGAATCGGGAGCGCAAGGGTAGGGATGATGTGGCACGTTGTGTGAGAGTGGGGGGTGTAGGCACGGACCGGGATGTGGGGGGTGTAAGAATAATGGATTGTACATTACAACTCGGGGCCATGGCTGGGGTTTGGCGGAAGGTGGAGGGCTGGACAGAGGTCCTGTTCCTGGCGTAGCCCCTCGTGGATGCCCTCACGGATGCCTTGATGGGGGGCGGGAGGGTGGATTCGTGTGTTGTGGGTGGGGAGGGTGGATTTTGTGTGTTGTGGGGCGGGAGGGTGGGTTCGTGTGTTGTGGGCCGGGAGGGGAGGCGTGCGGCGGACCATACATCACAGAACACTGCGCACCGTGGTTCGTGACCTCTCCCCACCTTACACCTCCCTGCTTTCATACTTCAGAACCGAGCCCCTTTCCATCCCATGGGAATGCTGGCCACGCGGGCGCCCACGAGCACCGACAGTGTCTCATGCCTCGCTGGCCTCATGCCGTGCTGGTCTCATGTTTCCCCTGCCATGGTCTCGTGTTGTGTTATGCTATGATGTGCTATGCTATGCTATGCTATGTTATGCTATGCTATGTTATGCTATGCTATGTTATGCTTTGTTATGCTATGTTTCGTTTATGGTCTGATGGTCTCAGATGTCACTTCCCATGTGGTGGTGGCGTGCGTGTGTCCTGCCGTGTGTCGCCGCACATGGCCACGGGGCCTGCAACATGACGTGCCGTGCGACATGATGCGGGCTGCGGTGGCCAACGCCATTATCTGGTTGGTGGCAACGTGACGTGCACGCACTACGGTCCATTACGTAACGTGACTTTTGCCACGCACTACGGTGGGGGGGTGCACATGCATTGCGTGGCGTGACGTTTGCCAGCGCCAACTCGCCGAGGCGGGCCTGGAGCCGCACGTTCCCCATGATGCGGTTCTGCGCGAAATACTCGGCTACCCAACGGTATGTGTGCCCACATGCGTGCTGGGCCTGTGGTAGTTATGGGAGGAGCGTGCTTGTCATCAAGTACTGGAGCAGTTGTGTGCTTGCCATCAAGTACCAGAGGAGGTGTGTGCTTGCCATCAAGTACTGGAGGAGTTGTGTGCTTGCCATCAAGTACTCAGATACACAACAGTTTGGGCGCGCTGCACACACCGTGGGCGCGGCTGGCTATTGTAGGTGGCGGGGGAGATGAGAGTCGTGTACTTGCCATGACGCGCTCGGCTATACCCCCTGCGGCGTGTGCACAGTGGGCGCGGCGCTGCACGCGGTAGCAGTAGTTGGCACGGGGAGGATTTATTGAAGGAGATGGAGGAGACGAAGAAGTAGAAAAGGATGGGAGAAGGAGGACCAGGACATACTCGTTGTCGCTGCAGCTGGGGAGGGCGCATGGGACCACTCTCCAGGGGAAGGGGGGTAAAGGGGGTGGGAGGGGGGCTTGAAGGGTGGGGGGGGCCTTTGCTGGCTTTCCATCGCACATTGTACAGGGTGGGTCCGCCCTTTGTTGCGCGGCTGGTCACCTATGAGTGCCCCCTGAAGTTTCTTCTGATATCACCGTTGTGGCTTCCATGGAGAAGCTAACGGGTGCCAAGGGCCTGCTGGACCAAGGGGCGGTGCCTGTTCACTTGGTACCCTCGCTGGTTCAAAACCATTTTGTCAAGAGTGATGTGCGGCATTTTCCAGCACACGTGTGGGACGACAGAGACGCTGCACACGTGGGAGGATCCGTTCTGCACGGAATGCACGCGCTACGCATCAGTACATCTGCACGGTATATCTGCAATAGAACGGTAGTATATCAGTATATCTGCACGGTAGTATACCAGTATATCTGCACGGTATACATGCGCTATGCATCCTGTGCAGCAGCTTTCAGAGCGTACACGGGAGGGTTGAATTTTTTTTTTCTGGCTGCTGCTACACCGCACCCCCCCAGAACTGTTTGTACCACGGGTGGCATGCATCTGTGCTCGCTCTCATCCGTCTTTGTGCGCGTCGACCTTCTGCCAAGTAACCGCGACCCTCGCGTGCTGATGTCATCGCGCTGATGTCATCCACCACTTGCCGATGCCGACATCTCTGTGCGCTCATCTATAGCATGGTCATCTTGTTATGGCATTTTTATCACGCCCCCCCACACGGCGACAGGAGCAAGTGGACCCCGACCTCCACGACTCGCTGGCGTCAGCCCTACCCCAGCCGGCTAGGTCGCCGGGCCATTCCCCTCACGGCGGGTCTTCCTCAGGCCACAGCCCTACTGGGCGGCACTCCCCCGACCGCCGCAGCACGTACAGCGACGACAGAGACCGAAGGTCGGGCCAGCGGACGTGGATGTCGCGCCTGAGCCGCCTGGGCGACTCGTTTCGGCGGCGCGGGAAACATGGCAGCAACCACAGCTCGCCCAATGCGTCAACCAGCACGAGCGGGGGCGATGGACAGCTGGCGCTGGCGATCGACTCAGCGCTGGGCCACAGCCAGAGCATGCCCAGGACGTCCCCCCGTGCAGAGAGAGAGGAGGGCGGGGATCCTGTAGAACGGCCCAAGTCCCCGTTGTCACGCGCGCAGACGTCACCGACAGACCGGACACACTGACGAATCGTTAGGGTGGTGGCGGCAAAAGGGGTCACCTTGCACTATGAATCACGCCTGTGACAAGCGTTTAGTGGGATCACTGGTGGTACCGTGCAACAGAACTGGGACGCTGTATATATCGCCGTAGGACTCTATATATATACTGTGCAACACTCTCTATATTTAGCGTGCAACAGTTGGGACGCTGGATATCGCCGTAGGACTCTGTATATAGTTGTGATGCTGCAGGCCATTGTGGGCATTCCACAAGATGGCACGACAACAGAGCACATACTAGATAGCACTGGCGGTGACTATCGTTCATGTGTTATGCAGCTAGCGGGAGTATCGGAATGATTTTCGCGATCCTGCATGGCAGTATTTGATTACGCATGCCCAGTTCTGCAGGCATCAATCTATGGATGATCACCTAGCGCGGAGCCATAGGACTTTTATAGCCCGATTGGGCTGTAGCTATGCTCATAAGAGCATGCCAGTGGCAGCTAGAAATATTTATTCAAATTATGGATAGCTATTTGTTTCCATTATATGCGCAATTCACTGGGCGATTAATGGTGTTCATGTGCACTATCATGTACATAAGTTCTATACTCTGGCCATTTTTCACCGACTAGAACACACGCCGAAGTTCTAAGTTCAGACTTGCAGGCAACCGAAGTTAGCTACTTCTATAGTCCGCAGCGACATGTCGAAAATGGATCAATTATATACTCGGCTTGTCCGTCAAATCTCATCGACCTGGTTTCAAAACAGCCCTCGAACACCGTAGATGCAGATCCAACGGTGCAAACAACGTCACGATCGAGGCGGCGCCTTAACTGTCCGAAATGGACGCCTCGGTTGCTTTGTTACGAGGCATTTCATGACGTCCCGCCGCGTCGCGTACCCGTGCCCTTTTCCTTTGTCCCAGCTATAGCCTAGCCACATACCCTCCACCCCATATGTCATGCAGGCCTTCTAGGCCCTCTCCTCAAGCCCCCCCTGGGTGCCTGTGCTTGTTAAGGAGGCATGAACCATCATGGCGGTGCAGGTGCACCTTGTGCACCCAGAGCAGGTGACAGTTGTACATCCTCCACCTGCAGGTTGTAGCCCTGATTGTATTACAAACCCATAGATGCCCCTTTCTCAGGGCTATGTGTTACATATGCTCCCAACGGAGCTATGATTTTAATTAATTAATTAATTAATTTTCCTTTGTGCTGTAACGTGATCGATGTAAATTCCGCTTCCCTGACGGGGAATTCCGTCCAGCACTGTCGTATGTAGTACTCTCGACCCCTGCAACCCCAGCCACCCCAGCCACCCCAGCCTAGAGAATATATAGCAGTAGTGTAGACTAGAAAGCTTAGTGACGTGGCCATGTATGCCTACGTGATGGGCCCACACCCGCCCTTGCAATAGCCGTAGCAATGTAGAGTCATGCTTTGCCCATGCAGGGAGTTACTCCCTGCTGAGAGGCCATGTGTACCCTAGCTATAGCCTAGCCACATACCTTCCACCCCATATGTCATGCAGGCCTTCTAGGCCCTCTCCTCAAGCCCCCCCTGGGTGCCTGTGCTTGTTTAGGAGGCATGAACCATCATGGAGGTGCAGGTGCACCTAGTGCACCCAGAGCAGGTGATAGTTGTACATCCTACACCTGCAGGTTGTCGCCCTGATTGTATTACAAACCCATAGATGCCCCTTTCTCAGGGCTATGTGTTACATATGCTCCCCACGGAGCTATGATTTTAATTAATTAATTAATGTAGTACTCTCAATGGCTATACCATTCAAATACCAGATATCGCTAGAGGTATACCTCTTATTTAATCTCTGCATGCCTCTTCCAACTCCAACTCCAACTCGGAGCCTGCTCGTAGCCATTTTTTCACCGCGCCCTTTTCCATGTGACGTGAGATGCCAAAGCCGCTTCTCTGACCGGCCATGCCGTCCAATGCATAACCAGTCAAGAAACGTCCAACGCCAGTTGAACAGAGCGCCGCGTCACATCCTGCGCCCTTATTATAAGGTCGCCCTTCCGCTGTTCCGCTGACCTGCGACCTTCCTTTTGCCTAGCTAGCTTTGCGCGCGAAACTTTGAAATTGAAAGTACCAATCCATTTTTTTCACAGACTCTACAAATAAGTATTTTACGTTTATTTTCTTTCGGGTTCTTCTTCTTTTATGGGTTTTCCTGTCACGGACGCGAGCTATGTCATCCGGGCGCCCACTATGCGCAAGACCGGTGACGTGCGCAAGGAATTTGTGTTCTGCGCATTTTCGACAAGGGCTAGTGCCCGGGAGGGGGGACACTAGCACTTGCAGCATAATCAGTAGGGGCAGGGGCAGGCGCGCCGGGCCAGGCACAGTCGGGCGCGCAGCACTGAATTGAGCGGACGGCAGCACAAGTGCGCAGCGTCGAGAGGTTCATACGCGAGTTAGTGGACAGCTGGAGCTGGAGCTGGAGCTGGAGCTGGAGCTGGAGCTGGAGCTGGAGCTGGAGCTGGAGCTGGAGCTGGAGCTGGAGCTGGAGCTGGAGCTGGAGCTGGAGCTGGAGCTGGAGCTGGAGCTCGGGAGCTGGAGCTGGAGCTGGAGCTGGAGCTGGAGCTGGAGCTGGACTGCTGGACTTCAACAGCGCGCCGAGGCTATTGACAGGCCAGGTGTCTTTGTGGTGTAGAATAGCGGGTCAACGTTATGAGGCCGGGCTGGACAGAAAACGGAAAAGGGCAATTTGCGGTGCGGGGCCAGATCGCTGGAATGAATGCGAAATCGCTGGCAGCCCTACAAAGGGATTTCTCCTAGAAAGGAAAGATTAGAAGCAATGTTTGCTGGGCCACTCACACGCGAGGTGTGAGCGTGCAGATTGTTTGAAGGATATTATGCTTCGACCTTGGTGGTCGTAAGATGGATCGCAGCCACGAGCCATGCACGAGGTAGCCATGGCTGACGGCGGAGCTCATAACTTTCACGTTTGAGCACCGAATTTAGCCGTGAATATCACTATCGCTCCGTCTTTCTAAGACGCACACGCTGATATAATTTTCCGAATCTAAAACGCAATATATGACGAGCAAACGTCCTTTGACGCAACGCAGTTTGGCGGATGCGCTCGGCCATGAAAATTCTGCAGCTCAGGCTGCAGCTTCGCTCTCAGGCCCGGCAGGCAGCGGTGACACTAGTCGTGCACTGGTGGTCGCCCAGCAACCTCCCGGGCTTAATGCCTCGCCATCGGCATCGCCTGACCCGAAACGCACCCGCTCAGCCAACAAAGCAGGAGGGTCCCGCCCCTCTGAACCGCGCTTTCGGCCCCAACCTTTCAAGGCCCGCGATGATCACGACTGGACCAACATGTCTCCGTCCGATGCTCTGCACTGCATCTTCTACGGGGACTACGCCTCGCTTTACGACCTGTGCCTCCATCTCTACGACCAAGATCGCCTCCTCGGCAGCAACGGCAGCCGCTGGACCGCCCACAGCATGCTGTTTGGCTGCCCCCGCCCCCAGCTCCAGCACGCCATCCTCAACTCCCTTCTTCAGCGCTCTGACGGCGAGATCTGGGCTCCATCCATCTCCGCCCCCACCCTCCGTTCCATCCTCATGGAAGCCTTTCAGCAGCATGTGACCCCCCTTGCTGCTGACGTCGCAGCAATGGGTGGCCCGCTGGCTGCTGAACTTCCTCACCTCACCGCCACCTCTACTGCCATTTCCGCCTCCACTGCCGACATCAAAGCCCAGCTCCTCGACCTCGACCACCGCCTTCAAGCCACCGCCACCGCCCTTGAGAGCTTGCATGACACCGCCGGCCTCACCGCCCAAGCGGTGAAGGACATCGCCGCCCAGCCGGCGCCTGCTGGCCCGGCCGGCGATGCTCCCTCAACCTAGGCGGACTTGCTTAAGCAGCACACGGCCACCTCCACCACCTCCACCATCTCGGCACAACTCAAGCAACAAGCTCTTGACCTTCGCGAGGAAGCCGACATCGCCCGGCGCAGCCACAATGTCATCGTCAAGCACTTCGACCAGCCGGCAGGTGAGACCTCCACGAGCCTGCTTGAGGCATTTAAGCGCGCCATTTTTGCCCCCATCATGCTATTCACTGGTGAGCTGGACATGTCGGCTGTCCGCCTCCCCCGCGCGCGGGAGAAGGCTGGCCCGGCACCCGTGCTCCTCACCTAGTCACCTTCTTTAAGTACATGGCGGACAAGCTGGCGTTCCTTATTAAATGCCGCAAGAAGCTCTCGAGGACTCGCTTCACGCTGGATGACGACTTGACCCTGGCCCAGCAATGTTCAGCGGCGACGCGAGCTATTATGGCCGACCTACCTTCAGCATCGGCAGAGCGCAGGGGGGAAGCCGGTATACTGGAAGGGAGCGGTCATCCACGTTGACCACAAGCCCTGGCTGAGCCCCCTCCTGCCACCTCATGCAGACTAGGGAATCCATACCAGTAGTGTAGATTAGTCAGGCTTAGCCTATAGCATGTGGCCCACGCGCATGTGCGCCCATAACGGCCCCCATGGATGTTGCCTTCAGAATTTCGCCAAGCCATGCCTACAATGGGACCCCCATGGATGTTGCATTAAGAATTTAGCCATGCTATGCCTATGCTCTGCCTATTATGGAGGCGTTTTGATGAGTCGTGTTACTAGTTAGGATTTTCTAGCCGGTAGTTCGATTACGCGGCTTCCTTCACCCCATCCATCATGGACTATGTGCTACATGATCTCCCCACGGAGGCATGTTATAATTTAATTTCATTTAATTTTAATGCCTATGCAGAGAGATGCTCTCTGTTGAGGAGCCATGCCCTCGCCCTTGTATATAGCCATGATGATCTTCCCCCACATGGCATGCTCCCCCTTAGCTGGGCATAGCATGATAGACCATGCATGAGGGTGCGGGTGCCCTGGTGCACCTAGAGCAAGGGTAGCTTACATTCCCACCCTTGCATGAAGTAGCCTAGGATGTATTAAAAGCCTTATGCCCCTTCTCAGGGATATGTGCTACATTTACTCCCAACGGAGTGATGTTCCTAATTAATTATAATTGGTGGTCATGGCTCAATGCGGGACATTCCCAGGGACCGAAATGCCGGAGCCTCTAGGAGATGAAATCAGCAACAGGGTAGCAATTTAGATTTGTCGGGATGCCTTCTTGCTTTTGTTGGCATGTGTGGTAGAAAGCCAGGACGGCAACTGGAATGCGGTTTTTGTTTGCATGGTTCAGGCAACAAGATAGTTTTGGCATTCCTATAGCTGGACCAGTTGACAAGTCTGGCGTGTGTCATGCGTGTGTCATGACGAATGGTTTGGTTCATATGTAGTCGAAGAGGACTCTCACGTAGCGTGTAGTCTCTTTCATGTACCTTCATGTCGAGCCTTAATTCGTTTGTCCTCACATCTTGAGGCAAGGCTTGGTGACATCCGTTTCCTTGTGTACATAGGGTGTGTTCGTCCCCAGTCGTGGGCAACACAAATATTGCGGATGTGATTGTACAAGGTCGACTACCAATATAATTAATTAAAAAGTGCAATTCAAGTTGCAGCTGTGAACCATCTGATTGATCCATGAGACAAGTCACGAGGCTATCAGTTTCTAGAGCAGAGGGATACATCTCAATAGGCGTCCTTAGATGGTCAGATATTTCGTGGCCAATCAACGGGGGTCTAGAGCGACGCATGCGGCCTGTTGAACTATATGGTGGACGTCAACTGCTTGCCTGTGACGACGGCAAACGTGGAAGTTTTGGCGGGGGCTGCCATCCATGGCTTTCTTCATGCAGCTCCAGCAATTGTGCCGTCGCAGCTGCAGACGCCTCTGTCAGGACCTTAATGTCACCCTGCACGGTCGTAAAAGACTGTGCGAGGCTCTGCAGCTCTGCACGGTAACATCGGTCGCGGGGGCTGCATGGCCTGGCGATGGCCGGCGCAGGCAGCTCGACGAGTTCAGGGCAGCACGAAATAAGACAGCCTGGCAAGCCGACGCTGGTGCTCATCCCAATGAGGCCATTCATCGGAAGCAGCCTCCTTATTAACCTGGCCGCTCTTAGGGTGGCGAATCGGGGCGTCGTTTTCGTTGCGGAGCTTCAGCACACTTGTCACAGTGGCGTCGTTGTAGGCGAGTAAGGTATCGATGTCTGCCAGGCTCATCAAACGCTGGCCTGGCATGTAGAAGGATGCAGAAATGGTGTCCGGCAAGGAGGATTCAGCCGCCATTGGAGTTCCCTCCGAAGTCTTGTGTCGCTTGTTAGCGGCGTTCTCGGCGGCGACAATGTCGTTGGCGATTTTGCTTGCAGCAATGTTGGCATCAAGAGAATCGGCGACAGCTGAGGAGCTGAAGACGATGCGGGGACCTCCACTGATATCTACGTTGAATAACACCTAGTAGACGATGGCAGGGGGCGCAGGCTCACTGATCACGTGCGTGGTGCCGCCACAATGTGCAGAAAAATAGCGAGATCTGCTGGGCAGGCCGCTGGCGATAACTTGCAAAATCCTGGGCGATGGCTGCCAAAAATTAGATTAACGTGTTTGTCATCAAAAGGCGAGTCTACTGCAATTTACCCGACCAAATTTCATGCCCGGATGCAAAAGTTATTAGCATTCTCGGCATCCATAGCTCGTCACACCGTAAATTCGCTAAAGCCTTACTTACTTACTTACTTACTTACTTACTTACTTACTTACTTAAGTTACTTACTTACTTACTTACTTACTTACTTACTTACTTACTTACTTACTTACTTACTTACTTACTTACTTACGACACACGTACAGCAAGATTGCTGCCGGCCCACCAGGCCTGCATGGGAAGGATCTAGACCGCACATGGGTCATCATGCACGACAAAGTCGGCCCGGATGCAGCGGAATATAGCACATCAGCCACGCGCCGGTGCGAGTATCGAGGGCAAGGGACAGGCGCTGCCGCTGCCCATGCAATACGAGGACGGCCACGTCCGGGCAGACTGGCATGGGGCAGTCTGACCCTCGATCGAGGTTGAGGCGGTCTTCACGCCGCTGGCAGCACTCGTGGAAACACGTACTCGATCCGCCGTTGTGGGGCCGGGCCATGGCCCCAAACTCTTCAAGGTTGAAGGGGATGACCCGGTGGCCATGCAGGGCCCCACATTGCCGTAGGAGGCCGGCTAACTTGTCCCGCTCAGCCACAGCAGCAGCAGCGCCGGCATCCTCAGCCGCCCAGAGGATGTGGCGACCGGAGAGCGGCCGAGCCGGAGACATCGATATCTATAAGCAGGTGGCACTTGGTTACCCTGCCCATTGCATGTAGTCCAGCATGGTAATGTCGGGCCGGTGGTTGGGTGAATAGAGGGCCGCCTAATATCCGCGTCCCGTCACACAGTCACACTTGATGCATGGTGCATGGAGTGGGGACTGAAGATTGACCGGACCAAGGCACACACCACCCAGAGTAGAGCGGTATGGAGATAGAGGAACCATGCAGTTTTGGTACCGCGTCCTCACATTTGATGGTGGATTGACGGTGGGGAAAGATCGACCGGACCAAGGCACACACCACCCGCGGCCGGAGTATAGAGCGGTATTGAGATAGAGGAAGGTTCCAGTTTTGGTTCTGCTGGCCACCCATGCACACGATGTGTAGTGCGTCCCAGTAGTATCGAGAGCATGCATTGAGCCCCGCGGAGGCACGCAGCTGCCGCCGCAGGACGCGCCCGCCGTGATAAAAGGTTGCCGGGGGCAAACAGCTGGTGCATGGCGGATGGCATGCACTAGCGTAGGCCCGCCGCCGCGGGGACGACCAGTGTACCCGTACATGAGCAGCTTACTCAAGCATATACTGCCGCACACACGGATCGAGGAGCTATAATAGCTATAGTGGTGACACTTGCCGATCGGCCGGAAATCAATCAGTCGCCACGTGACGGCCGCCAACCCGCACGAGGCGGCATGGCACTCTCTCGACTGTCTCATCCGGGACGTACCGTCGGCGGGACATGCAATGAACGCAACGGGCTGACATCCCGGGTGCCCGCCCCCTGGCATTGAACGCCTTGAGCTCAATTGGTTCAGCTCCCAGGCCGAACCGTATTGGGGCCAGCCCCTGCACCGCCCCCCCGCTTGACCCCGCTGCAGGCTGCCGGCTGCCCGCCCTAGCCAGCCCGGTTATACGTGGCTTAGTAGCCGATTAGTACAGCCATGCTACGCCCTGGCTATGTTCAGATTACTTGCCCACGCTCCTTGCTATGATATGCTCACATGGGTCTTATTGCACCCACAGTTTGCCGGATCGTTAGCCTGTCCTTTTCGCTAGCCGCGCCCGATTGCAGCTGTGGCATGCCTTTGGCATGAAGGAGACTGGGGGTCTCTGCCCTTTCTCCTGTAGTGCACACACAGGGATTAAAAGCACTTCGGTGCTCCGTGACTCCCCAACGGGAGCACGAGTTTAATTAATTAATTAATTAATTAGTAGCCGATTGGCGGCCCCATTCAAGCGGCAAGCCCCCACAGGCGCCCACCAGTGATCTAGAGGTGTATACTCCAGATGGTCCCAGCCCGGCGCCACTCTCCGGCCCCCTCAGCACTTGGTGGAGGGCGCACCCCCACGACGAGTGGACTCCCAAGGAATGGGCGGCTGCCATCTCCACCCTCTGCACTTGATGCTGCCATATGAGGATGGACAATATTTTCACGCCTGATATCGAGCTTTAGCCTTTCCTGCGGCGTGTTTGCAACCGGAGTCTACGATTGCGGATGGCAAGTCCCCCCGCCGATGTATTGGAAGAAGCTGGGCCACTGCCCGGGTCATGCCGCGGGTAAGTAAGGGGTCCGCCGCGGACATACCGGCAAATACTGCGGCGTACGTATGCCTCCAAAGGCTGCGTGCTGAAAGTCTTCATGCGGCTCCTGCTGACACTGTGAGCCTCAATTCCCACCTAGGTGACCGAGTTCCAGATGGGCTTCGATCCGTGTTTATCGCAACCCGCAATTCCGGATCTGTACGTGTTGTGGTCATAATTAGGTACCGCATGCCACCTGATCGAGGAAGTGGGCTGCCTGGCCCCTGGCATCCAGCCTGCATGCTGGCATGGCCATTGATCCTTTGTGGATTATTTATACACCATTGAAGGCATTTGATCTACAGCTGTAATTAATTAATTAATTAATTAATTAATTAATTAATAGACACGTGACTGCGTCACGTGAGCATAAGTCCTCAGTGGGAGGGGAACATGGGATGGAATGCAGGATCTATCATCTATGGAATTAGCTATCTAGGTCCTATAGTTACAGGGTTGTGGGCACCGCGGCCCGAATCGCTATGAATATAAATGCCATATGCGGTCACACGCGGAGCCCCCACAGACTTGGGGGTGGTCTCCTTCATCACTACTTGCCATCTATCCTTGCGTATACCATATCTGCCTCCATTAATTAATTAATTAATTAATAGACACGTGACTGCGTCACGTGAGCATAAGTCCTCAGTGGGAGGGGAACATGGGATGGAATGGATGGTATAAGCTATCTAGGTCCTAGCTACAGGGGTGTGGGCACCGCGGCCCGAATCGCTATGAAGGCCATAATTGGTCACACGCGGAGCCCCCACAGGCTTGGGGGTACGTGGTCTCCTTCATCACTATACTTGCCATATCTATCCTTGCGCACCATCTGCCGCCATATTACAGACAAACCAGGAGGCTGCCCGGGGGTGAGCCCGTCACGTCTAGTGTAGCACATGTCCAGGCCGAGTCTAATAATCACGAAATGTCCACGGGTGGCGGCCCTGCCGCGCGCGGCCCGGGGCACGCCAGGTTATAGGACATATCGCCCAGGCTGGGCGGGCTTGGTGCCAGCTAGTCTATCTGAGGTATCTACCTGATCTGGGCGGGCCAGGTGCCCGGCGAGGCCCAGGCGCCTGTGCCTAAGAATGTGGGAAACATATAGGGCAAAGCTGCGTACAAATCCTCATTACTAATGTGCAAACCAAAGGGGATGTTAAGGGCCTTGCGCAGCATCTTGGTGACAGCGCCATCGAGTCGTTGCTCCAGCTCAGGACTGCGTCAGTGCCCACATCTCGGCGCCGTAGGTCATTATCGTCAGAATGACGACCTTGAAGAGGTCACGCTTGACGATCCGGGGTAGGGCGGGGTTGCTGCACCAGCGGCGGTGGTCATGGAGGTGCGCCCACGCCATGCCGATCCGTGTCGTCATGTCGTCCTCGCAGTCGGGAAGCCAACTCTGCCTCCATATTACAGACAAACCAGGAGGCTGCCCGGGTGTGAGCCCGTCATGTCTAGTGTAGCACATGTCCATGCCGAGTCTATCACGAAAAGTCCACGGGCATGGCGCCCCGGCCCGTGCCGCGCGCGGCCTGGGGCACGCCAGGTGAGGACATAACGCCCGGGCTGGGCGGGCTTGGTACCAGCTAGTCTATCTGATGTGTCTATCTGATCTGTGCGGGCCAGGTGCCCGGCTAGGCCCAGGCGCCTGTGCCTAATAATAATGTGGGAAACATAGGGCAAATCAGCGTACAAATCCTCACTACTAATGTGCAAACCAAAGGGGCCTTGCGCAGCATCTTGGTGACGTTGCCGTCGAGTCGTTGCTCCAGCTCCTGCGTCAGTGTGCAGGTCTCGGCATGTACAGCTATATGGGACGCAAATGCAAGTCATGGGTGGTCCTCCGGACCTGTTCCGTGTTCTGACGATCGTACTCGGCATCGTTGAGATCATCCGCAAGTTCTATGAAGGGTCCCAAGCCCAGCTAGGTCCGTACCACCAACAGCGTCACTCCGGCGTTCCCCCTGCACACCGGGCCCTCGGGCGGCAGGGCTGCACTGATGTGTGCTCTCCCAATATCTATTCATTATTATATCAGTGGACTATATCATGCATACGGCGCGTGTGGCAAGCCCGCTTTGCCCGGGCGGAGAGGTGTCCGCCAGGCCGGATCGAGATCGCAGAGTACGTACGCCAGCTACGGCGCGGTCAGTGATGAACCATTCATGCACCCTATACTACATATTGAGCGATCTGATCTACGCTGATCGACGCTGGCGGAAGCCCGGAGTCGGCCTAACTCTGGCTAGACAGCTACATAGTCTCGGACACTGGAAGCGCGGGCGGTGGGCCCTTATGATCAGCATTTGAGAACTGAGGTCATGACCTCAGTGGCATCGGCTCAGTTCCTTGCAGGGAAAGCGGCCCCGCCATGCACCCATGCCCTCCTCGATCATCGGCGTACGTTGCTGGGCAGCAGGCCAACCGCCCCTTGCGACCCCGGCAACTCGCTTTAAGCTCCTCGGCACTGAGCTGCATGGCTCCCGGCCCTCCACGGCAGACGACATTGCATGATCAATTCCCGCATTGGCCAGGCCTGCCCGGCGGCCCTCTGCCGCCTCGACAGATTCTGGACCTGCCGCTAACTGAGTGCGCGGCGCAAGCGAATTCTGTTCAAAGCCCTTGTGCTCAGCATCCTCCTTCATTATGGCTCAGCTATGTGAGGCGTGGACCCTGGACAAGGGCGCTGAGCAAGCAGCTCGACGGCGCACCGTCACTAGAATGCTCCGTCACAATTCACATCCTAGGAGTCCGCATCCGGGGAAGAACGCCGCATCCGGGGCGGCGAGCTCTACTGCGAGCTCGACCCTCATATGTGACCCATACCATCCGACACCACCGCAGGCCTACTCTTTGCCGGCCATCTTGCCCACGTACGTGCACAGACCACGTGAATACGTACCCGGCCGATATCCATGTGGGCCCTGCCGGGGGGCCGGGCTTAAGATTGGTCAACCAGGTAGACATCTCCTATGGCACGGGGCCTCCTTCGTTCCCACGTGCAAAGCCACTGGCCGACTTGCGCGTCGGTGCCCCGCACGGACGTGGCGCGAATACTGGCTGTGACACAACTGCTTCAAGAATGCAGGGCTTGAGGGACTATCCTTACCGATCCGTGCCTGCATAAGCACCTTGATCCTGAAGGGTAAGATCGAGCTGTCATGTCTCCCCATTCAAGTCCTCATGGCCCCGGCCTGCGGCCCATCGCTAGCCAGGGTAGAAGTTCGCAGGTGGAGTTATTATAACGGTATTGCCGGCCCGTAACTAGGATAGTTGTGCCGCTACACTGCTTACCGCCTCGTCTGCCATGCATTACAGCACTGACTTTGACGGAACAGCTCGGATGAGGATTATTATATCCCCATCTAGTAGTATAGTACTCTATGTTTGGGGCATGATGCAGATGATCTTTGTCTGTTCGTGAAATTAATTTTCTGATGAGATCACAATAGTACTCCGTGGCATGCCCATGCGCATGATGTGCATGCAAGTACTTACTAGCTTACTTATTCCCATTGATAATTGATGGGTGGCTCTCGGTGGATGCCAGTACGTATCCGGTGCCATGACTGCACCGTACACAACATTAATGAATACACGTTACGGACTGCGTTGCATGAGCATAAATTATTCCACAGCACACAAAGCCTCTACAACTTTCCACCCGATCGAGGAAAAGCGTGTGCACAGCCTTCGGGGGCGCAACATACAAGCACCTGCAGCTCTGTTGTTACCCACAAATCAGTGCTCCTTGCCCACATCTGTCCAGCACATGTGGCGCCGAAGACAGCATCTCCAAGACTAACTGCTTCATATTGTTGGCTTAATAGTATGGATGGCTAGTAGCATGTGGTAGCATGGCATGCCAGAATCAAGTGGGCCTTGCGAGCCATGCACGCCCGGGGGCAGAGCTTACCATGCACTAGTCTATCACAACGATGTTATGCACATTTCTACAAGGTGGGCCCCAGGAAAGAGACAAATGCGCTGCCATGCGGATCCAAACAAGTAATTACAACAATCATAGCTCTCGGGCTTCGCCACATTTCTTTTCCTGTCAGCAGATTTGGTTGTCATGGCGGCACCCATTGTGCATGTGGCTGCTTGTGTGCATGCGCCTAGTCACACCGAGAAAGCTGAATCCCCTTGATAATATATCGACAGGTAATCCCGTTTGTCCTTAGGGAGTTCGGGGCCATGGGCCCCAAGACGGAGTTTTTTTTTTTTTTTTTTTTCACGATCTCGAGTGCTGCCAGCGGCGGGAAGACCACGCCTCGACCTCGAGGGTCAGACTGCCGGCCCGCGGTCTGCCCGGACATGGTCCTCGTATTTGCGGCAGCGCCTGTCCCTCACCCTCACTCGCACGGTGGCTGATGTGTTATTCCGCCGCGCCCGGGCCGACTTAGTCGCGACCCAGGCGGTGTGTGTCACTTCCCCGACCTGGTGGGCCGGCAGAAATGTTGCTGCATGTAGTTGTACGATAGTGTTGGCTTGATCCTTGCCTGCCATGGATGGCGATTCTTTTCTTTATGGGCCTTCCTCTTTGACATGCAGGGCAGTTTCCTGATGTTGCATGCCGGTCTTACTTCCATAATTAATCATTCTCAATGAATATATCGACGGGTGTATTTATAATATAAAATACTGCTACACGATTAATTAGTTATTATCTGCTGCTTGAGCAGCTCTAGGCGTTGGCGGTAAAGCCATGCGGCTCCGCCGTGGCAACCCGGCATCTCGCTTGCCATCTCCCACACCCGATGCTGCCAGCGGACATGCAACACAGGAGGGCCAGAGAGTTGGGGAGAACAGGAGAAAGGGAAGCAAACGAAAACGATGACAAGGTGCATGGAGGATGAGTCAAGTTGGGCACGGACTCATTGGGCGAGGCAATACAGGAAGTTTGCCCTGGAAGGGCGCCACCTGGACACCACTGAAAAACGGCTGAACTGCAACCCTTACAGGGCAGGGACTTCCAAGAGCACTGCTTACATTCCCATGGTAAGAACAGCGCCTAAACAGTACCTAAACCATGCACACCATGCAGGCTTGACGCACATCCCATCCCAGGGACTTGTACAAAAGATCGACCTGTGAAGGCATGGCATGGCTGAGAGTGCCATGTCCGTCATCGTCGTTATTGAAACTGCGCTACCCCGCGCACCGCGCTCCCCGACCCCACCCGACACAAGGTCCATGCATCATGTGCACATCACTTTGTACCGGATGCACGATCATGCCCACAACCATGCGCCATGCCCTATAATCACTGGGTCAAGGAACACCAGGCGCTTGACATGAGCACGAATCCCCTCTCTCATACCGGCTGCATGGCCCTAATAATGTCAAGTGAGATTCTCAACGAATACCAGACACTTGATATGCACACAAGTTCTATCTTTTTGTACTGGCTGCATGGCCAGCATCCCTGCGCCTGTTGTTACCCACACCCCATGCCCCATGCACCATGCACCATGCACCAGGCATGCACACCCCTCCTCTCATGCACGAATCATCTCCTGTACCGGCTCCACACCATCCATCCCCGCGTCCCATCATCCATCAATCGTGTCCCATCACCCAGGTGTCCCTCCAATCCCTCCAACATCCTATTTACTTGTACAGTAAATAACTCCTAGCGGCTCTACCACCACCGTCATGGGCGGTGCCCCGTGCAGCCTAACAAGTCATACCGGCCCCACACCCACCACCCACACATCCCGTCCCACGCATACACGTCCTCATCGCACATCATCTCTCCTAGCAAACAGAATGGCCCGCACAGGCTCCACCGCCACCACCCCTCGCCTCCTACCCGATCGATTCTCACAAAAGGAAGGACCCGTACCGGCTCCACCGCCATCATCCCCGTAGACTCGTGTTGGTCCCTGGCCTTGCGGTAGCAGCGGCGCACCTCCTCCAGGGACAGGCCGGTGCGCACCAGGTAGACAAAGTTGTAGCGCGCGTTCACCACGCGCTGCGCGATGCCCAGGAAGAGGGGCTCCGACTGGGGGCGGGGGGGGGGCGGATAGCAGAAGTATGAAGGTAAGGAGAATACTACTAAGAGGCTAACAAGGGCGTTCAAGTGCTTATGTGAGAATAGTGAGGGCGGTAATGAAGTCGTGAGGGAAATAAGGGGGGGGGGGGATGGGTACAGGGATGGTACAAAGGATGGGGAAGAGGATGGGAGGCAGGCTTGGGGGGAAACGACTGGGAAAGGCAATCAAGGGCAAGGGCCCGTGCTGTGGTTGAAAACAAGCAAGCCACCCCTGGTCACCATCCTCAGGTAAAAATACGATACGATGAGCCGGATACGATTACCGCTACGTTCGTGCCTGAAGGTTCAACGCCCCCCCTGGCTACATGCGGCAGCAACAACGGGAATGGTTGGGCGGGAGCGATTGCGAGGGCCTTCAAGGCAACTAGACAGATGATATTTATAGATGATATTTTGGACAGATGGTGGCGTATGCGCGCTGGGGTCGAAGCTAGTGAAGGAAGCCAGAATCCATTGGCTCCTCATGACTGCCCAGGAGAATGACGTTAACCAACTGCACAGCTCCTGGGTTGGGCAGGGTGTCATCGATATACACTCACCACACACTACAGATTCGATACATCTTGCCACCATCGATATACACTCACCACACACCACAGATTCGATACATCTTGCCACCATCGATATACACTCACCACACACTACAGATTCGATACATCTTGCCAACTGGCACAGACATATGTCCCACATGAGTTGAGCACTTTGCATATGAGAATGGTGGATAATGGTCCGCCTTCCCTTAAAAGCCACTGATCATTAAGCAGGCGCCCCCAGGCGTACCACCCTCTCCAGTTCCTCCGGTCCTCCCCCCCCCCTCACGTACCCCTACTGGCATACCTCCCTGCTTTGTTCCTTCCTCACCAGCGGGTCCGTGAATACCTCTGAAGGTACGATGAGCACTCGCGCCCATTTCCTGTCCTCTCCCCCCCCTTACGTACCCCTACTCCCCATTCCTTTCCCCCGCCCCCACGCAGACACCAGCTGGTCCAAGGACACCGAAGAAGATACCGACAGGCCAGCGCGGCTACGCCCTTTCCTCCGCCCCCCCCCTCACCAGCTGGTCCAGGGGCACCCCGATCTCCTCCTCCACCTCACGAAGGATGGACGAGGACAACTCTTCTTCCACCGCAGACGCCAGCGAAGGCTTTGCGATCCAGCCGGGGTCGGACCGAAACGAAGCCTCGACGTCTACGAAAGCTTTCACAGATGACGGCTGGCAGATTGATGGCGCACAGGGCGTGCAAACAACCACACCCACATACACAAGGAGGAATGTCAAGCACACACGAAACGGGGCCACCACACCCGCCTACATGAAGAGTCATGTCAAGCGCACGCCACACCGACAAGCTGCATTCGCTGTATTGAAATTAGACAGACACGGTGACAACGATGTAGCCAAGTGCACACATAGTTTACAAAGAGTATCCATAACTATTATCAGCACCCTGCTTGGCCTTTGGCAACCCTTCGGCAGTTTCCATGTCCTTAATGAAATCTGTAAATCGTGTCCTAATACAGCTCATGAGCGGCCGCCTGGAGAGGTGCACAGAGGCAAAACGACTCATGGGAAGCGGGTATCTTCGTGACCCCTCATGGGAAGCGGGCACCTTCGTGACCCCTCATGGGAAGTGGGTACCTTAGTAAAACCTACCTAACTTAGTAAAATTCGCCGAAGGTGGCAACTGTGCAGGTCGCTACCTTCGAAGATGAGGCTCCAAGCGCAGTCAGTTCCCGTACAGCAGCGATTCAATGATTTCATGAGATAATTAGCGATTCAATGAGCGCTGTAAAGGTACCCACAGCGAATTCGATCCATACTGCATTCCTGGTCACGCTGTATGGGAGCATGCCTCCAATGTCGTCCTGGCCCAGACTACCCAAACACGTCGACTGCATTCCTGGTCACGCTGTATGGGAACATGCCTCCAATGTCGTCCTGGCCCAGACTACCCAAACACGTCGACTGCATTCCTGGTCACGCTGTATGGGAGCATGCCTCCAATGTCGTCCTGGCCCAGACTACCCAAACACGTCGACTGCATTCCTGGTCACGCTGTATGGGAACATGCCTCCAATGTCGTCCTGGCCCAGACTACCCAAACACGTCGACTGCATTCCTGGTCTCGCTGTATGGGAGCATGCCTCCAATGTCGTCCTGGCCCAGACTACCCAAACACGTCGACTGCATTCCTTGCCTCGCTGTATGGGAACATGCCTCCAATGTCGTCCTGGCCCAGACTACCCAAACACGTCGACTGCATTCCTTGCCTCGCTGTATGGGAACATGCCTCCAATGTCGTCCTGGCCCAGACTACCCAAACACGTCGACTGCATTCCTGGTCACGCTGTATGGGAACATGCCTCCAATGTCGTCCTGGCCCAGACTACCCAAACACGTCGACTGCATTCCTGGTCACGCTGTATGGGAGCATGCCTCCAATGTCGTCCTGGCCCAGACTACCCAAACACGTCGACTGCATTCCTTGCCTCGCTGTATGGGAACATGCCTCCAATGTCGTCCTGGCCCAGACTACCCAAACACGTCGACTGCATTCCTGGTCACGCTGTATGGGAGCATGCCTCCAATGTCGTCCTGGCCCAGACTACCCAAACACGTCGACTGCATTCCTGGTCACGCTGTATGGGAGCATGCCTCCAATGTCGTCCTGGCCCAGACTACCCAAACACGTCGACTGCATTCCTTGTCACGCTGTATGGGAGCATGCCTCCAATGTCGTCCTGGCCCAGACTACCCAAACACGTCGACTGCATTCCTGGTCACGCTGTATGGGAACATGCCTCCAATGTCGTCCTGGCCCAGACTACCCAAACACGTCGACTGCATTCCTTGCCTCGCTGTATGGGAACATGCCTCCAATGTCGTCCTGGCCCAGACTACCCAAACACGTCGACTGCATTCCTTGTCACGCTGTATGGGAACATGCCTCCAATGTCGTCCTGGCCCAGACTACCCAAACACGTCGACTGCATTCCTGGTCACGCTGTATGGGAGCATGCCTCCAATGTCGTCCTGGCCCAGACTACCCAAACACGTCGACTGCATTCCTGGTCACGCTGTATGGGAGCATGCCTCCAATGTCGTCCTGGCCCAGACTACCCAAACACGTCGACTGCATTCCTTGCCTCGCTGTATGGGAACATGCCTCCAATGTCGTCCTGGCCCAGACTACCCAAACACGTCGACTGCATTCCTGGTCACGCTGTATGGGAGCATGCCTCCAATGTCGTCCTGGCCCAGACTACCCAAACACGTCGACTGCATTCCTTGCCTCGCTGTATGGGAACATGCCTCCAATGTCGTCCTGGCCCAGACTACCCAAACACGTCGACTGCATTCCTGGTCACGCTGTATGGGAACATGCCTCCAATGTCGTCCTGGCCCAGACTACCCAAACACGTCGACTGCATTCCTTGCCTCGCTGTATGGGAGCATGCCTCCAATGTCGTCCTGGCCCAGACTACCCAAACACGTCGACTGCATTCCTTGCCTCGCTGTATGGGAGCATGCCTCCAATGTCGTCCTGGCCCAGACTACCCAAACACGTCGACTGCATTCCTTGCCTCGCTGTATGGGAACATGCCTCCAATGTCGTCCTGGCCCAGACTACCCAAACACGTCGACTGCATTCCTTGCCTCGCTGTATGGGAACATGCCTCCAATGTCGTCCTGGCCCAGACTACCCAAACACGTCGACTGCATTCCTGGTCACGCTGTATGGGAGCATGCCTCCAATGTCGTCCTGGCCCAGACTACCCAAACACGTCGACTGCATTCCTGGTCACGCTGTATGGGAACATGCCTCCAATGTCGTCCTGGCCCAGACTACCCAAACACGTCGACTGCATTCCTGGTCAC
Source organism: Mesostigma viride (assembly GCA_009746045.1). Classification (NCBI taxonomy): domain Eukaryota; kingdom Viridiplantae; phylum Streptophyta; class Mesostigmatophyceae; order Mesostigmatales; family Mesostigmataceae; genus Mesostigma; species Mesostigma viride. The sequence goes on from RPFO01000819.1 coordinate 912,168, forward strand.
GCTGTATGGGAGCATGCCTCCAATGTCGTCCTGGCCCAGACTACCCAAACACGTCGACTGCATTCCTGGTCACGCTGTATGGGAGCATGCCTCCAATGTCGTCCTGGCCCAGACTACCCAAACACGTCGACTGCATTCCTTGCCTCGCTGTATGGGAACATGCCTCCAATGTCGTCCTGGCCCAGACTACCCAAACACGTCGACTGCATTCCTTGCCTCGCTGTATGGGAGCATGCCTCCAATGTCGTCCTGGCCCAGACTACCCAAACACGTCGACTGCATTCCTTGTCACGCTGTATGGGAGCATGCCTCCAATGTCGTCCTGGCCCAGACTACCCAAACACGTCGACTGCATTCCTTGCCTCGCTGTATGGGAACATGCCTCCAATGTCGTCCTGGCCCAGACTACCCAAACACGTCGACTGCATTCCTTGCCTCGCTGTATGGGAACATGCCTCCAATGTCGTCCTGGCCCAGACTACCCAAACACGTCGACTGCATTCCTGGTCACGCTGTATGGGAACATGCCTCCAATGTCGTCCTGGCCCAGACTACCCAAACACGTCGACTGCATTCCTGGTCACGCTGTATGGGAACATGCCTCCAATGTCGTCCTGGCCCAGACTACCCAAACACGTCGACTGCATTCCTGGTCACGCTGTATGGGAGCATGCCTCCAATGTCGTCCTGGCCCAGACTACCCAAACACGTCGACTGCATTCCTTGTCACGCTGTATGGGAACATGCCTCCAATGTCGTCCTGGCCCAGACTACCCAAACACGTCGACTGCATTCCTTGCCTCGCTGTATGGGAGCATGCCTCCAATGTCGTCCTGGCCCAGACTACCCAAACACGTCGACTGCATTCCTTGTCACGCTGTATGGGAACATGCCTCCAATGTCGTCCTGGCCCAGACTACCCAAACACGTCGACTGCATTCCTGGTCACGCTGTATGGGAACATGCCTCCAATGTCGTCCTGGCCCAGACTACCCAAACACGTCGACTGCATTCCTTGCCTCGCTGTATGGGAACATGCCTCCAATGTCGTCCTGGCCCAGACTACCCAAACACGTCGACTGCATTCCTGGTCACGCTGTATGGGAGCATGCCTCCAATGTCGTCCTGGCCCAGACTACCCAAACACGTCGACTGCATTCCTTGCCTCGCTGTATGGGAACATGCCTCCAATGTCGTCCTGGCCCAGACTACCCAAACACGTCGACTGCATTCCTTGCCTCGCTGTATGGGAGCATGCCTCCAATGTCGTCCTGGCCCAGACTACCCAAACACGTCGACTGCATTCCTTGCCTCGCTGTATGGGAACATGCCTCAAGGTGCAGCCCCCACGCGACGTGCCTCCATAACGCAAATGCAAACACACGTCAGGGTGCGCCCCGGCCCGACATACCTCAATATTGTTTCTGCCTCAATTACTATTCATGCCTCGATTACTATTCATGCCTCGATTACTATTCATGCCTCGATTACTATTCATGCCTCGATTACTATTCATGCCTCGATTACTATTCATGCCTCGATTACTATTCATGCCTCGATTTCTATTCATGCCTCGATTTCTATTCATGCCTCGATTACTATTCATGCCTCGATTTCTATTCATGCCTCGATTACTATTCATGCCTTGATTACTATTCATGCCACAATTACTATTCATGCCTCGATTACTATTCATGCCACAATTACTACTCATGCCTCGATTACTATTCATGCCTCGATTACTATTCATGCCTCGATTACTATTCATGCCACAATTACTATTCATGCCTCGATTTCTATTCATGCCTCGATTACTATTCATGCCTCGATTACTACTCATGCCTCGATTACTATTCATGCCTCGATTACTATTCATGCCTCGATTTCTATTCATGCCTCGATTACTATTCATGCCTCGATTACTATTCATGCCTCGATTTCTATTCATGCCTCGATTACTATTCATGCCTCGATTTCTATTCATGCCTCGATTACTATTCATGCCTCGATTACTATTCATGCCTCGATTACTATTCATGCCTCGATTACTATTCATGCCTCGATTTCTATTCATGCCTCGATTACTATTCATGCCTTGATTACTATTCATGCCACAATTACTATTCATGCCTCGATTACTATTCATGCCTTGATTACTATTCATGCCACAATTACTATTCATGCCTCGATTACTATTCATGCCTCGATTACTATTCATGCCTCGATTACTATTCATGCCTCGATTACTATTCATGCCTCGATTACTATTCATGCCTCGATTACTATTCATGCCTCGATTACTATTCATGCCTCGATTACTATTCATGCCTCGATTACTATTCATGCCTCGATTACTATTCATGCCTCGATTACTATTCATGCCTCGATTTCTATTCACAGGAACCTACCTCAGGGTGTCCCCCAGCGAACGTGACGAGACCCGGGCACTCCCCCACCTGCGCGCTGCGCCGCATCATCACCACGAACCCGTCCCCCGTCTCCAGCACCGCCGAGTTGCCCACCGTGCTCGCCAGGTGGGCGAACGCAGCCACTAGATGGTCTTCATCGCCGTCCCGCGGCCAAGAGGGAGCTGGGTCCGGCGCTAACATGCCGCTGCTTGGTTCTACCAGGCCGCTGCTGGCGCCCGTGCCCTCTGATGACCCTTCAGGGCATGCGCTGGATGCTGTGGGGCCGGCTAGTGAAGCCCCCGCTGATACCCTGTGCGCTGGTTCCACTCTCGCACTCCGTTCGTCGGTGTCTCTCAAGGCATGGCTCTGCGTGGGTGGAGGCAGCGCGCATGCCATGGTGGTGGCTTGAGGGGGGGCACCCTGCGGGGCCGGCAGGTGGGGGCAGCCAGCGCGGGGGGGTGATAGGGATGGCACGAGGAAGTCCCTCCATCGCTCGCTCAGGGATGTACCCACGTGCTCCCTGCGGTCGGGGATCAAAAAACAAAGGGGGAAACAAGGCAAAACAAAGGTTAAGAAAGGAAAAACAACCGGAAAAGGGGGTCAGATCCTGTGTGTCTGGCTCTCTGCTGTGGGGGAGAGCCGGCAAGCTGTGCGGAGGAACAAAGCAAAAGTGGCAAAATATTTGAGGGAACAAAAAATCGCGGCAAGAGATTGTGTAAAACGAGACAGGACAAAGACACGAGGGAGAGGATGTGGAGCGTGGCAGGGCGGACCGACGCCACCGCAGCCTCTCGGCGTGACCCAGGATAATCCTGGGCAAACTTTCCACAGCCCGCCTAGCTGTAACCTTAAACCCATCACCATCAGCCTCCCTGGACCCTTCCTGTTAACTTAAGCACACGCAAACTTGTAAACTTTAACACACGCAAAGGCATCCTTGTGGAATACCCACAAGAATATTGCATACCTGTAATCGGACAGGCCGAGCTTTATGACCAGTGCGCACGAGGCCGGCGGCTTGCGGACAGCGGCCGCGTCCTGTTGCCCTGTCAAGTGCGGCCGCTCGTTCTGCAACGGCTCCCCTTCCTGGGGCTGCTTCTCTGAGTTGCTGGCGGTAGCGCCATCGGCGGAGCAGCCAGGGTGGGCTACCTCGGTGCCCTCTTGGCAGGCGAACGAGAAACCCGCGTACTGCTCGGGAGAGAAACGTGGCAAGAGGCACATAAATAGAGACGCACAATCCATCACGTATGTATTGTCCGCATACTGGGACAGAAAGGGAGGCACAACTTGCGCGGAGAGGGAGGCGTGGCTCGATGCACAAATAAAAACACACACAGAATTGACGGCTGCAACGAGGAATGTAGAGATGATGGGTGCAAATGGGGACATAGTGGGTCACTGTATCCCATAATATGTCAGCACACTGCGAGGGAAACTTGGTAGAAGGTGCAGAAATGGTGGGTAGGGATGCGCATCGATGATGCGCGCCGCATCATGAGACGCGCGCATGCGGTGGGTTGTGGGGCCGGCGGGTGCAAGGGTGGGTGGGTGAAAGGATGGGCAGATGGATGGGTAGTAAGGTATACGGGGATGCGCGCGGCCCTGAATGATGGCCCTGTATGGTGCGGGTTATCGCTATTGCTATTGGTGTGTTTGTGGTACTATGCGAGTTATCGCGGCCAGGGTGCAGGGATTGATGGGTACGAATGCCTATCTATTGGTAATGTCCAGATACTAGCGTACCTGGGCCTTGGCACTTCCTACCTAAACCCTTAACCCTTAACCCTTAACCCTAAAACCCTAAACAGTAGAGCGGAGTGGACATGGGCTATGTGTACAATCCCATAGTATCCAGCTCCTATAGTGTCTTATAGTATCCTATAGTGTCCTATAGTGTCCAATTATGTCCTATAGTGTCCTGTAGAATCCAGCTACTTGGGTACCTGGAGCCTGACAGGGATGGGGCCATAACTGTGACAAACGCTGTCTGAGAAGAAAGTTTACATAGTAGTATGAAGAGTAGTGCTGTAAGAGTCTTACGAGGGGACAGGGATGGGGCCATAACTGTGACAAATGCTGTCTGAGAAGAAAGTTTACATAGTAGTATGAAGAGTAGTGCTGTAAGAGTCTTACGAGGGGACAGGGATGGGGCCATAACTGTGACAAATGATGTCTCAGAAGAAAGTTTCCATAGTAGTATGAAGAGTAGTGCTGTAATAGTCTTACGAGGGGACAGGGATGGGGCCATGACTGTGACAAATGATGTCTCAGAAGAAAGTTTACATAGTCGTATGAAGAGTAGTGCTGTAAGAGTCTTACGAGGGGACAGGGATAGGGCCATAACGGTGACAAATGATGGCTCAGAAGAAAGTTTCCATAGTCGTATGAAGAGTAGTGCTGTAAGAGCTTCACGAGGGGACAGGGATGGGGCCATAACTGTGACAAATGATGTCTCAGAAGAAAGTTTCCATAGTCGTATGAAGAGTAGTGCTGTAAGAGTCTTACGAGGGGACAGGGATGGGGCCATAACTATGATGTGAATGGTAGTACGGTAAGACTCTTGCTAGTTGCGTACCCGGAACTTTGTGCCGTTGTAGAGGTGCTTCTTTTGGGCAGCGGCGGCGGCCCACACCTGGCATGTACGCAGCAAATGAGGGTGAAGCGGGTGGCGCGTAGACAGCAAGAGTGGATGTGGGTGTGGCATGCACATACTACACCAAGGGGAAAAGCGAGCTCAAATGAAGGGGCAAGCGGGTGGCGCGCATGCGGCACATGAGGGAGGAGCGGCTGCATGTATGCAGGCAGCAGGCACGGGGCAAGTGAGGGGCACGTGAGGGGCACGTGAGGGGACAGGGGACAGCATACACGAGGAAAGGCGGCTCTGCTAGCCTATTTTTGCGGGGCATGGATTAGAAACTGCAAGGTATGATTTAGTATGCAGCGTTTCAAGACAAGGAGGGCTTTGTGAGACGATGGGGGGCGTGCAAGTGCTGTCACGCCCATCAGTAGAAGAGATGGGCATGGACAATCGGCAATAAGCGGCGGGAAGCGGTGACCAAGGGTTAATGAAGCCGTACCCAGTTAGATCGCATGCCTGAAGAGATGCCATACAGGTGCCACGCAGCTGTTCTGGCATCACAAAAACGTTACGAGGTTGATCGAATAGCCAACCCCAGGCATAGCAGTTGCCTGGTATTTGGCCGGGCCAATGTGAGATGCCAAGGCCGCCGCATCAAACCATAACAAACAGTGAGTGGGAATGCTGGATTCACGTGCGAGTGACGTACGCTAGCTTCCACACAAGCACCGGCGCTGCGCACGCAAGCTCCTACGGCCTTATGCCTATGTAATATATATAAAACGCCACCTACTGGCTCGTTTGACGGGCGGGACGATGGGACATTGAATGTCGAGTAGCTAGTGCAGCACCGCAAGTGCATGCCAGACTGCAAGTGGGGGCGAGGGACACGCGGCAACGTGCGCGAGCTTACCGATTCGACCGACACTTCGACCTCAGGGTCGGGGTGCGGCAGCCGGCTAAAGCAGCTTCGCAGGTCGAAGCTCACCTGCCAGAAAACGCAAGCATTTGGGTAATTGCACACCACCGATCTGAACGAGGAGTAAGGCCGATCCGGCCAGCCATATTGTGAATCAACTACGGAATTGAAAAGGGAGCATCCATGGCTTCCACAGTGCCAATTATTCGCGAAGGCATATGCTGATGTTGGTAGCTACCTGAGAACGAGGCAGGCCCCAAGGGCATGCCAAAACGATGCGAAAGGCGGCAATGCTCATAGTCTCTTCCCCCAACTTCTCATCACTGCGACGCATGCTCAGGGCTTTACACAACTGTGCAGGAGCGAAGTAACGAACTACTCCATGGCCGCGTTGGTGCGTGCCTGCAGTTTCCAAATTTGGACGAGCGTCGACCACAATCGAACGCGAGAAGTGCCGAGAATTCTAATGGTCTAGGTCAAGGCATAAGAAAAGTACCACCTGATAGGTCGATGAATAGACGGGTCCACCATCCTTCACGTAAATAACTAAAAAAATTAATAATGCAGGTGCATGACTCCAGCGATGGTCACGTGCTGACATGAACGTTCGTGGGGGTTGCACACTTGCACAGTGGCCAGTGGCCAGCTGGATGGCAGTAATCGACCGACACCGTGCACGGATTCTAGATCCTGCTGCTAATCGTAATGTATATACACAGACGTGTCCATCGGGCACGCATGATTCGTTCATACCAGGCAGAACACACCGCATCCCATCAGACCTGCGAAGTTAAGCTGCCTTGGGCCAGTTTAGTAGTGTGATCGGTGACGGCACGCGAATCCCTGGTGACGAATTGTACCCTTATATCTTTGGTATCTGGAGGGCCTTTTGTGGCCTTCCAGCATTTATCGATTTTTTTGCACGAGTTTTCATCCATTTCAGGCCGTCTTTTATACCTTCGTCGCCATATCTCTTCTGCCAGCAGTTAGTTATGTCCCTCGGTCTCTATTCAACAATGCTCGTTGTATACCTATGTCATAAGTTTGCTAAGAGACTTTGCTAAGTACAGAATTGAGCTACATTGTAATCATTACGGCGTACGCGCGGTATGATTCAGGCGCCATATTCCGCTTTTCGCCTATTTCTTGACGGTGGCCACTGGCCACGTGACGTTCCCTTCTGCGTCTCACAAATGCACGCCAGTGCTGCAGAAACAAGACGTTGGCGACAATGGCCGCGAGTCGTGGGCTTTTACGCATGCCTTCACATTACGCCTGGTAGTGCGGGACTCCCAAGGTGGCGGTCGCGAGCCGCACTGCAAAGAGCAGTGCCTGCCGACGGTGGAAGTAAAAGTCATGTCCAGTGAAAATTGTCGTTTCTCTAGAGGAGAAATTTACTGCACTCCCCTGGCACTCCAATTGTTCAGGAGGGATTGATAAAAGAAGCAAGGCAGAATTTGGTATAACCCGTGGGGAGCGGTATGGAGTCGACTACACCGCACAGCACATCGTCGTGCTTGGGAGGGGAGGCAAATTGAATCAGTCATGCGTGGCTACCTGCCTGCGCAATATCGCAATTGCGTAATGCGTGATCGCGTAGTTTCGCTATATTACACAGCGTATTGCATCTCTGCGTAATTGCGCTATGCGTAAAGCGCTGAGTACTTGCGCAGTGGCATAATGGCGTAGTTGCGTTATTCGCAAAGTACAATGCGCCATTGTTGCGAGACAACGATGGCAAGACCGCGCTCGTGTAGGGAAGCGGCGGGAGGGAGCTGTCACCCTTCCAGCGCCGTCAGGCATGGTCAATTCACACCTGTTCACCATTAAGTAAAGCATCCCAGGATTGCATGAGCGACCTACGTTCGACGTCTTCACCTTCAGCATTGCGGCTCGTTACAAATGGGCAGAGGAATGACTACTGCTGGATCACCGGCAAGGCGTGTCACGACTACTCCTGGCATTATGGATAACTGACCTCTCCACTACTTGGGAGTTTAGCATGGACCTAAAAATAGACGTGGTGAGCGAAGAAGAGTTCACGCTGCTTGAGCAGGCGTTGCTCGCGGCAGAGGCAGGCCGGCGCCGCGTCACCACTGCCACCAGCAACGTCACCGCCACCGCCGCCAACATCATCCCCACCATTGCCACCAACATCATCCCCACCGCCACCAACACTATCACAACCAACAACAAGGCCCCTGCGCCTCAAGCCAAGGAGTCGGCGGTTGAAGGCACAGCGGATGAGGCGCATGCCTGGGTGGTACGTTCAGGGGGCTAGCTGAGGCTGCCACATCACAGCATCTAATCACCGATCTGGAAATGGGAGCATGCTAGCATATGAGTTACACTGCTTGGATGCGCTGTGTGGCACCTGCAACGTCCCCACCCTTGCACTCATACATCGCTTGGGTGTGTAATATGCCGCATCCCTACCCCTTCCCAGGATTGGCCCGCTCCCCTGGCCGCATCACGCAAGGGTGTGCGAGAGCCCCCCGAGAAGAAGCGACGAGCGCTGCCTGAATGGATGGGTGCAGGGAGGGATGGTAATGCTGGCCCACGTATGGGAGCATCAACATCGTCAGGGAGGCACCCGCCCCCCCCCGGTCGCCTGCTGCCAGCGATGCGCTTCCCCGGCCAGGTGCTCTACGCGTGCACGCTGCGTGAGGTGGACGCGGCGTGTAGGGGCGTGCTGGCATGGGCGCGCGACGCATGCGGCACGATAGGGGGCGAGGCAGGTGGCACGCTTGGGGCCAAGTCATGTGGCGCAGTAGGGGATGTTTCTGCAGTGCTTGGGGGCGAATCGGCTGCGCAAGTGGGCAGCACAGCCCTAGTAAAGGGTGAGCCAGGTGCGCTAGCGGGCGAGGCGCAGAGGGTTGGGGGTGAAGCAGCCGCGCGAGGGGCCCAACCAGCAGTCCAAGCAGGCGAGGAGACAAGATTGGCGGGTGGCAGCTGTCAGCCCACGGGGTTGATGGAGGGTGACATCGTTGGCAACCAGGCCGCCACCGGGACATCCGGTTGGGTGCCCTCGGTTGCGCCATGTGGCGCGCGTGCGGCCCTGACACATGGCAGCCACAGAGAGAGGGGCGGGGGGCAGAGTGGCGAGAGTGGCGTGGGCCAGAGTGGTGGGGGCGAGAGGAGCATGGGGCCAGTCCCCCAAGATCCGGCGATGCTGCACCAGGTCATGTCGCCGCGCCACGTGACTGTCGGTTTTGACATCGAGTGGCGCGTGACCTTCCAGTCAGGTAAAGGGTCCTTGTCGTGCCAGCAATGCCTTTTGTCCAGTAAGGCCCTCAACTTTTCCATTGGCCGAGTCCCTTCCACTTGTTTCCTGCGTATGTGTATAGAGTTGGCAAAGCTGGGTGTGGCTAGATGCCCGGTAAGGGGCTAGATGCCCGGTAGATGGACCGGTGCGTGGGTGCAGAGGGAGTGGGCACCGGGGCGGCAGTGCCTCATGTGTTGCCAAGTGTCCAACCGTGAGTCATAAGTGGACACGCGAATGATCGGGAGAAATCATCCCTGCTTCCTTGTCAAAGAGTTCGTTTTTCTGTTGGCAGTGCCCACAAGCGGCGGGTCTTCGCGCTTGTTGCCCCACGACGCATGCGCTGTTCTGCTTGCCGTGCCCACAAGCGGCGGGTCTTCGCGCTTGTTGCCCCACGCCGCGTGCGCTGTTCTGCTTGCCGTGCCCACAAGGGGTGGGTCTTTGCGCTTGTTGCCCCAGGCCGCGTGCGCTGTTCTGCTTGCCGGGCCCACAAGCGGTTGGTGTATGCAGCTTGTTGCCCCACGCCGCGTGCGCTGTTCTACTTGCCATGCCCACAAGCGGCGGGTCTTCGCGCTTGTTGCCCCACGCCGCGTGCGCTGTTCTGCTTGCCGTGCTCACAAGGGGTGGGTCTTCGCGCTTGTTGCCCCAGGCCGCGTGCGCTGTTCTGCTTGCCGGGCCCACAAGCGGTTGGTGTATGCAGCTTGTTGCCCCACGCCGCGTGCGCTGTTCTACTTGCCATGCCTACAAGCGGTTGGTCTACGCAGCTTGTTGCCCCAGGCCGCGTGCGCTGTTCTGCTTGCCGTGCCCACAAGGGGTGGGTCTTCGCGCTTGTTGCCCCACGCAGCTTGCCCACACACGCTGGCCGACTGCCCGCCGTATGGATCTCGTATTCTTCACCATCGAAACCCTGATCCGATGATCCCCTGATCTTATCATCCCTCCCTTGCATGCGGTAACCTTCCGCCTGGGACCTAGCTCCTGCACTTGTGCGACTTGCCATTTGTAACATGCAACTTGTAACATGTGCACTTGCCATTTGTAACCTGTGCGCCTGGGTGCGGTGGCTACAGGCGCTTCCCCGGCCAAGACGTCAGTCATCCAGATATGCCCCTCCCCTGCCAGGTGCTACGTGCTGCACCTGGCGCCCGCCCTTGCTGGCCGATCCGATGAGGGGGATGCTGGCTGCCCGCTGCCGGAGTCCCTCTGCCAAGTGCTGCGCAGCCCCCACATACACAAGGCAGGTGGCGTGCGTGCCCTTATGCTTGCGCACACACATAAGGTAGATGGCGTGCGATTGCTTGTGACTTAGCTCACTATGGCTTCACTGTGACTTGCAGCACATCCATAGCTTTCCTACAATGCTACTAGCACTATAGGCACTTTCGGAGTCTCTCTCTAAGTAGTCACAGTCTATAGGGCTCGGTCTATCGGAGTCTCTGTCCTTCTCGATCCTGTGCCGGGGCGTGTGCGGATGCCCCCCGGCTCTCGTGGGTGCTCGGCCCTGCATGTGAAAGCGCAGGAGAAGAACGATAGAAGAACTGTTTTCTGCAAATTGTGGAGACCTGGGTCCTGCAGGGGGTGGCCATCTTGGGATGGCTGCCCGCCCTTTGTCTCCCCTCGCACAACTCAACCCCACAGATTCTGTTGCCAGATCGCCCACATCATGAGGCGGGCAACAAAAGGGTGAAAGTGCCCGCAACCCCATGTCCATGTGCCCATGGCCCCTTGCACGGCCCGTTGCATTTGCATCAACCACCTTGCACAACCCGAACTTGTGATTAGTCGACCCCCCTCTGACACCCCAAAACTTTATCTTTATCGAATCCACCGACGCGACCAGGCGGGCGTGGGCGTGGGCGGGGATGCCATGAAGCTGCGGCGCGACTTTGGCGTCGACACGGTGTCGCTGTGCGACCTGGGGGGAATGGCTCGCGCGCGGGTCATGCCGCAGGGGGCAGCGGGCGCGGCCAACGGGGGGGGCGGCTTGTCTGCGCTGGTGGAGAACGTTCTGGGCGCGCGGGTACGTGATACCGGATACTCAAGGCACCCAATCTCTTCGTATTACGTCTTATTTTTAGTGTGTTAATTATCTGCAGTATGGCTAATATTGTAGCAGTAGTAAAAATTGATCAGTTTACTGACCTTCTTACGGTTATCCGTCACACATGGCATGACGTCTGCTGTGTTCAAGGACGTCGGCATCGATACGTGTGTGAGTGGTGATGTGATCAGGTATTAGTGTCCAAGGAGGCCTGATATGGTTACTGCGATGGATGGATGGATGGATGGATGGATGGATGGATGGATGGGTGGGTGGGTGGGTGGGTGGGTGGGTGGGTGGGTGGGTGGGTGGGTGGGTGGGTGGGTGGGTGGGTGGGTGGGTGGGTGGGTGGGTGGGTGGGTGGGTGGGTGGGTGGGTGGGTGGGTGGGTGGGTGGGTGGGTGGGTGGGTGGATGGGTGGGTGGGTGGATGGGTGGATGGGTGGATGGGTGGATGGGTGGATGGGTGGATGGGTGGATGGGTGGATGGGTGGATGGGTGGATGGGTGGATGGGTGGATGGGTGGATGGGTGGATGGGTGGATGGGTGGATGGGTGGATGGATGGGTGGATGGGCGGATGGTTTGATGGTTTGATGGTTTGATGGTGGGTGGGTGGGTGGGTGGGTGGGTGGGTGGGTGGGTGGGTGGGTGGGTGGGTGGGTGGGTGGGTGGGTGGGTGGGTGGGTGGGTGGGTGGGTGGGTGGTGGGTGGGTGGGTGGGTGGGTGGGTGGGTGGGTGGGTGGGTGGGTGGGTGGGTGGGTGGGTGGGTGGATGGTTTGATGGATGGTTTGATGGGTGGGTGGGAGGGAGGGAGGGAGGGAGGGAGGGAGGGAGGGAGGGAGGGAGGGAGGGAGGGAGGGAGGGAGGGAGGGAGGGAGGGAGGGAGGGAGGGAGGGAGGGAGGAGGGAGGGAGGGAGGGAGGGAGGGAGGGAGGGAGGGAGGGGGAGGGAGGGAGGGGGGAGGGAGGGAGGGGGAGGGCGGGAGGGCGGGAGGGCGAGAGGGAGGGAGGGAGGGCGGGGGAGGGCGGCGGGCGGGAGGGAGGGAGGGAGGGAGGGAGGGAGGGAGGGAGGGAGGGAGGGAGGGAGGGAGGGAGGGAGGGAGGGAGGGAGGGAGGGAGGGAGGGAGGGAGGGAGGGATGGGAATACCACGACGCGACGTGCTGGCGACGCAATGTGCGTCCTCTGCATCAACATAGTGGTACAGACACAACTGCGGGTGCGATAGGTCCTCGCATCGGCACGCACGCGGCCGCTTGGATGGGCACCTAGTGGCGTGGGTGAGGAAGCATAGCTCTGTGTTGACTGCTAGCGCTCCTCAAGGTCTTCATCAGTTACAAACAAAGTGTTTGGTGTCCTTGTTTGCAGACAACGTGGTTAGTGTCCTTGGTTACAAACAAAGTGGTTGGGTTCCCCGTTTCTCACATCAGTCACATGTGTGTCCAAGGTTCACCTGTCTCATGCGCGTCCTCGTTTCCCCTGTTTGAGCGATGGCCTGCTTGCGGGCGGGTGGTTAGTTTCCCTTGCGGATTCACAAGCTGGACAAGCCGCACCGGCTGATCTTGTATACGTGCGTGGTTTACCCGCGTGTCGTATGCCCTGTTTGTCGCTGCCCATTCGTTTTGTGTGATGGCCAGCTCGACAAGCTGCCGCGGCTGCGCCTGAGCAACTGGGACGAGGCCCCCCTCTCGCGCGCGCAGCTGCAGTACGCGGCCACGGATGCCTTCGCCTCGCTCATGCTCTTCCAGGTGAGGGGTGCCAGTATTTGCTGTGTCTCCTGCTTCACCAGGTACGTGGGTGTCCACCTTGCCACCAACGACTGTCACTTGATGCTTAAGCTTGATGCTTTAGCAGGTAATGGGTATCAAGGTACGGGGTGCTGCGACCACTGTCGCTGCTGCTCTTCCAGGTGAGGGTGCCAGCAGCCATCCTCGCTCGTGCTCTTCCAGGTGAGGGGCGCCGGTGCATGGCCGGTGTCTGTTGCTTGTCCAGGTACGCGGGCGCCCACGCCTGGTGGGTATAACACAAAACTGACTCTACCGTGCGCATGCGTGCGTGTGCTTTACATGCAGGCACTGGAACGTTTGCCATTGCTGCCGCCGCCTGCCCCGTATCCCAGGCCACCACTCGCTGGTATCAGGGAAGCACCAAGCGATGCGCTGCTGGCTGCCTCAGGCCTGGGGGATGCCTCGTCTGTTCAGGAGAGCGCTGGCAGGGGCACCCAGGGAGCTGCACCCACGACGGTGCTGTTCGTGGGGTTGTCGGCGCCACTGCCGCCGGCCGTGGGGCTGCTGAATGTGAGGATTCCACCAGGAAAATGGGAAGGTCCCGTCACCTTGAAGGAGGTGGACCGGGAGGCAAGCGGTCCCCGCGTGTGCCAGCATAACGGCGCCGACGGGGAGGCAAAGAGGAAAAACGATGGCCTGGGTGGCAATGAGCAAGCAGACACTAGCAGGGGCGTGTTTTGCGATTGGGACAGTGCAGGACAGCTGACGCCTGCATACGCGCCTAACTTGGATGGCCACATGACAACCCCCGGGGGTCACATTGGGGCAGGGGGGCCAGTTGTGGAAGCCAGAAGCGCCCTTGTCCACGACCTGCCAACGGTGAAGTATTCTGTGGCAGACACAAGCAGACCTGGGGCCGCATCACTGTCGGAGAGGGCCGGCAGTGAGAGGGCAAGCGTGAATGGAGCGACAGTTGGGGTGGCTGGGGGCGTGCTTACTGACGATTTACTGGCATTGACAAACGGTGGCTTGCGGTTTGGTGAAGGGGATGCTGTGGCATCGGCGAGGCGTCTTGCGTGCGATCAAGGCAAGGCACAGGGGGCGTGCGGTGTGCTGGCAGTGGCCCGTGAGGCGGCCGGGCATCTTCGTGGCCATTTGCCTTCTCTGCAGAACAACTACAATGTTAACAGCGACAATGTAAATGACAGCCCCAGCCCCACCTTCTGTGACTCCACGGTCGAGATGGATGACAAGGAGAATCGCTGCCCCTTGTGCCGGGGTACGCCAGAGGGCTCACCCACGTCGTTAACAGCAAATACAAGTAAGCCTAGCACGCCTGCCGTGGGGCCAACCGCAAATATTGCTGAATCTGGTGTGCCTGCTGCGGTGCCAACAGCAATGGCCAGTGAAGCATGTACACCTGCCAGTGGGCCAGCCGGTAACTCGCCACGTGGGCCTGTGGAAGCACCGCGCGGTCAACCTGTGCAGGGCCCCACACGGCTGCAACCGGCCAAGATGGCGGTCTACGAGCTTCACTGGAGCCAAGGGTTGTGCGTGCACCACATCTCCCAGCGGCGGTGCCTTAAAGTGGACACGGTGATGGGGTACCTGGCAGAGGCGCTGGCCGGTGGGTGGCCGTACGCGTGGCACCGGTTGGGCGTTGATGATCGCCAGCTGGCGTGTGCGGTGCGGGCGATTGTTGCGCTGGCGTCTGCCGGACGGGACGCAGCGAGTGGGGGTAAGCAGGGCGTTGTGGATTCGGGGGATGGCTCTGCGATGGATGCTACTCCTGGGGATGGTTTTTGCGTGATGAGTTGGAGGAGAGCGGTGAATGGTGGTAGCCTGGGAAGAGGCCCCCCGCCAGGATTCGCGGGGCAACCTGTAGCCAATGGCGTGATGCCGATGGGGGTGGTGACGAGCGCCCCCGATGTGGAGGCGGGTGGTGTGTGGGTGAACCTGGAGGGTGTGTCCATCAAGGAACTACTCGAAGCGATCCCTGATGGACACACGGGTGCACTCTCGTATGGTCAGATGAGGCTGGTGATCACTCACCTGCGGCGGCTGGCGGCGACGTACTCGACCGCGCCACCCGCTGTTGTGAACCATGCCGGCGATGAAGTGCAGGCAGGTATTGCTGGCACCCGGCACCAGTGTTTCTAGTAGCATGACGCATGCGTCAGCCAGCTGACGCGCCAGCTCTTACGCGTCCGGAATTTTAACCCGCGTGTCAGCTGTCTGACGCGTAAATGTTGGCCGCACGTCAGGCGACTGACGCGTAAATTTCGGGTGTCCGTCAGTTACATCTGACGAGCACCAAGTCCTCACGCATCAGGCAAGTCAGTATATTGTGCATAGCCCACAGGTACACCGTGCCTACGAGAGATATGTACCTTTTCGTACCAGATTTATCATGTATGAGCCCACCCAGGCCTGCACCTAACCGCATCGTACTCGAGATTTTGTGCGCTGGCTGAAATGTGCAGTAATATTTGGCCGCACGCAGGTATTTTGGTGAGGCTGCCAGCGAGGTGGCGATGGCCATAGCAGCGATAGTGGATACATAATATATTGTAAGCGAAGCGTAGCTAAGAAAATCACGATGGATGCATTTTAATTGCAGCTGCTAGTTCGTAGGGTTTTTTTAAAATTCTTTTCTTGCAACCTGCGGGCTGCATCGGTTTGGGTATCATGCTGAGGCGGTAGGAAATAGAAATTGTCAGGCGACCCCAGCTGATCCATATAAAGTCTAAGCCAATTCTTTTTCCTTTTTCTGCATTACATTGCCTTGTACCTTACTCATGAATCTTCAGCGAGGTTTTTGGCACACCCAAAGTGTGGCCGGCATGGTGTCAAACGGAGGCCGATTCCTTAAAAGGTTTCATTCGATGGTGATTTCGTCATATTTCAAAAGGCAAACCGCCAACGGGGCAGGATCAATTAGTAGTCCTGCTCTCGTCGATGTAACCCAGGCCGTGAAGGAGCTAGAACGGCTTGTTTTATGCACATCCAGACATGGTTGTCTCTAGCTTGATGCTAGCTATTGCTTGAGCTTTATGCATAAAGTACCTGTCATTTACCATGTACATCTCAAGCTCATTTTGTTAAGCCCTTAGAGCAACCAATAATGCTTTTTGGTAACCACTTTTACCGGAATGCCTGTTCAGAAATCTGTGACGTTTAAACATTGTGAAATGGGAGTTTTCTCTCATCATGTTTGATATAAACTTGATAAGGCCAGTTTTAACAAAGTAGCATGTTTGAGGTCTGGACGATGTTGTAATACCTGTCCTGCCTCTGTGTGAACCCTTGAAACCTCTTGTCCCATTTTGCTCCTGCCCCCAGTCCCATCTTGCACCTGCCCCCAGTCTAACTGCTCCACCCCCCCTTCCCTGGTAAGTAAGTACTTGCGTGTCATGCGCATGGGCATGCCGCGGAGTACTTTGCTGATCTCATTAGAAAAGTAATTGTACGAAAGTTACAAATATCGTCTGCATCATTAACCCGTGTTTTTTTAATTAGAACGCGATATATCGCGTTGTAAGCTTTTTTTAGAACGCGTATAGCACCTAAGGAAAATTTTTTTTCATGGTCATGTATATACTTTCCTGAAAGCCCATAAATCAAAGGATTTTTTGAGCTACTCAGACCTACAAAATGCTTATTCATTAGAGAGATACACTGGTTTGAATACAGGGGGGTCTGACCATGACCGCGATTTCTTGACCCTAGGTCACAAGTCATGTGCTTATTCACAAATGGTTCATGAAAAAAATCTGGCTTCTTGCACGAGCTATGGGCAACATATGCAGGCTCTGTGAAACAAAACTCAGGCCCATTGGGCCACTGGAGCTGTTTTTCATTAGCATCACAATTACAACGCAGTACAACGCAGTGGGAAACATGAGAGCCCTTCACAACATGACGCAACGACCCGAGCCCCATTAATTAATTAATTAATTAATAGACACGTGACTGCGTCACGTGAGCATAAGTCCTCAGTGGGAGGGGAACATGGGATGGAATGGATGGTATAAGCTATCTAGGTCCTAGTTACAGGGGTGTGGGCACCGCGGCCCGAATCGCTATGAATGCCATACTTGGTCACACCCCGAGCCCCATAAACGGGGCCATAGTGAGCTTGGAGGGTCAAAACGTTGAAAATAGGTGTTGTATAAGTTATACTGCATCAAACATGCATCAAACATCATGACTGGATGACCTAATATGACTGAATCAGGCAGCCATAGCCAAAGCATCATCCACTCTCACAACGTGTTGAGCACATGCCTCGTGGGAATGGAGGTGCTGGGTTTTCATTCCATAACGCGTGCAATACTGAAAGAAAGAGGCACGTGTAATGCAAGGCTTGGATAGGTTGAGTGATCCATGAGCTTACATGCAGGCAAAGATGACGCTGGAATGCATGCTAGCAAATGGTGGCAAGATGCTGACAACACATGATTATACACCATGATTATGGGCACCCAGCTGATCTTCTTGCACAATCAACGCAGTATAAACCATCAACATCCAATCCTCACGATATATGCACGGCTTGACGACGTATACAGCACCTAAATACTGCACAACTGCAACCTGCTATGGCTGACATGCAAGCAACGTCGAACTCGTAGGATGGCGGTCTTAGAGAGGCTGGGCAGAGGTCGGTAGAAATAAGTGGAAAACTGGCAGAAACTAGGTAGAAACACGATATACTTACGCCTGCAAGCACTATTGAGCCGGTGGCAGAGGCCATTTCCAGGAAAATACAGCATACCGTAGCAATAGCCACGGTCACGCCTTCAGCTATTTGCAGGCACCATCATGCCCGGAGCTACCCAATGAAAGTCTGCACAAATCTCGGTTTAGCCGAGAGTCCGGGCGTTCGGAATGAATAAACATGTGTTAAGAAGTCGAAACACCATGGAAATACCAAGGATGGTGCCGCAGCAGACCCGAGTCTTGACGTAGTAATATGTATGCCGGTTTCCAGGGTTTCCGCATGAAAGTTGGGTGAGAAACTGGAAAAAACTACGTTTCCTTTGCCCCAGTACCTCAACAAACTCGTAGAAACCTAATTATCAACCTTTGAACGCATCATCATGGTCGTGCTACCCAACAGCCACTGAAATTCGCGCGAAAACTGGCGAGATCTACCTGCCGCCATCGCCGTCGTCTTCACCTTCGTCCCGCGAAAATGCCTGATTTCAGTGGTACATATTTGTTTGCAGCTGTCACAAAAAAAATACCAAAAATACCAGGATTTTTTCTTGAATTCTATGAGATGTTTCTGACCTATCTTGAAAGTTTCAGACCAAAAATCGCATGTTTAATAGGTTTGCCACGTGTCAGATTACAACGCGATACATCGCGTTCTAACCGGCCTACAACGCGATGTATCGCGTTGTAAAAAACACGGGTTAAATTGTGACATATCTCCGTTGGGAGTACATGTAGCACATATCCCTGAGAAGGGGCATATGGCTTTTAATACATTCTTGGCTACTTCCTGCAAGGGTAGGGTGTAAACTACGCCTGCTCTGGGTGCACAAAGTGCACCTGCGCACCACTATGTATTCCAGCACCTAGGGCGCGGACATAGGGGGAAAGATCATCATGGCTATACAATGATGGCTAGGGCATGGCTTCTCAGCAGAGAGTGACTCTCTGCATAGGCAGAGCTTGGCTCTCTGAATAGGCAGGGCTTGGCTAAATTCTTAATGCATCATCCATGGGGAGTCCCATTATAGGCAGAGCTTGGCTAAATTCTGTCTGCATCATGCCCCAACCATATTCTGATCAGGCACTCCGCAAAGGTGAAAACCGTTTGCGTTCAGGGCCGGGCCGCGGAAAACGCGGAAAAACGCGATCTGCAAATGAATCCGACCGTAATCGAACTGGGGACCTCTCGCACCAACTTTCGCTGACTATAGGACGGACGTCTCCGGTTACCATGGCATCGCCAACTTACACCTACAGTCATCCGCAAAAGTTCTCCTTTCCGGGGAGTGATGCAAGCCTTTCGGATTTGGTACTAGATAAATCACTCGAGATCTGTGTGTAGGAGTACTACACACGTGTCCACTCAAGACTTGTTCAGTCTCGAAACGTGAGACGGGCTGAACACGGCTGGATCCTTCTTTATTAGAAGGGGGCGTAGCCGGTACTAACGAAATCAGCCAAGCGTATATTCTGATCAGGCACTCCGCAAAGGTGAAAACCGTTTGCGTTCAGGGCCGGGCCGCGGAAAACGCGGAAAAACGCGATCTGCAAATGAATCCGACCGTAATCGAACTGGGGACCTCTCGCACCAACTTTCGCTGACTATAGGACGGACGTCTCCGGTTACCATGGCATCGCCAACTTACACCTACAGTCATCCGCAAAAGTTCTCCTTTCCGGGGAGTGATGCAAGCCTTTCGGATTTGGTACTAGATAAATCACTCGAGATCTGTGTGTAGGAGTACTACACACGTGTCCACTCGAGACTTGTTCAGTCTCGAAACGTGAGACGCCCAACCATATAGTCACTAGAGGGGGATATGATCCTCATCTGAGCTGTCCTCTACTGTAATGACAGACGAGGCGGTAGCTGGTGTAGCGGCTATCCTCATCAGGGGCAATAACCTCCACCTGCGGACTTCTACCCTGCATTCTAGCAACGGACCGCTGGGCCCGTGGGGAGAATACAGGAGCATGCCCCTCAAGAAGGCACTTATCGCAGACGGCAGCCCATTTCTCTTTGCCTATTAATTAATTAATTAAACTCGTGCTCCCGTTGGGGAGTCACGGAGCACCGAAGTGCTTTTAATCCCTGTGTGTGCACTACAGGAGAAAGGGCAGAGACCCCCAGTCTCCTTCATGCCAAAGGCATGCCACAGCTGCAATCGGGCGCGGCTAGCTAAAAGGACAGGCTAACGATCCGGCAAACTGTGGGTGCAATAAGACCCATGTGAGCATATCATAGCAAGGAGCGTGGGCAGGTAATCTGAACATAGCCATGCAGGGCGTAACATGGCTGTACTAGGACTAGGCTAAGGCTATGGCTGGTTGTGTACCGTGCGTTGGCGGCACGTGACTAGGTGTGTTGGCACAGCTAGGCAACATTCTAGGCATGGCTGCCTTAGCGGCAGTGACGCCAATGGTTACAAGCTAGGGCTATTGCTATTCTAGCCCGCTGGGGGCGTCCACATCTTGTGGTTGATCATCAGGTCCCCGCCCCTCCAGTACACCTTGGGCTTCTGGGGGTCCTGCTTATGGCGGAGGTATTCCGGCCACAGGTCGCGTCGCTGCTGTTGCTGAGCGGGGGTGAGGTCGTCATCCAGCGTCCAGGTGAGGTCGTGCAACCGCTTGCGACGAGAGAGGAACCGCTGCTTATCCTCAGGGGAGGGGAAGGTGAGTAGGACTGGTGGGGGAGCCGCCTTGTCCCGTGAGTGGGGAAGGCGGTGGCACCCACGCAGTTCTACCTCACCTACCAGGCCCATGAGGGTAAGAAGCTGGTTCTTGAGCTCGTCAGCAAGAGAGGTTGACGTCTCACCTGGCTTCTGGGGGAAGCGACGTAGCACCACTCGGCACTCGCGGCGAGCGCGGTCGGTGACCTCCCGTTGCTGGGCCTGGCGGTGGTCCTCCAGCTCCTGGAGCTTTGTGGCGATGGCGTCGGTGGTGGAGGCAGTCGCTGACCGCAGCAGGTCCGCGTAGGAGAGCGGCGGGAGGTCGCCAGCATCCTGCCGGGGTGGCTGGGAGGCAATGGTGGCCGTCTGCTCCGCTATCTTGGGGACCTGTGT
>RPFO01000819.1:942881-971874 GCA_009746045.1 Mesostigma viride
GCGGCCACACGGGGGCGGGAAGGGGGGCATCATCATGCCAACAAGAGCCCAGCAATATTCCAAGTGGTTGCGTTCCTACCACCAGGGCTGGAAACGGCCTGGGTGGCCAGAGATGGTGATGTGGGACAAGATTGGACCAAGGGGGCATGTGCTGGGCCCCAGCATGGTGAACTGGCCTATAACTTGACAATGACTTGTACAATGATTTTGAGGGTGTGGCTAGGCTCAACTGTTAAAGCCTGCACACACTTATTGTAATCAACTTGTTTCTCTGGTAGGAAGGCACTCCAATGGACCTTAGCTTCAGCACCTATTTTCTGAGCTATCTGCTCATTTTATAGTTATGTTGCGGCGGGCTCAAAGGGGGCCGATCTGCCGCCTGTAGCGTAGCTCTACCGTCTTCTTATTGACTGCCCTTTGAAGGCTGGCCTGCCTGGGACTTCTTGTTGTTTTTATTGTTGTTGTTGTTGTAATCTTGTTGCTGCCCTGGCCCTGGGTCTTCTTGAGGCTGGGACACTCCTTCTTGATGTGCCCCCACCCCTTGCACAGGTAGCACTGGATTTTTGACTTGCCCTGGCCACCACCCCCGTTGTCAGATGCGTTGCCCTGCTTGGGCTGACCACCCATCCGCCTGAACACCGACTCGGAGTGTGACCTCCCGTCAGGGTCGGGTGAATGATCGGCCTTCCGCTTGTTGTGGTTGCCCCTACGCCCTCCTTGGCTTCTGTCAGCCTCAGACGATTTGGAGCCCTCCTGGGTACGCCCACCTGCATGGGTTGCCTTCACCGCTGGCACCCCACCCTCAAACAGCTCCTCAGCTTCGAGGGCCTGCTTGATGATGACCTTGTAGGCCTTCATGGTGGAGTGAGGAGCACACATGACCTTGAGAGATCCACGTGTGGCCTTATCCAGCCCAGAGACCTTCAACCAGTTGGTCAGGGCTATATTGTCTGCCACGTTGAAACCGTGGGTCCTGCCTTCCTCAACCATTTTGCAATAGTTAAGGAAATTCTGGATGAGATCCCCCTTGACCTCCCACCCTTGATACTTGTCTTGCCAATGGATGCCGACCTTCTTGCGCTGGTCTTCAAGCAGCTCCTTCAGCTCAGCTACATATACTGCCCAGGCCTTGTTGGCCTTTTTGCATTCCCTGGCTAGGTCCTTGATCTGGTCAGTGCACTTGCCAAACGTGCTGCTGCCTATCCAGATTTGATAGTAGTTGGTACCCCCGTACAAACTAGGAAACCCTTCCAACCCTTCTACAAACTCTTCAGCCTGCTTAGGCTTGGAGTCAGATGTCACAGGTTGTAGCTGATTTACAATTAATAAGCCCTGAGTGGTAAGGTCAAATCCATGCACAGCTTGTGTATTATTATTGTTGTGATGTATAGTGGTTATTTCACCGGTGACACCCACGTCATCTACGTGAGCTGTCCCACTACCAGCACCACCATTATTCCCACTGGCTGGGGCACCGGCCTTGCTACGGCGCCCGTCTGCCATGATGCACTACAAGCTGTCCTAGAAAAAACTGGAGCAAAGCAGCAAAACAAAGTATGTACAAAACTGTCGAGTATTGCCGCCTGCACCGGTCACTAGGAACTCGGGAATGGTAAAAAATACCACTTTTACCACTTTTTACCACTTTTTACCACTTTTTACCACTTTTTACCACCCACAAGGAGTAAAAAGCAGTAAAAAGCAGTAAAAAGCAGTAAAAAGCAGTAAAAAGCAGTAAAAAGCAGTAAAAAGCAGTAAAAAATACCACCTTTTACCACTTTTACCACCTAACGGAGGTGGTAAAAGTGGTAAAAGGTGGAAAATGGTGGTAAAAAGCAGTAAAAAGCAGTAAAAAGCAGTAAAAAGCAGTAAAAGTGGTAAAAAGTGGCTGAAGTGGTAAAAAGAACACCACGACGAGCACAAAAGTGGTAAAAAACACAAGGGCTGAACCGACAACAAGTCAGTTTAGGCCCAAACAATGAGTGATGCATCTTTATTCAACATAACAAGTAGACCCGGTAGGGGCCAAGCCCCTACTATTCGAGACTTTATTCAAGTCCCCTACCTAATTCATATAGACGCGTAACTGCGTCCCCTACTATACAATCCTCATTTTCCCTGTACGTTGATTGGGGGAGATGGGACAGGGGCCTTGGCTTGGGTGGTCGGGCTCCTATGCCTTGGCTACTTGGTTGCCGGTTGGGTTTGTGCAGTCTAGGGGCTAGTCTAGGGGTGCTCCGTGACTCCCCAACGGGAGCACGAGTTTAATTAACTAATTAATTAATAGGGCAACTTTGGCAGCTGAACAACCCGTGAATGATGCGAGTCACCAAGACAGCCACGGCCATGGGCACATGGTTTATCAAGGAGACAACATGTGCATGATCAGAACAGGTATTTCATTTATACAACAATTACTTAATCAGAGCACAGCCAAGGCCGAGTGTTTGCTTCATGGTCAGTGGGTGGCTGCTCGGTCAGTATGGTAAACTCATGCTCGGTCAGTGGATGGAACGTATGCTTGGTCAGTGGGTGGAACGTGTGCTTGCTCAGTGGGTGGAACGTGTGTTTGGTCAGTGGGTGGAACGTGTGTTTGGTCAGTGGGTGGCAGGTGTGCTTGGTCAGTACGGGGAACCCGTGCTTGCATGGTCAGTGGGATGAACGTGTGCCAGTATGGGGAACCCGTGCTTGGTCAGTGGGTGGAACGTGTGCTTGCTCAGTGGGTGGAACATGTGCTTGGTCAGTGGGTGGAACGTGTGTTTGGTCAGTGGGTGGCAGGTGTGCTTGGTCAGTACGGGGAACCCGTGCTTGCATGGTCAGTGGGATGAACGTGTGCCAGTATGGGGAACCCGTGCTTGCATGGTCAGTGGGTGGAGCGTGTGTTTGGTCAGTGGGTGGCACGTGTGCTTGGTCAGTATGGAGAACCCGTGCTTGCATGATCAGTGGGTGGAAGGTGTGCTTGGTCAGTGGGTGGAAGGTGTGCTTGGTCAGTGGGTGGAACGTGTGCGTGGTCAGTGGGTGGAACGTGCACTTGGTCAGTGGGTGGAACGTGTGCTTGGTCAGTGGGTGGCACGTGTGCTTGGTCAGTATGGGGAACCCATGCTTGCATGGTCAGTGGGCTGAACGTGTGCTTGGTCAGTAGGTGGAACGTGCACTTGGTCAGTGGGTGGAACGTGTGCTTGGTCAGTGGTTGGAACGTGTGCTTGGTCAGTATGGGGAACCCGTGCGTGGTCAGTGGGCTGAAAGTGTGCTTGGTCAACAGTGTGGGTGGGAGGATTACCATTCAAATGATAGCTCTTAAAAACATGACAAAGGCAGAGACACCATCTCCTTTAATGCATTAATCTAGTGATTCATCAGTAATGCCAAAAATGCCCAGTAAAGGTCCCTTTCATGAAAAGGAACAAATCAAATTCGAGCTCAAAATACAAAGGTTTTTTCCCCGGCCGTTTGCTTGGGCTTGACGCTCAGGATACCACGCCGTGTGCATGCCATCCCCCGCAGGCAGAATACCTGCTTTTAAAGCAACAGCCCACGCAGATGCAGCAAAAACAGGAACACTTCCCGTGGCTGACCGAAACACAATGGAAAAATAATGCGTGAGTGCAGGAAAAGGAATGGAAAGGCATTCGCCGGCATGTGTCCCCGACCGAAATACAGCAACAAAGAGCGGGAGGCATACCTGCCATGCGGGAAGTGACTCAACGAATGTTGTTGCCGAGGAAAATGGGCCTCCTTTCCCGCTGATGACGGAAACACAAAGCAAACAGACGGGCTCGAAGCATAGGAATGCATGAAACATGAAACGACGTTCCAAAGCGTCCCAAATCGAAATAAAACAAAACCGAGCGCAAAAGACGGTGGAATATGTGCATGGCGGGACAGTGCTGCTATGGAACCGCCCGGTAGGCAAACTGCCTCTCCCTATCCGCTCGGAAGAGACCGACTGGAAGCCGAAATGCTTATGTGACACCGTTCCAAAGCCCAGCAAACAACAAACGCAGCTTACCCAGGCGTCAGAACGGGTGCCACCTTCTTACCCCGACAGTCATCTTCCCCGCAATCTTTTCCAAGAGCTCGCGGCACCCACAGTCCAGGCGCTCCAAAGAACCGTCATGAAAGACGGCGTCGTTGTACCCCGTTTCAAAGCGTCCAACAATGAAAACGTAGCTTGCCCAACAGTCACGACCTCCTGAACAGGCGGCTGTCGACAGCCATCCCGTCTTCTCGCGGCCATCATTTGAAATTTCATGCTGGGCCCCGATGCTGCACGCTGCTGAAGTGGTGGGCCGACCGCGCGCTGCTGGGCGCTGGGGTGGCTCTAGCCCGTGGCCCATGGCCCGTGGCCCGTGGCCCATGGCCCGTCGGCGCTGGTTTCCTTCCGTCCCTCGCTGAAATTGCCCGTGCTCCTTCGCTGCGCTCCGGAGAGGAATCGTAAGCGGCCGTAGGTCTGAAAATCGTTGGCGTATCTTTTTCTAAGTAACGTGCTCCTTCGCTGCGCTCCGGAGAGGAATAGTAGAGTACGGTGCTCGCTTCGCTCACGGCTCGCTGCGCTCGCTGTGCGCTTTAGCAGTACGGTGCTCGCTCGCTCCGCTCGCTCGCCGTACGGTGCTCGCTCGCTCCGCTCGCTCGCGGTAGGGTGCTCGCTCGCTTCGCTCGCTCGCCGTACGTACTGTATCTGAGATATCTTCGATTCTCCCGTCGACCTCCGGAGTACCGCTCGCTTCGCTCACGGCTCGCTGCGCTCGCTGTGCGCTTTAGCAGTACGGTGCTCGCTCGCTCCGCTCGCTCGCCGTACGGTGCTCGCTCGCTTCGCTCGCTCGCGGTAGGGTGCTCGCTCGCTTCGCTCGCTCGCCGTTATCTGCGATATCTGCGATTCTCCCGTCGACCTCTGGAGTACCCCCCAATGGCTGATTTTTGTACCACGATTTTCTACCTAATTATCGGCGGTACTCCCCCTAATTATCGGACCAACGGTCACGAAGCTCGCTTTATATAGGGGAAAGGATATCGGCATGATTACACTTGTGAGCAGCATCTAATGAGGCCGCAAAATGCTGGCGCAGCAGCATCAATCAGAATCATCCTTGGCATCACTACCGTTAAAATCACTGTCATTCCCCTCGTTGCTCGTGGTTTGTTCTCTATAGTCCCTGACCGTGCGCGCGCGTGCACTTGTGCGCAACGGGGGCATGGGCTCCTTCCCCTTGTGTGATGCAGGCGCCAAAGCCTCAGATTTCTTCTTTCTCTTGCGAGGCGGGGCTGCGCGTGAGGGTTCTGCCGCCGTGGTTGCCGGCGCGGGCTGCCGTTCATCGGGCGGCTTCTTTTTCTTGCGCGGCGGGGCTGCGCGTGAAGGTCGTGCCGCCGTGCTTGATGGCGCGGGCGACGGATCAGCGGGCGGCGGTTCAGCGGGCGGCCGTTCAGCAGGCGGCTCAGGTGGGAAGTACCTGATGTCTTCCTGCCACCTTGTCGCCGTGCTTTGGAAAAACTCGTTCTCCAAAGCCCACCCGGTTGCCAGGTGACGGGGCAGCTTGCAGTGAATGACCGAAAGCTGGGGCCGATGCCGTGGGTCCAGCACAAACCCAACAGAGCTAACAGATGTTGGCCACACTAGCTTTGCCGTGCGTGGTGCCTCGGCGCTGCGGACCAACACCAAGCGTTGATCCCGAATGTAAGCCACCTCCGATGCATCGAAAAGCTCTACTCTCAGCACAAGCTGTTGAGTCCAGTTCCCCACCGGCTGCACCAGCTTCGCCACGAGAATGTGGGTCAGGTAGCCGTACTGAGTGCTGCTTCCCTCCTTATGGTAGGCTACACCACAGTTTGCAGTCCGCCATGCTTGCTTCCTGTCAGCTTCTTTTGTCCGGTAATTGAAACCGTACAAGTGCACCCTATCATACTCCTCAGCCTTGAGCTGCACGCCGGCTGCTGCAGCCTGGACAAGCTCCGGGACCAGCGGCTGCTGGTTGAGTCCGATCCAGTCTTTGAGCCATGAGAGGTCGCTGCACAAGGGCCGCCTGCATGCACATCGTATACAAAGCAAGATAGCAATGCAAGAAAAAAAAAATTAGAATAACGGCAGTAGTCCTTGGAAATCAGATGAAGTTCCATATATACTGAAAGAAAATCAGCTCAAAGAATAGCAACTTACAATAATAGGACAGCGGCGTCTTACCAGTAGGCCTCATCGCCGTTGACTTCGGGATCTTTGTACTCCGCATTGGGCAGCGCATACTCCAACAAAATCGCGCCCACTTCATCAGATTCCGCGGCGGTGAAAGTGTAGAAATTCTTAACCTTGCGGCTGCGCCCCCCCAACTCGACCTTCTTGGACGGGTCTGCGTGGATGACGTCCCAGATGTAGTAGCGGTCTTTTGGCTGAAAGAAAAAAAAGAAAGCAAACAAGACATTGCAAGCAGCGCACACAAATATGCACAGAAATTAGCTGCATGCAGCACAAGACCGGGCCACAAGCAGCGCGTACATAACACTAAATCTGCACACAAATCCATAAAAAAAAAAAATCGGTCACTAGCGTGTACTTACCATCCCGGTTTTCACCATGTGATAGGCCAGATGGGTCAGCGCCTCAGACTTGCGATATGCTCCGTCCATGGAGCACTCCACATTGACGTTGGACAGCTTAGCTTTCGTGATGGCCCCCATCATCCGCTCGCCCGACGCCATGGTGCGGGTGTCACATCGACCCAACAAGGGGATTTGCTGGGCCAGGTGGGCCATCATATGAACAGATTTTGCCATCTCAGACGCTGGCGCTATACGCTCCATCGCCACAGCAGCAAGCAAAAACATCTCGCCGCAGTCATCCAACTGCTGCTGAGTCGCCGGGCCGCTAGAAAACACAAAGTCCCAGGCCGCTGATTGAAGGAGAAATGCTTGCCGTGCATCGTCATCTAAACGCCCACGCAAGATGGTCGGGAGTTGCTTGCAAAAGTAGAGGATCTTGTCACGCGTCTTGGATTTTTCAGTACTCTTCGCATCGCAGAGCAAGCCACTGATCCGGCCGGTGAAGTAGTCGGGTAGGCTATGCGCCATGATGTCATCGAGACCTGCGCATTACAACCACACGCAAAAAAATAACACATAGTAGTAACACGACAGCCGAAAAAAATAGTCAGTCCTATGTAAATCACACAGACCATAGTCAGTCCTACATATTAAATTTCCAAATTACGGGAAAAATAAAAACCCAATGTCACACTTACGCTTGATATCAGCCTTTTCCTCAGCCGTCAGCTGGAACCCGGGGCGCGGTGCTGGCGCCCTCTTCTTCTTGCGGCCTTTCTTCGGTGGACTTTGGTGGTCTCCCTCCGGTGGTGGGTCTCCCTCCGGTGGTGGGTCTCCCTCCGGTGGAGGGTCTTCATCAGGCCGCCACAGCTCCGGGTTCAGACCGAGGACCTTCAGCCTGCCACGAAGTGACCCGGTCGCCATAGCCTTCCCTGCATATAGTACAAACAGAAAAAAAAAAAAAAAAATATTACATCAGCTTTCCATGTGAACAGATAGGCCACAGTCAATGTATGCATGCAACAATCACAATGAAATGATACAATTAAATGTTTAGCAATTACCGCTTGTGCAATGAATGACCCGCTTGAAGTTGTTGGGACACAGATGGAACTCGTCAATAAAATGACGGATCTTCAGGTGAACCCAGTACGGTAACTTGAGAAACGGCTCGGGCTGCTTTTTTAGCGTAGCACAGTACTTCAGGTAGCCAGCATGGTCCATCTCCTGAACAACAGGAGCGTGAGCCGGCCGGCGGGGGTCACCCTCGGGAAACATGCGGTCATTGCCAAGGAGAACGATACGGCCATTTGAGATAAAAACCCCACGCCACTCATCACCATGTAGGACGCATTGATAGTACCCTGCATCTGGAATGTTCAGGGACTTGGAGTATGCCGGGTAGTCGTGAATTATGCCAGCAAGAATGGACCTCACAAATGTCGTAGTGTAAACACCCGCCACGTCCAGCGTCACATCACAAATGTAATACCCCTTCCACAGTACCAGGAAGTCCTCAGCGATCAAGTCCAAAAAAATGGTCATGTTCTTGGGTGCCTTCCCCTTCATGGCGCCCACAAGAAGCACCATAGGGCAAAACCGCCCATTCACCATCACCCACTCGGGCAAGTTCACACAGGAAACAAACGCGGGCCAGCTGCTGTGGGTATCCATGA
The DNA here is from genome assembly GCA_009746045.1 of Mesostigma viride. Taxonomy (NCBI): domain Eukaryota; kingdom Viridiplantae; phylum Streptophyta; class Mesostigmatophyceae; order Mesostigmatales; family Mesostigmataceae; genus Mesostigma; species Mesostigma viride. The sequence goes on from RPFO01000819.1 coordinate 951,086, forward strand.
AAGACCTTGGACATACTCCGTCAAAATTCAGAAGGAAGATGGTGTTCCGCGGCTGGCTGCGAAAGTCCCAGTTGTTCTTTATGTGCTGGATGGCACGGCTGTCTGCACGAACAGGTCCATGCACAAGAAACACCAGACGTAAAAAGAAAGGTGTCCATCAGAGCAGTACAAACAAAAGATAAGCGCAAGAGGAAAAATCTCGAACTTGATACTTTGGCACACATTGCATAACAGAAGGCGTAGAAACAAGTGCAAACCTGCCTTTCAAGCCGTCCACAACGCGCGTGGATGAGTCTGGCTCCCTGTTTTCATGTTTCGCAGCGTACTGAAGGGCTTCCGCCATTTCCGGGACTCGGAACCAGGCCCTAATCCGATCCATCAGGGGGAAGTGCCTAACCTGGCGATGCGCTTTCCGCGAGTTGACGATGTCACCGTTTCTGTCAGTGTACGTCTCGTAGCGCGACAGGTTGCAAAGAGGGCAGCTCTTAGTAATCTTGTCCTTGTACAAGTAACCCTCGCATGGGCAGGCATCGTACACACGGTACCCCAAGCCCAAGCCTTTGATCACTTTCCGTGCCTTCGAGATACTGTCGGGCAGAGCGTTGCCCGCGGGGAGAACGTTTCCCAACAGCTTAAAGAGCTCATCAGCAAAGGTCTGAGGGCATGAGTTTTCCCCCATTAGCGTCAGCAATTGCAATGTAAACATCAGGGCCTTGCTCTCAGATCCCGGGTACAATGGCGTATCGTCCTTGACTCTGGCCACTGCTTCGTCATAATTTCTCGCAAACTGGCGTGCTGCATCCTCCCACTGGCCGACCCGTCGTCAGGGTCCTCGGCCATGAATTCATCGACTGTCTGTCCTTGACGCATTTACAATCTCTACATGGAGGGCCGGCATCGACCGTTGATGGTCAATGCCGGCCCTCCGTGGCTAACCAGTCGCCATCGGGATCACAAATCGAGCCACGCTAGGGCATCTGCGCCAGTGAGACCACTGGCAGCTCACTAATCAACCGTGACCATGAAGTCCGGCTCAGTCGACATTTCCAGGAACGCATCCAACATAATTTGGCGATAAAACTCAGGAAGCCGGCAGGATGACCAATGAAACTGGACAATGTAGGTATCCGTGGAGGAAGGTAAAGGAGACATCACGAAATTTGGCCACGAAGCATGTGTGTCGATGTAAGTGTTCGGCTCGATTCCGGTATCCATGGGTGGGACCGCCATTTTTCTGGTGCCATCCGCCGCCGTGATAGCCGCTAAGTCCGTTGCAAGTTTGTGTCTGCTCGCCAACGCTTTCGATGTCGTCGATCCCTTTTGATCGAACGGACATTTTCTCAGTCATTGAAATGGTAGATATTACGGTCAGTGTACGGTAGTGTTGGTTAGTCACGGGCTCATTGGTAGAAGTCTACTGAAACGGTACAGCCTTAGCTCCTGAGGCCTCTGTACTTGTACCAAGCAGTACGGAGTTTAGCCGATCCGCACGCAGCCGCGCGGGGCGTGCGGGCCCCGCGCGAGGCGTGCGGTCCGGCCGTTTGTGTAGCTGCCGTTGGTGCCTTTTGGCGAAAGACGTTCAAAAAATTTTTGCGCGGGATGCTGCCAGGTTCGTCGATCTGCTGAATCCAACGGCGGACAGAGGCAGGTGCAGTGCGTCATGTATACGTTGGCACCGTCTCCGTTCGCAAAACGGGGGGATTCCGGACTTAGCCAGCCTTGGTCGCATGGTGGTGTGCGGTCCGGCCGTTGTAAATGCCGAGAAGGGTTGCAGTGCTACGACCAGCTCACGTGTGCAGTCCTGAGGAGTGGGAGAAATTTGATGCAAGAGCGTCAGAAGAGGAAAAGCCGAAACAAAACGTCGTTCCCTCCGAATATGTGCGGACCTTAAGACTTCAAATCACGACCTTTGGCCGTGCATACCTCGTGCAGGGGTATGTCCTCAAAGAGCAGGATGGCGCCATGGTGGATGCTGTCATTAACCGGGTAAAGAAGACCTGCATAAACTTTCTCGAAACATGTGTGGCTCACGACAACCGTGCAGAGCTGGATAAGTATGAGGCATCCAGCTGGGTGGTAGACCCGACGACTGGTGAGCTCACCGCCCAGAAGCCCAAGGGCTCCAAGCCCAAAGCCCTAAGTGTTGAAGAATTCGTAAAAAAGGAGCTGAGCCGCTGGCTAAGCAACTCCAGCTTAAAAAAGAGGCAGAGTTTTGCCGAGGACGAGGATGATGACGAGAAGGAAAATACCAAAGCGCTAAGCGACGTGACCAACATGCCAAAGGTAATAACGCTATCTTTAGCTACAGGAGTCTGCAAGCTTCTTGGTTTTTTCTTTCATCGCAGGTCTGCTACTAACCGACTTCCCGAATGTTAACGTCCTTATTCCATGCCCCGCCCTCTGCTTGCAGACAACTCCTGCTGCCAAGCCGGCGGCAAAGCCGGCGGCCAAGCCGGCGGCCAAGCCGGAGGCCAAGCCGGCGGCCAAGCCGGCGGCCAAGCCGGAGGTCAAGCCGGAAGTAAAGCCGGAAGTAAAGCCGGAGGTCAAGCCGGAGGCCAACCCTGTGCAGCAGGCCACAGGCGTCCGCGTCCGAGCAGATGAAATTCAAAGACTCAGAGCTCGGCTGGCTGCCCTTGAGGAGGAGTTAGAGCAGGAAGTGGAAGGGGACGCGCCTGCACCTGTGGAGGTATCGGATGTGAGGCCGCCGCCTCCGGTGGCCAAGAAGGTTGTACCGCCGCCCCCTCCCGTTCCCAAGCAGCCTGTCATGCCGCCCCCTCCGGTGGCCAAGAAGGTTGTACCGCCGCCCCCTCCGGTGCCCAGCAACGCTGTGCAGCCGTCCCCTCCGGTGCCCAACAACACCGTGGAGCCGCCCACTCCGGTGCCCAAGCTGGCCGACCTGCCAATGCCGGATGGTCTCCCGCCTGCTCGTGTGCCTGCCATCAAGCCAGATGTCTTCGAGCCCATCACGTCGCGCCCCGCCGTCAACAAGCCGCCCGCCAGCAACAAGCCGGCCGCCAGCAAGAAGCCGCCCGCCAGCAAGAAGCCGGCTGCAAAGCGAAAGCTTCCTAGTGGTCCCATGGACTTGGGGCTTGCGCACTATCTGAGCACCTTACTGCCAACCGCGGTGGTTCAAGAGCGACCGGGCCCTGGTGGTTTCGGAGAAGCACTGCACGGGGCCTTCGTGGCACAAAGGTACAAGTACGAGCGCGATGGGGCGCGGCCGGCTGCGTATGTTTGGGAGCCTGGCAAAGTGGTGGAGGTGAAGCCGAAGCTCAAGGCCCCTTACGGCACGCGGTTTGTGGAGCGTGATGGGGGCTCGCAAATGCTGTTTGTTGACTTTGCCACGATGCATTACGGTGACGCCGAGGGCAACGAGAATGCGTGGGTCCTTCTGGGCAACGTCACTGACGACGACCTTCGAGGCGCACGTGCGAAATTGAAGGAGAGTTGGGGGCCAGCAGAGGAGAAGGAGGAGGTGTCGGATGAGTATGTACCGGCCAAGCGAGCGCGGGCGCCACCCAAGGAGAAGGCGTCTGCCGGTGCTCCCTCCGCGCCAGCGATCCCGCCTGCCTCTAGCTCTTCGACCGCAACGGTGTCTGCTGGTGCTCCCTCCGCGCCAGCGATCCCGCCTGCCTCTAGCTCTCCGGCCGCAACAGCGTCTGCCGGTGCTCCCTCCGCGCCAGCGATCCCGCCTGCCTCTAGCCCTTCGCCCGCAATGGCGTCTGCCGGTGCTCCCTCCGCGCCAGCGATCCCGCCTGCCTCTAGCTCTTCGACCGCAACGGAGTCTGCCGGTGCTCCCTCCGCGCCAGCGATCCCGCCTGCCTCTAGCTCTCCGGCCGCAACGGCGTCTGCCGATGCTCCCTCCGCGCCAGATCTCACCGAGGCGGAACTGGAGCTTGCCGCGCTCAAGGCCATGATGGCAAAAGCGCAGCGGAAAGTTGAGCTGGAGCGGCAAGCAAAGGAGTCCCAGAGTCAGACTCCTGATCCGGTAATTTAGTGGAATGTTTTTTCTGAAGCACGTTTTAGCTATGTAGTGATGTGGTGTTGCCATGTGCGTATATTTTTGTTACTCATGTATGTATCACTCTCATGCTAGGTCATGCATCATACCCACAGGCATAACCCATTTCACCATGCATAGGATGTTTTGCTGGGCAACAACTATCTGCCGTGCCTGACTGCCCCCCCCCCCCTGCCTTGCTGCCCTTGTGTCCTCTTCAATGGTGGTGCTCTGTGTGCCTGCAGGCCTCCAGAGCATGAGTGCTGGCAACTGTGTGGCTTTGTTCAGGCAAAGAAGCATCATTGATCATGATGACACCTGAAGAAGAAGTAAATTAATTGGCTGGGCTTGATGCGGCCTGTGTTATTTCACAATGGTGTAAACGTATCGATGAGACGCCCAATGTGGGGCTAAATCCTCATTGTAAATCAAGAGAGACAACTGTTAATGGGATGTATTATTATTTGTAATAAAGAAACCATTTGGAATGATGGCCTGTTAAGCTGTTCTTAACAGTGCTTGTGTTGTAATGCTGGCAAAATCTGCATTTTCCCCTTTTTTATCACTGTCATTTTTACCACTTTGTGGTATTTTTTTACCACCCTCATTTTTACCACTTTTTACCACCCTCACTTTTACCACTTTGTGGCGTGTTTTTACCACCCTCGCTTTTACCACTTGGTGGTATTTTTTACCACTTTGGTGGTAAAAGGGGTGGTAAAAGGTGGTAAAATGATTTTACCACCTGCTTTTCTCCTAGCGTTTTCCCACCGTTTTACCACTTTTTACCACTTTTTACCACTTTTTACCACTTTTTACCACTTTTTACCACTTTTTACCACTTTTTACCACTTTTTACCACCCACTTTTACCACTTTTACCACTTTTACCATTCCCGAGTTCCTAGTGGTGTCGCCGCCTCCTCCGCGAAATGCCGTCGAAGTGTCGACAAAATGCCGACGAGCACTGGAAAAATGGCCGACATTTTAATAGTCAAGACCACGAAAGTCGCAGTACTCATACGCAAACCCGGCGTCCTCCATGTCTGGCGTGATAGCCGGACCTGCGCCGGCGTGGATCAAAACAGGCGTATTCGCCTCGTTTTGTGTCGGAATGAAAATCGCAATGCGCCGACGCGCGACGATGCGAAGAGGATGCGTGAAGATGGAGAGAAGCTCCCAGCCAGCTGGGATCCACTCACGCAGAGCCGACAGAAATGCCACCAGGTTAATGAGGACCTGGCGCTCGCGAGTGCGGACGCCGCGAGTGAGCAGCGAGAGCAAAGCGATGTCTTGAAACAAATTTGTTGAGACCACAGGCGCGCCCCCCGTGCGCGTCGCAGCCCAGTTTTGTAAATTTCGCTGATAGCCGGTGAGCGACGAAATGGCGTTATCCACCTCCTCAATGGCGGTGGTGACCTCGTTCACCGAACGCAGGCCTCCGCGGACCTGGACCGTAAAAGCCGATAGAATCGACCGGATTGAGTCCAATGGACCACGAATCGCCGGCACCAGCTGCGGCAAGCGTGGATTTTCTGGAAAATCTCCCAGCAACGGGAGCGCTGCCCGCTGTCGACGATGCAATTCGTCGAGTGATGTCGTGACCTCGTCAATGAGAGCTTGCCACGACGCAGCAACCGGCTGCGGCTCACGCGGTTGTGGAGCCGGTAATGGATCTGCCGGCGGAGCAGCTACTTCCTCATCGGTAGGAATGCGGAAGTCGAAGGAATTCGGCATGATCGTGAAAAGGCGAGTAATACGAGTTGAGAGAGAGTTGTGCTGAATTCCGCCATGGTTCTTGCAGGAAGTTGCCTTTATTATGAATAAGGAACACAGACGTAAGTCACGTCACTTCCAAGACTGCACGCAGCACAGGCGACAGGGTCGCAGTGCCAAGAGAACGTGCATGCAAGAACTAGCGTCCCGGTGCTACCAAGTCACACATATAGGTTGCTCTAGGGACGCGTCCAAGTATTCAGCTGCACTGTCACAGCTGAACTGTCAATCAATTGATTACACAGACTCTGGCACGCCTTTGGCGCGCAGATCTATCAATTGTCCATACGGCTAGTCCTGTGGACCTATCCGTACACTGCTCAGCATCAATCACAACACCTTGAAATGGCCTTTTTTTTACATAAATTATGGCCCATGGCAAGTTTATTGTCAGATTGACCTAGGATTGGATCCCACCACTCCCCGGGATGTGTCTGGCTAGTGGTGGAGTAGTTGAGTCAAAATGTTAAGTTTACATGGTACTCCCTGCTTAAGTTAACTCCAGATCCAAGGCCAAAACTGGCCACCTAAACCACTTGCACTTGCATAGAGTTAAGTAATGCAATACGCATTACTTTTGCATACTTGCAAGTATGCAAAAGTAATGCGTATTGCATTACTTAACTAAAATTGGGCCGCGTGGGGAAATCCGGCGTTCCGCACACACCGCTCGTTACCGAGGTGACTCGATTAATTACGACTCGGCTATTCCCAGCCTCACGCCGTAATTCCTATTTCGACTTGGCCTACCCGGCCTCCGCCAAACATAGAAATCCACAAATATTTCGACTCGGCCTCCCAGGCCTACCCGCCGCAAATATTTCCGTGCCTCCGAGAGGATTCGAACCCGGTACCCCAGGAGCGAACGCCAATCTTAGTTAAGTAATGCAATACGCATTACTTTTGCATACTTGCAAGTATGCAAAAGTAATGCGTATTGCATTACTTAACTAAAATTGGGCCGCGTGGGGAAATCCGGCGTTCCGCACACACCGCTCGTTACCGAGGTGACTCGATTAATTACGACTCGGCTATTCCCAGCCTCACGCCGTAATTCCTATTTCGACTTGGCCTACCCGGCCTCCGCCAAACATAGAAATCCACAAATATTTCGACTCGGCCTCCCAGGCCTACCCGCCGCAAATATTTCTGTGCCTCCGAGAGGATTCGAACCCGGTACCCCAGGAGCGAACGCCAATCTTAGTTAAGTAATGCAATACGCATTACTTTTGCATACTTGCAAGTATGCAAAAGTAATGCGTATTGCATTACTTAACTCATAGAAACAATAGTTGACATCAGATGATGCTGTAACTTTGCAGTGGTGATGAATAATAGTTGTTTTGACCTTGTACAAACTTCTACCCCATTTGGAGCCCTAGTTGGTGACAAATGCTAGCAAAATTTTGCTAGCATTTGTCATTAATGGCCATTTTAAATCAATATTTAACCCAAATAATGTCAGAATGCCACCAAAACTTATTGCCATCATGCCAGCACCTGACGAATGGTCTCAACAAGTCATGAGCAAAAATTCAGATCATGCAGAGCCCAAAATGGTGACATTTGCCAGCAATTGTCACCATTTTTTGCTTTTTTACTCATAATTTTAACAACATTAACCACCAAAGCACTCTCCAAGCTGGGGCACATCATTTAAATCTTTGCAGGCAACTCAAGAATGACTAGTACAAACAGTGTGCAAAAACTTGGTGCATGTGAATGCCTGAGTGGTGACCATTGCTAGCAGAATCCATCATGTAAGGTAGGCATTGCCAGTATGCCACAAAGCTGTGATGTGCAGTGCATGTCCATATGTATACCCCATGACACCATGCCTCTAAACTACTTGGCACATTGCAAAATGGGAAGGAAAGGTGAACAATACATGCCACATCACTAACACAGCCATTTGAATGCTACCAACACGCACCATGCATGATATACACTACGTGTAATACATGTCGAGAATTTGCCGAGCGAGCATATCAAGGTGCAGTGACCCCAACGCTGGCACATGTCACCTGGCATCCACGTATGCTCACATGATATGGCATTGGCATATCCCATGTCTCCATCTCTTGCACTTTGTGCGCACCAAGCCACCCATGCATGCAGTCGCCCACCCATGCAGCCACCTGGCCACCCACCCACACAACTGCTCACACACTCGCGCGCCCGTGCACCCAGACAGCCACCTGTCCTCCCACCCAGTGAGCCACCCACCAAGCCAGCCGCGCACGTGCTTACCCAACTAATATAACCATGCGTGCACCTAGGCACCCAACCACCTACCAACCCACTTGGACATCCACCCACCCACCAAGGCACCTGCGCAACCCACACACCAACTAGGTAATAAGGAGGCAATTCCCCCATCCAATGAGCCAACCACCCAACCACCCAACCACCTAAACACCCAGCCAGCTGGCCCCATATGCACCCGTCCGGCCACCCACAGTTGACCCACCCACGCACCTACCCACTCAACCACTCACTGCCCCCACACCCTTATACCCAGTGACCCACCCACTGACCCACCCACACATGCATTTTCTCAGCCAGCACCCCGACACCTACCTCACCCCAAACCTGCACAGCCCTTCACCCGCGATAGGTGAGTCGGTCCCAACCATAAACCCATCCACGCATCCATATCTGTGCGCCCACCCGTCCATCTACCCGTCCCTTCGCCCACCCACCCACATCTAGTCATCTACACATCCACCAGCCACCAACCACCAATGGCCCACCCACCAACCCACACACACACACACATCCCTAACCAACCAACCGCCAACCAACCCACCACCCTCAAAACCGTGCAGTTGTTTCACTCATGCATCCAACAAAACACCCACTTCAAAGTCCCCAAAGCCTATCATCACCCAGCCACCTGGCCATCTGCCAATAACCGACCGCCCTTGCACTCATCCACCATGACCAGCCAGCCAGCCACCCACCCTCTCCAACTGCCTGTGCTCCCACCTACGCAGCCAGCCATTTACCAAGGCATCCACCTATAAGCCAGCCACCTGCCATTGAACCCACCCACGCCTAGGCATCCCTTGAAGCATCTATAGCCCAAGCCTCCCACCCAAGGCTCTCTGGGCAATCAAACAACCAAACAACCAATCACCCAGCTACACAACCACCTAACCACCTAACCACTCAACAACACAATCACCGAACCAACCAACTACCCAACACCCACACCAGCCAGGCATGTGCCCGCCTCGCATGCCCTCACCATTGCAACACCCCATACACGCCCCGCTCACCTAGCCAGCCACACACCCAGCCAGTCTCCTGCTCAACTCACGCATGAAGGCAACATCAGCCATGCATGGCCTCACCTTGCACCACTTGCATTGCCTGGGTAATTTGCATGAGACAGCTTCCATCTCATTGTCAGCAACTGAAAAGGCTCTTTCTTCACAGTAATGAATAAGCAACAACGTTGGAAACGCTCTCCCACTCCTCTTTAAAACAGTCTTTAAATCAGAAAGACAAAGGCAAATATCTGGACAAGGTGGCAATAACCACTGCACCATGCTCTTGAGAAAGTATTAACAATCCAGCTTTCTACCCTTTCAGAAGCTGCCTTGCGTTAGCAACGATTCTGGGCCCTCTGGCTCGCTCACCTCGCTTAATCTGCGCTTCTTTATGGCAGCCGGGATATGCGAAGCTTAAGCCGAGCGTGTCGTGGCGAGGTCGTCTGCCCGACTCATCACATCTCGCAACCGCACTGCCGACTAATAAAAACGATGCCCCCCTTTGCCTTTTGTATCTGGCGTCAAAAGAACAATGAACTCGCTTGGAAAACACTGTCGCAAACAGCTTCCTACAGGCATTATAAGCAATTTTTGCAGCTTTTACCGCACTTACTGCACATCCGGAAGACCATTAGCGGCCTTAGCGCGGAACCTTGGGCACGCCATATCCCCTGGTGGCTTACTGCCGCAGGCTGGCAGTATAGGAAGGTCGGGCATAGCCTAAAGAGCTGATTATCTGACGACAAAGATATGCATTGCATGAAGCAAGAAACAGACGGATTTCGCACCCCCATATTTATTCACGTCAATGCCGGACAATTAAAAGCGAAACTCAAAAAACGAAAACACTAACGTTTTCGGGAATATTATAACGAACAAGCTGAGCTATCGTGCCGGGATTTTCGTATCCTCATGTGACCAAGACTTTGAGACACGTACCACCGAGAAATCCGGTTTTCGCGAAAAACTGGTCCGCTGTGAAAAAAATTTTTGTCCCGTTCAATGCCCGCGTCGCAATCACAGCGTCTATAAGTCCAAAATTATTCCATGGATTAACCGTGATGTAAGCTTCGTTTTGACACCTCGAGCGGCTGCAATGACGCAAGTTTCAGAACGCTAGCTCATGCTCGACCGCCATGGGTGTTTTCGTCGTTTTCGCCTCTCGCGTGGCGGGAAAAATCTAGATCTCGGACGAATTCCGGACAATAATTTATGTAAAAATTTGGCGGGGCTCGCGGTGTTGCGATTGTCTCATAGGCCCTGGCGCGCTACAGCACGCCTACCTATCAATTGACCATCAAGTCCTGCTGTACAAGTCCTGTCAACGTCCTGCGGACTATCATAGTGACACTTGTACATCGTACGCGCCCACAGTGGCGCGCCGGGTACTGTCGGCACAGCCTAGGAAACGTCATAACTTTTACGTTCCTTAACCAAATGAGGCGTTCAAGGTGCCGTTGGAAAGAGCGTAACAATCTCTATCCATCTACCGTAAATTCTTTACGTTAACTGGACTAGAGAGAGAAAGGGACCGGCGGTGCGCCGGTACTAGTGCCTACTGGCAACCGTGCCCGCCCTTGATTGAGGGGGGCGCGGCGCCTTGAGACATGTGCTTTGTTTTCCATTTTCACACCGTACTTAGAGTGGTGTGGTGAACGCAGGGAGGTCTTTTTGCAGCTAAATTACACATGATACATGGGTTGCCACTGCTCAGCAGTGCTTGGGAACACTGGACGTGTAAACCGGGGTTCACGAGGAGCTAGATAACCTATGCATTATACCCTAATGAACAACGCCAAATGAAATGGAAAGATGAAAAAAGCAAAAGAAGTAAGATGGCTATGCTTCCATGCAAGCAGGTCCTGGGCATCTCCCTGTTTCTTGTACGTATGCATGAGGAGCACACAAGAAGAAGGCTGACTTTGGCGAGCAAAACAAGAAATAGTGGCTAGATCTGGCCAGAAAACCACTTGTTTCGAGATGTTTTTAGCAAGAAAAACCATTGCGTTATCAAGCTTATCATATTTACAAACAATGCCAAGCACTACGTCACTGCTTTCGATGAAGCATAAGCTAATAGCAGACAAATCTGGTCCAAAATCTGTGCACATGTCGTAGTGGTATTCCCCAACCATCACGAGCCAATAATACGTAGAGGCAGTAAAGCAACCGAAAGACAAGCAGAAAACCTCCATTACAGGTCTAGGATTATTTTACAATCCACCCAACAACTTGATACATGCAGTACAATGAACACGTGAACAGGATAGCACGGACCAGATCAAAACCGCATATTACCTTTCTTGACGGAGCCAGCATGCCCACCTGATGGACGTAGCTGCGAGCCTTTCCTGGCCGTCGTCGCTTATAAATCATGTAAGGAATAATGTGAAACATCTATCCGCGTTCAAATGTAGGGGCATTTCCCGCCTATCAACAGTTAGCACATGCACGGTCGCCACCTGGTTGCTGAAACGAGGTTGCCGCATCGAGCAGAAGGTCGAGACATATCTGCGCACATCCAAACGTTGCCTGGCCAAGGATATAAGCTTTTCAAGACCTATAACTAAGGATCATGCCTACAGATTGAAAATGTAAAGCGGCCATGCTCTCGTACCAGTCAGTTTTCTGTATGACTTATATTAATATTCCGTGCATGGCTGCCCGAGAGGCAAGGGCAGAGACCTAAACAGCATGGAGGGTTGCCAACTTGGGTTGCCAACTTGCCATGCTACAGTGTAGCTTGCTTGTAAGATCCTTGTGTCTCACGGTCGCCAAGTGTCAACCAGTGGATGGTTTCCGTAGTGTTTCTAAGTTCCCTTGCATTCCCGCCTTGGTTCCCGCACGAAAAATTTGGCTGCCAGACCTCGGATGAGCGCGAAAACCCCATTATACGCGCGCTTATACGTGTTATTCGCCGTATCATACGTAAAAATACGCAAATCGTATAGAACGGATAAAAATTATACGCTCGACCTTGTATAACGCGTATTATACCGTATATTATACCGTATATTAATTAATTAATTAATTAATAGACACGTGACTGCGTCACGTGAGCATAAGCCCTCAGTGGGAGCGGAACATGGGATGGAATGGATGGTATAAGCTATCTAGGTCCTAGTTACAGGGGTGTGGGCACCGCGGCCCGAATCGCTATGAATGCCATACTTGGTCACACGCGGAGCCCCCACAGGCTTGGGGGTGGTCTCCTTCATCACTACTTGCCATCTATCCTTGCGCACCATCTGCCTCCATATATTACAGACAAACCAGGAGGCTGCCCGGGGGTGAGCCCGTCACGTCTAGTGTAGCACATGTCCATGCCGAGTCTATCACGAAAAGTCCACGGGTGGCGGCCCTGCCGCGCGCGGCCGGGGGCACGCCAGGTGAGGACATATCGCCCAGGCTGGGCGGGCTTGGTGCCAGCTAGTCTATCTGATGTATCTACCTGATCTGTGCGGGCCAGGTGCCCGGCTAGGCCCAGGCGCCTGTGCCTAATAATGTGGGAAACATAGGGCAAATCAGCGTACAAATCCTCATTACTAATGTGCAAACCAAAGGGGATGTTAAGGGCCTTGCGCAGCATCTTGGTGACGGCGCCGTCGAGTCGTTGCTCCAGCTCCTGCATCAGTGTCCACGTCTCGGCGCCGTAGGTCAGGATCGTCAGAATGACGACCTTGAAGAGGTCACGCTTGACGATCCGGGGTAGGGCGGGGTTGCTCCACCAGCGGCGGTGGTCATGGAGGTGCGCCCACGCCATGCCGATCCGTGTCGTCATCATGTCGTCCTCGCAGTCCGGAAGCCAACTGCCGAGCAGCTTGAAGCGGCCTGAAGGAGGGTAGTTGACCTCGGCATCGTCTAAGAGGCGGAGTGTGGGTGGGGGCCCTGCCATGCCGAGGGCCAGGGCCTCCGTTTTGGGGCTGATTTCTAGACCAACCGCCCGAGCCTCGAGCGCCAGGCAGTCCAGCCAAAGTTGGGCAGACTCCGGCTTCTCGATGAGCGTGATGTCGTCGGCATAAATGAGGTCAGCTAGTAAATTCTGCTTGTTAGTCGGCCCCCCTTCCCCAAGCTCGTTCGTGATCGCTAGGCCAGGGGCACGGCCTGCAATGCTAGCAAAGCGAGCACGTGCCTGGCGCATAACATAATCCACTACAATAATAAACAGGTACGGCGACAGGACGCAACCCTGCCAGACGCCGGTCTGCAGTGGGCATGGTGGGGTAATGCCGTGTTGAGTGCGCACCGAAGTGGTCGACCCCTCATACAGCGTGCGGATGACGGTAATCAGGGGAGTGGGGACGCGAGCGCGAGCAAGTACAGCCCATAGAGCGTCCCAGAGGACAGAATCAAAAGCCTTGATGAAGTCGACGAAGATCAAGATTGCGGGAAACTCACCAGGTTGCAGGAGAGCGATTTCCTCGAAGAGGCGAAGCGCGACGAAGATGGCCATGACGGTGTTGCGCCCAGGACGGAAGCCCATTTGACTTTCCCCAAGGTGACAGTCGAGAGCAGAACGAAGGCGGTTGAGGATCATGCGCATGAACAACTTAAGTGCGGCGCTCTGGATGCACACTCCTCTGTAGTTGGCGGGGTCGTCAGGGGAACCTTTGTTTTTGTACAGCATAATACGGTAGCTGTGCTGCCACTCAGGAATCGGCGGCGCGTCGGCAAGCAGGATCCGGTTGCAGACGTCAAGCAGGAACCCCGTGAGCGCCGTCAGCTTAATCACCGGGGCTGGGAGCTGGTCAGGTCCAACGGCAGCATAGAAGCGGAGTTGCTTGGCGGCGGTGCTCAGCTCGAGCTCGGTGAACGGCGGGAGCTCGTTGGGGTGGGCCAGGGGTTCCGTCAGGGCTGGGTACGTGTAGTCCTGCTCAGCGGCGGGCGGCGTGGGCGGCGCAGGGACGTCCGCCGGTGCTACTGCCAGGCGTGCGGCCGCCAGAGGGCCAAGCGGCGGAGGCGGCGGGGGGCGCCGAGCAGCCGGGACTGGGAGGAATACCACTGGTCGAGCTGCTGCTGCGGTGAGCCAGAGAGCGTCCGCGGCGCCGGCTGCGCGCCGCCGGCGGGCCGTTGGGCGTGACGCAGGCGGGTCCAGGCGTACTTGCCGTGCTGGTCCTTGAGGTGGGCGAAGTACTCGCGGACATGAAGGTCCTCCTGCTCCTTGGTCACCTGCCGGATGGCCGAGTGGTAATCGGCTTTGAGGCGGGCGTAGCGGGCGGGGTCGCGGTTGTCGCGCAGGGCTTGCCGGGCCTGGATGACGGCGGGGAGCCGGTGCAGGCTGGTGAAGCGGGGCGGGCGGCGGGGGGGCAGTAGGGCCCCGGCCGCGGGCAGCTTGTCAGCGAGGTGCCGAAGGGCCGATGCCGGGCCGGCAGCGAACAGCTGGGCGTGGCTGGCCGGGATGTCCAGCGCGTCGACGAACGCCTCTGCGGCGCGCTTGTGGGCGCGTTTTTCAGGGAAGTCCTCCAGAGCGTCGTCAGATTTCTCGAGCAACTGAAGTGTGCGCAAATCAGGTGGTGCCACGTGCTTACGAAAGGGCGAGGGGAATCGCAGGCGGATGCGGGCGGTGACGATGCGATGATCGGAGCGCACCAGGGGGATCACATGCGAGCGAGCAGCTAGTACAGATCCTTGATGACGCTTGCGCATTACAACATAGTCAATGCAGCGTTCAGTGCCAGTTGGCGAGGTGTGTGTGACCAAAGCATCTGGACTATGTGGAAAGCGGTGTTGGCAGTGACCAAATCGCATGTCGTAAGCAAATCAGCAAAAAGTTCGGTGTTGGCATTGGAGACCGTACCGTTGGGGGCGTGCTGACATCCGCCAGTACCCGGTGGTAGCGTGGCGTTGGCGTCCAGCAGCAGAGCGAGGTAGTTGCGACCAGGGATGCCGTTCGCCAGGTTCTCCAGCGCTGCAAAGAAGTCCTTGCGGTCTTGTTCTGGGTGGCCGGAGTGGGGTGCGTAACCAACGCCCACCGTCAGGGCGTAGGTCGAGTGGCCCTCCATCGAATGAAAAGTGGCCACGAGGAGCCGAGCGTTGACCAGCTGGGGTTCGCCCATGTGGCGTACGGCGAGCGGGGAGCAGAGGAGACCGACGCCCCCGTTCCCGGTGCCGTCGCCGCCTCCGTAGTAGAACCGCCAGCCGTCGATGTCGTCAGCAACAAGGGCAGTTGATCCGCGGGCCGATGCAGTGCGCCTGTGTTCTTGGATTCCCAGGATGGCGATATTATTGTCGATGCAGAAACCAATAAGATTGGAGACTCGATGGCACTGACAGTCGTCACTGCGCAGGCAGTGACAGCGGTCAGCGTCGGGCTGGAGCGTGCGGGCGTTGAAGGTGGCGATGACCAAGGGCGCGCGTTGACCGAAAAGGGGGGTGCAGGCGGGGGTGGGGGCGGAGATGGAGCAGGGTGGTGATGGGGGTGGGGGTGGAGGTGGTGGGGTAGGGGGGGCGGGTTGGGGACTTATGCTTTCAATCACCATTTCGATTCTTCCTGCCAACGCGTCGAGGCGACGCCGACGGTTGGCTCGGGTGGCCAGGTAGAATGAGTTTGCGTCTGCACGCATAAGAAATGCGTGCAGTCTGAGGAGGTTTCGGAGGCGGCCGCGCGAGGCGGGGCGAACCTGGCTCACTGCCGACCCGTTGCTCTCTCTCCGACAGCCCGAGGGCTGCGAAGGCAAAGGGGCGGGAAGGGGAGTTAGGCAGATCCCACTGCTAGAGCCGCGGAGCCGCGGGGCCGCGAGCGTCGTCATTGATAGGAGAGAAGGGTTCGCAGCGCGGGCTCCGGCTCAGGTGCAAAGCGAACGAATTTATTAGGGGGACGGCCAAGCCTGGCAGCCATACCTGAGCTGAAGTTGCCCCGGCGGATCCCCACACGTGCTGGGGAGCAGGTGACCGTCGATGCCGGTGGCGATGGCGGTGACGGCGGGGGCCGAGCAGGGGGCTGGGGCGCTGGCACGGCGGTATCCATGGGGGTCGCCGTCATTGGAGGAAGGTCCTGGCCGTTAATGCGGACGATGAAGACGCCATTAAAGAGGCGGGCATAGATGCTGCACCGTAGTTGCGGGTTGGCCTGCTTGGCTGCCCGAGCCTCGTGGACCTCCGGCCGGTTCAAAGCGGCAGCCCGGGCCTCAAGCTGCTCCGGGGTATAGTAATCGTCGATGCTCAGTTGGGTATCGTGGAGGTTCCGGCGGGCCTTCTGCACCTGCAGTTTGTCCTCCTTGCGGTGGAATTCCACCAAGACAGGGGCGGTGGGGCCGCCGAGCCGTCGTGCCGTTTTGATGACGACGCTTTGGGCCACGCCGAGCTTCCCCAGGAAGGGGTCGCCCCGGAGGTAGGTGCCCAGGCGTGCATCGTTGACGTTCGAGGGGACGCCACGTACCACAATACTGCATGAGCGAATGGGTTCGTGCATAGCATCCCTTGTGCTGGCCTTGACGGCTGTTTTGATTTCGTTGATGAGCTCCGTAGGGTTCTGAAGCGTGGCGGCATAGGTGGTCTTGGCAGGAGTTATGGAGGCGGCAAGTTGTTGCTGGAGCTGGTGGAGGAGCTGCTGCTGCTGCTGCAGCCCTGCTGCAATGTGGGTGATGGCAGAGTGGATGGAGGTGTCGGCGTGTGAGGAATGGGCGTGGTGGGTGGCGAGGTGGTTGTGGACAGGGTTGAGGGCAGCGTTGAGGAGGGGAGGGAGGCGATCGAAGCACGTATTGGCGACTTGCTTGGCGGTGATGTTGATGGCGGCCGCAACAGTGGGGTCGGCTCCCAGGTCCAGAGAGGCCATGACAAAGCGCTCAAGGGCGCTGTCGGAAAGACGGGAGCACGTCCACCAGACTGCGAGGCAGAGGTCAGTGTCGTCGGGGTCGTCGTGGAGAAAGTCCGACAGGTGGGTAACCT
Organism: Mesostigma viride; assembly: GCA_009746045.1. Classification (NCBI taxonomy): domain Eukaryota; kingdom Viridiplantae; phylum Streptophyta; class Mesostigmatophyceae; order Mesostigmatales; family Mesostigmataceae; genus Mesostigma; species Mesostigma viride. The sequence continues at coordinate 968,023 of RPFO01000819.1, forward strand.
GTTGGTTGCAGTCCCGGATCTCGCACTTTTTCTCGGCAGCCAGGTGCAGGATGGTGAGGGCGGCAGCTCGGGACAGGCGCATGATGGCGTTAAGGCCTGGCCATTTGCCAGGTAAATATATAATACGCCGTATAATGGAACACTGCTCCACATTAGCCGGCCACAAATTGATGCGCCGGATCTCACGTGAGCGCCACCGACGAGCACACTGTCGCGACCCAAACGTCTCTAGATACTCACTAGCCCGAGGGGGAGGATGACCACGGGAGTCCAGGCCCTGGCCCGGGAGAGGCACTGGGCGGCGGGCAAACAGGATGGGCTGCAGGTGCACCGCACCGTACATAGCACCGGGCGCGGCAGGGTACTCGACCGTAAGGGCATCCGAAGCCATGATGCCCAGAGGCGGAGGGTAAGCCCACTGGTAACCACCGTAGGTGTCCAAGTCGTTATGACGCCTCGCCCAGCGATAGAGGACGCGACGAACCAGGATCTCACCCTGGAAGAGAGGATCAGCTACAATAACCATGTCAAACGGAGGCCGATCAGTATCAATGGGTAGGTTACGGTCCCGTGGCGCCCGACACACCTGGGAAAACCCATAGGACATGGGTGAAATGGACAGCTCCCGAGCGACACGCGGGAGGTCACACTGTCGGCACGCAAGCGCTGACATACCATATCCGGGAACGGGCGAATCTCGCGACTCCGGCGAAAAATGCACCACGGAGGGGGCACGTTCCCGGTCGCCCTGGGACAACTCCCGTAGGGAGTCGGCAGCGCGGAGAGCGCGCTGATCAACACCGCTGGTCCTAACAACCGTAGCCAGCGAGCGAGGGGCCGAAGGTGCAGGAGTCGAAACAGGGGTAGGATCCTGCACAGGCGCAGAGGGAGCCGGCACCGCAAGAGGCCGCGACGGACCTGCAACCGCGGCTGACGACATGGCGCCTCCGCTGGAGGCGCACCCTCGGGCCACATGTTGAAAATTGGGCCCGTAGGGACAGGCACCTTACCATAAAACTGACTGCCATCAAGACTCCAGTCCGGCACTGGAATCCTCTGAGGGGGACCCCCTCCCGTCTGAGGGGGACCCCCTCCTGGGCAGCCCACTCGTGTCGCCAAAGAAGCCCCGCAACGGCTGCGACGGAGCTTGGGAAGGCCCGGAAGCAGCGACGGCGGGCGAAATCGCCGCGGCAGGAGACTCACGCGGAGGCACAGGTAAGGCGACCCCAGGCGCGGAGACAGCAGGAGGCGTAGGAGCCGCAGCAGCAGACGAAACCGCAGCGATCGAGGGCTCGCCCTGGGGCGCAGGCGAAGCCGCAGTCGCCGAGACAACACGGGAGGGGTAGGTGAAGCAGCAGCAACAGGCGCCACACCAGGCGCAACGGCAGCGGGCGACTGAGACGCCATGAATGCCCCCAATGCCGGGGCTAAGGACTGGATCTAGGCCTGCATTGCAGACACGGTAGCCGCAAGATTGGCAGAATCTGGACCCACGTACGTCCGGAGGGATAGGAGACGGCTCCACCGACACGCGTCTCGTCGACGCCGACGATGACGGAACAGGGGAAGGCGCCGACACTGAGGAGGAGTGGTAGGCAGTACCAAAGGTGACCTTAGTACCGATAGCAGCAACGAACTGCTGCCAAAAATCTGAGGTAAATAATTAATCTTTGTCAGAAATAAAATGTCTACTCAAGCCATGGTATCTATAAACATTATTGCATGAGGTATAGGCGGGCACAATCGCGTGCAGTGAGGTCAAGGGGACAAGGCACGAGATGGCACATACGCGTAAAACGATCTACAAACACAAGAATCTGAGCATTACACTTATCATTCTTTCTGCCAGGTCCTACAAAATCCATCATAAGGGAATCCCATGGCATGATGGGATCAGGAAGGGTCCTAGGCTCGGCTATCTGCCCTACGTTGCTAGGTTTCATTTCCTGACAGGATTGGCAGGTCCTAACATATTCATCTACATCCTTTAAAAGGGAGGGCCAGTAGTAGGAACGGGTTACTAAATCCCGTACCCGTTTACCGCCCTGGTGAGCAGCTAAATCATGCAACTCAAAAAGCAATGAGGAGCGACAGATATGAGGGACATAAAGGCGCCATTGAGGGGGAGAATGTGTCAACTGCGCATATAAAAATCCACCTACAAACTTACAGGGGTATTTACCTAACTGTTGGGGATGGGAGGCAATAGCAGCTAAAGCTTCCGGCTCAGTGGCCGTAAATCTACTGATAAAGCGTTCGAGATCAGAGGTAGGCATAGTTAGGTTAATATTGTGCGGAAACCTTTTTGCCACTTGGGCTTCTCAGGTTCCGCACAATATTACCGGCGATAACCACTCGCCGGACACTCAAGTTCACGACGTCGTGTCCGGCGAGTGGTTATCGCCGGTAATATTGTGCGGAACCTGAGAAGCCCAAGTGGCAAAAAGGTTTCCGCACAATATCAACCTAACTAAAACCTAGCCTCTTGGGGCGAGGACGAATCACTAGGCTCGGAACACCCGTAGATATGAATATGATCGAATATGAGCGCCGGTCCGCGCGAATATCGATATGAATATGGTTGAATATGAGCATCTCCTTGGTGCGCATATGATTAGAGCCTGGTGCCAAATCGGAACGACTTATTCCCCCAAATAATCCGCTTCCGAGTGGATTCGAACCTGCGCCCCGTAAGGATCCAGGTCTTAGTTAGGTTAATATTGTGCGGAAACCTTTTTGCCACTTGGGCTTCTCAGGTTCCGCACAATATTACCGGCGATAACCACTCGCCGGACACTCAAGTTCACAACGTTGTAACAGCAGGGATAGAAGGAACAGGATGAGGTTGAGGCCTAGCAGCATTATCAGGAAGTCAGGACCTAATTGAGGGGTGAGCCAAGGTTGCAGGAGGGGCAGGGGCCTGGTTCATACTGAAAGAAGGGTCTTCACTAAATCTGACACGCATACGTTGCTCAAAGGTAGGAGGGGTGACAGAGGAACGACGACGATTGTTATTATTATGATTATTATTACGATTATTATTGTTGGCATTATTAGAATTATTAGTGGTAGGTATAGGTGACATCTCTCCACCCACTAGATCCATGTTCAGTTTGAGGAAGGTTGCAATAAGGAAAAGGACAAAGCCCTAATTCAAGGCAAGGAAAGCAAAAAGGAAAAACTTTTAATGTCCTAAGAAAGGAAAACAAGTAAAATCAATCCTTTTTAACAACAGTAATGGATAGGGAGCCAAACTCTAAGGTGAGAGGAGTATCTAGATACACTAGAGGAGGATGACACCGTAGGACGAGGGGGAGATATGGAGGTGGTGTAACCAAAACAAGGCTATCTACCGAAGGGCGAGCAAGAGGAGCAGGACGAGAATGGAGGCCCACATCTGATTCACTATGAGTTAAAAGGTAGGTCTGAGCTTCTTCAAAGGACATAAACTTCTTATATTTGGGGACAGTATATGTACGCGACTAAACGAACTTCCTAGCATCGGCCCACGATAAGAAAATAGATGCCCATTGAGGGGTAATAACTACGTAGTACTTATTTTGCTAAGCTATTATTACTAGTCGAATGAGAAGGAAAAGAACGTCTTGGGGGTACAGCACCAGAGGTAGGGGCTGCAGGCAGGGTAGAAGTATAGTGACAGGGGGAGGACGTATTGGCTCACTGGCCCGTTGCTGGGCAGCCCTAACCTTAGGGGTATCAGTAGGGTTACCTTGTACATTGAAGGCAGGGGTAGGGGACGACCGATCAGGTTTCATAGGCAATAGTAGGCACTGATATGGGAGTCGTTGAAAGATGGCGCCGAATGGTCGGTCGATGACCAACGCCGTAGCC
>RPFO01000819.1:974107-999107 GCA_009746045.1 Mesostigma viride
GAAGGAAGGAAGGAAAGGGAGGAAGGAAGGAAGGAAGGAAGGAAGGAAGGAAGGAAGGAAGGAAGGAAGGAAGGAAGGAGGAAGGGAAGGAAGGAAGGAAGGAGGAAGGAAGGAAGGAAGAAGGAAGGAAGGAAGGAAGGAAGGAAGGAAGGAAGGAAGGAAGGAAGGAAGGAAGGAAGGAGGAAGGAAGGGAGGAAGGAAGGAAGGAAGGAAGGAAGGAAGGAAGGAAGGAAGGAAGGAAGGAAGGAAGGAAGGAAGGAAGGAAGGAAGGAAGGAAGGAAGGAAAGGAAGGAAGGAAGGAAGGAAGGAAGGAAGGAAGGAAGGAAGGAAGGAAGGAAGAAGGAAGGAAGGAAGGAAGGAAGGAAGGAAGGAAGGAAGGAAGGAAGGAAGGAAGGAAGGAAGGAAGGAAGGAAGGAAGGAAGGGAAGGAAGGAAGGAAGGAAGGAAGAAGAAGGAAGGAAGGAAGGAAGGAAGGAAGGAAGGAAGGAAGGAAGGAAGGAAGGAAGGAAGGAAGGAAGGAAGGAAGGAAGGAAGGAAGGAAGGAAGGAAGGAAGGAAGGAAGGAAGGAAGGAAGGAAGGAAGGAAGGAAGGAAGGAAGGAAGGAAGGAAGGAAGGAAGGAAGGAAGGAAGGAAAGGAAGGAAGGAAGGAAGGAAGGAAGGAAGGAAGGAAGGAAGGAAGAAGGAAGGAAGGAAGAGGAAGGAAGGAAGGAAGGAAGGAAGGAAGGAAGGAAGGAAGGAAGGAAGGAAGGAAGGAAGGAAGGAAGGAAGGAAGGAAGGAAGGAAGGAAGGAAGGAAGGAAGGAAGGAAGGAAGGAAGGAAGGAAGGAAGGAAGGAAGGAAGGAAGGAAGGAAGGAAGGAGGGAAGGAAAGGAAGGAAGGAAGGAAGGAAGGAAGGAAGGAAGGAAGGAAGGAAGGAGAAGGAAGGAAGGAAGGAAGGAAGGAAGGAAGGAAGGAAGGAAGGAAGGAAGGAAGGAAGGAAGGAAGGAAGGAAGGAAGGAATTGCTGAGCTTCGCTCATTTTATATATGACGCGTGGACGGGCTCAAAGGGGACCGACCTGCCGTAGGTAGCGTAAGACTAGCGCTTGTCACGAGGGTACTGCACCGGCCGGCCCTTTTTGTGCCTAGGCTGAGTGTGGTTCCGGAGTGCAGGCCTAGGTAGCTTCTAACGTACGTCACTAGACCTTGTTACCTGCGCCAGCCGCCAGGCGTGGCGCAACTGTGATTGGCAGTCAGTACACCTTGTACCTGCGCCAGCCGGCAGGCCTGCGTGGCGCAATGTGAATGATAGTCAGTACTTAGAGTGGTGTAGGGGACGTAGGGAGGCCTCTTTTCAGCTTCGCAACTTGATCCCAGCATTTGCTGGCAAGGTCGGCTGGCCGCTATGGCGGCTGCGCTGAATGTAAGACGATGCTATCGGCCTCTCCGGGCGTGGAGAGGCCTGGAATAAAATTCTTTATGTTCGCCACCCACCGTTACAGGCCACGGTAATGGTTGTTGGGTGGGGGGCTCTACGTTTTGAGTAAAATGGTGTGATTTCCGGCGCTGGGCCCACTGACGATTCCCCTCTACCCCTGGGTGCGGCAAGCGGCTTCCTGACACTGGGGAAGCTGCGATTTTAGTCGGACAACGTCAGGGAAGGAGCCATACAGGCCAGGGCCAGCGGCTACGGTGGAAAGAATCACAGGTGGAGGCGAATCTGCCTTAAACGTGGAGATGGCTAGCGCGGGGTGCCAGGGTAGCCCATAACTGCCAGGAGCCTGACAGCGGACCCGATCTTTCGGCCTGTGGCCAGACGGGAGTTTCGGGGAGGATGCGGGGCTGGAGCGAATCTTGGTGGGAGGAGCGCGCTCTTCATCATTGCCCAGTTTTTCAGCAAAGAATGTTCGCCTGGCGGGGCTGAAATTCTTGCTGTTTTATCGCCTTGTTTTTATCCTGTATGATGCATTATAGGAAAAGCGATAAAGAGTTCGGTTCAGCCAGGGGGGCATATCTATGCCATAAAAAATTTCCTACAACAACACAAGCCCTGGTCAGGGCCTTGGCTAAGCAGTTTCCAAGCCAAGGCCTTGGTAGGGTAGAGGGCCTATCGCCACAAAGGTTTCAATGCCGGGAAATCCCAGCCTCGGGGGTGGGGCTGGTGATGGGTCCTGGGCTTGTGAGAGACGGTCCGGGGGCGTAAGGCCTAATGAGCAGCCGCTGGAAACCGCCCCCCTAACGGGGGGAACGACATGGGTGCCGCCCTGCGTCCGCCGGGAAACCGTAGCGGCCACACGGGGGCGGCAGTACAGCCGTGGCAGCGTGCAGGGGGGGGCCATGGGCGGAAAGAAAATCGGCACCAAGGTTGGCGACAGCCTTGGTGGCCAAGAAGGAGGTGTGGGGGCAACACCTTGTGTTCGAGTATGCTGGGCCCCCAGCATGGTGCTACAATAACCAACTTGATAATGATGTGCACTGAGTTTGAAGGTGTGGTATAGGCTGTCCGTATAAAGCCTAGCACACAAAAATGTAAAATAAATGTTTCTCTTGGTGGGAAGGAACTCCAATGGACCAAAAACAAGAAATGTATTTGCTGAGCTTCGCTCATTTTATATATGACGCGTGGACGGGCTCAAAGGGGACCGACCTGCCGTAGGTAGCGTAAGACTAGCGCTTGTCACGAGGGTACTGCACCGGCCGGCCCTTTTTGTGCCTAGGCTGAGTGTGGTTCCGGAGTGCAGGCCTAGGTAGCTTCTAACGTACGTCACTAGACCTTGTTACCTGCGCCAGCCGCCAGGCGTGGCGCAACTGTGATTGGCAGTCAGTACACCTTGTACCTGCGCCAGCCGGCAGGCCTGCGTGGCGCAATGTGAATGATAGTCAGTACTTAGAGTGGTGTAGGGGACGTAGGGAGGCCTCTTTTCAGCTCCCACCCACCCACCCACGCTGCTAAGAGGGGCAACACCTTGTGTTCGAGTATGCTGGGCCCCCAGCATGGTGCTACAATAACCAACTTGATAATGATGTGCACTGAGTTTGAAGGTGTGGTATAGGCTGTCCGTATAAAGCCTAGCACACAAAAATGTAAAATAAATGTTTCTCTTGGTGGGAAGGAACTCCAATGGACCAAAAACAAGAAATGTATGGAAGGAAGGAAGGAAGGAAGGAAGGAAGGAAGGAAGGAAGGAAGGAAGGAAGGAAGGAAGGAAGGAAGGAAGGAAGAAGGAAGGAAGGAAGGAAGGAAGGAAGGAAGGAAGGAAGGAAGGAAGGAAGGAAGGAAGGAAGGAAGGAAGGAAGGAAGGAAGGAAGGAAGGAAGGAAGGAAGGAAGGAAGGAAGGAAGGAAGGAAGGAAGGAAGGAAGGAAGGAAGGAAGGAAGGAAGGAAGGAAGGAAGGAAGGAAGGAAGGAAGGAAGGAAGGAAGGAAGGAAGGAAGGAAGGAAGGAAGGAAGGAAGGAAGGAAGGAAGGAAGGAAGGAAGGAAGGAAGGAAGGAAGGAAGGAAGGAAGGAAGGAAGGAAGGAAGGAAGGAAGGAAGGAAGGAAGGAAGGAAGGAAGGAAGGAAGGAAGGAAGGAAGGAAGGAAGGAAGGAAGGAAGGAAGGAAGGAAGGAAGGAAGGAAGGAAGGAAGGAAGGAAGGAAGGGAGAAAGGAAGGAAGGAAGGAAGGAAGGAAGGAAGGAAGGAAGGAAGGAAGGAAGGAAGGAAGGAAGGAAGGAAGGAAGGAAGGAAGGAAGGAAGGAAGGAAGGAAGGTCGGTTGTTGGATACTTGTTCTTGGTCAGTTGTGGGGTAGCAGTTCCTTGCGGGATACGTACACGTTCTTGGTCGTGGGTTACTTGTTCCTGGTTGTGGGATATTTGTTCCTGGTTGTGAGATGTGTTCTTGGTTGTGGGATACTTGTTCCTGGTTGTGGGATACTTGTTCCTGGTTGTTGGATACTTGTTGTTGGTGGTGGGATACGTTCCTGGTTGTGAGATGTGTTCATGCATGGTTGTGGGATACTTGTTATACTGGTTGTGGGGTAGGCGTTCCTGGTTGTGGGATACACGTTCGTGGTTGTGGGATACTTGTTCTTGGTCGTGGGATCGATACTTGTTCTCGGTTGTGGGATACTTGTTCCTGGTAGTGGGATAGCAGTTCTTGGTTGTGGGATGTGTTCCTGGTTGTGGGATACTTGTTCATGCATGGTTGTGGGGTAGCAGTTCTCGGTTAACCAATTGTGGGATACACGTTCCTTGTTGTGGGATGCACGTTCCTGGTTGTGGAATAGCAGTTCCTGGTTGTGGGATACTTGTTCCTGGTTGTGGGATACTTGTTCCTGGTTGTGGAATATTTGATCCTGGTGGTGAGATACACGTTCCTCGTTGTGGGATGTGTTCATGGTTGTAGGATACTTGTTCATGGTTGTGGGGTAGCAGTTCCTGGTTGTGGGATACACGTTCCTGGTTGTGGGATACTTGTTCCTGGTTGTGGGATGTGTTCTTGGTTGTGGGATACTTGTTCATGCATGGTTGTGGGGTAGCAGTTCTTGGTTGTGGGATACACGTTCCTTGTTGTGGGATGCACGTTCCTGGTTGTGGAATAGCAGTTCCTGGTTGTGGGATACTTGTTCCTGGTTGTGGGATACTTGTTCCTGGTTGTGGAATATTTGATCCTGGTGGTGAGATACACGTTCCTCGTTGTGGGATGTGTTCATGGTTGTAGGATACTTGTTCCTGGTTGTGGGGTAGCAGTTCCTGGTTGTGGGATACACGTTCCTGGTTGTGGGATACTTGTTCTTGGTCGTGGGATACTTGTTCCTGGTTGTGAGATGTGTTCCTGGTTGTGGGATACTTGTTCGTGGTTGTGGGATACTTGTTTCTGGTTGTGGGATACTTGTTCCTGGTTGTGGGATACTTGTTCCTGGTTGTGGGATACTTGTTCTTGGTGGTGGGATACGTTCCTGGTTGTGAGATGTGTTCCTGGTTGTGGGATACTTGTTCCTGGTTGTGGGGTAGGCGTTCCTGGTTGTGGGATACACGTTCGTGGTTGTGGGATACTTGTTCTTGGTCGTGGGATACTTGTTCTCGGTTGTGGGATACTTTGTTCCTGGTTGTGGGATACTTGTTCCTTGTTGTTGGATACTTGTTCTTGGTGGTGGGATACGTTCCTGGTTGTGGGATGCACGTTCCTGGTTGTGGGATACTTGTTCCTGGTTGTGGGGTAGCCGTTCGTGGTTGTGGGATACACGTTCGTGGTTGTGGAATATACTTGCTCGTGGTGGTGGGATACTTGTTCCTGGTTGTGGGATACTTGTTCGTGGTTGTGGGATACTTGTTCCTGGTTGTGGGATACTTGTTCGTGGTTGTGGGATGCATGTTCTTGGTTGTGGGATAGTCGAGCGTGACCAGTTGTGGGATGTGTTCCTGGTTGTGGGGTACTTGTTTCTGGTGGTGGGAAGCACGTTCCTGGCTGTGGGATACACGTTCCTGGTTGTGGGATGCACGTTCCTGGTTGCTGGATAGTCGTTCCTGGTTGTGACATGCCCTCGTTGGCTAGCTTGTGGCTGCATGCTCCATCTCAGGGATATATGTTACACGAGCTAGACAATGTGTGTGTGTTACATATGCTCCCAACGGAAATGTGTAATTCTAGTCGCTCTACACGTAATTAATTAATTAGAAACATAACTCCGTTGGGAGTACATGTAGCACATATCCCTGAGAAGGGGCATATGGCTTTTAATACATTCGGGGCTACTTCCTGCAAGGGTGGGAATGTAAGCTACCCTTGCTCTAGGTGCACCAGGGCACCTGCACCCTCATGAGCTTTCACACTATGCCCAGCTAAGGGGGAGTATGTCATGTGGGGGAAGATCATCATGGCTAGACAAGAGCTAGGGCATGGCTTCTCGACCCTCCTGACGGCTGCGCTCGGCAATGAAAATACGTCTGCAGCTCCGGCTGCAGCTTCGCCCTCAGGTCCGGCAGGCAATGATGACACTAGTCGCGCACTGGTGGTCGTCCAGCACCCTCCCGGGCTTCCTGCCTCGCCCTCAGCCTCGCCTGAGCCAAAACGCAGCCGCCCAACCGAGCCGAGCTGGTCTGAGCGCGACTTTGACGTTGACGGGTTATTTTCCACCTTCGACGAAGCCAGACCCAGCTATTTGGACATGCCACCCATCAAGATACCGGAGCTCGTGTTTTATGGGTCATACGCCTCCCTTTTCGACCTGTGCAAGCGCCTTCAAAGCCATAGCCGCCTCCGCACTGGACCTGACGGCCGGTTTTCAATCCGACAACATGCACTAGGAACTCGGCTTTGAGAATGGGTGAGAAATGGTGAGAAAAAGGGTGAGAAAGGTGAGAAAAAGGGTGAGAAATGGGTGAGAATGGGTGAGAAAGGTGAGAAAAAAGGGTGAGAATGGGGTGAGAATGGGTGAGAAAACATGTTTCTCACCCGGGTGAGATTGCCCCAAAAAGGTGAAAAAAGGGGAAAAACGTGAGAAAAATCTCAAAAAACAGGACGTGAGAAAAGTGAGAAAAACGGAAGGTGTGAAACGTGAGAAAAGTGAGAAAAGTGAGAAAATCAGGACGTGAGAAAAGTGAGAAAAACAGGACGTGAGAAAATTGAGAAAACACAGCGCTGAGAAACACACCCATAATGCAATATGGTGGCAGCCGCACTGTTCAAAACAGCACGAACAATCAAAATCTTTTCATTATAATGTTAAAATAATAAATGTTTATAGCCGTCAAGAACCCATTAAATCATACCAGCCATTCAGCGGCGGTTCTGAAGATGTAACCATTGATCATTTAATGAATCATCTATACAAATTTAGCTAGCCGCGCCCGATTGCAGCTGTGGCATGCCTTTGGCATGAAGGAGACTGGGGGTCTCTGCCCTTTCTCCTGTAGTGCACACACAGGGATTAAAAGCACTTCGGTGCTCCGTGACTCCCCAACGGGAGCACGAGTTTAATTAATTAATTAATTAATCTATACAAAACTGTTATGGCTTTATGACACATCCGTCATTGCCTTTCATCAAATACGATGACAGCTGGTTAACCAATCTGGTCGCTTGCTAGGGCATCATGCTGACCGCTCCCATTTCATTCTCGTGGTGCCTGCATGAATCCAAGCAAACCGCGACACAATATGCAAGAGAGAAAAAAGATATCAGATCCTTGACATAGACATCACCATTCTACAAGGAAGAGCTCACCAGCACCTAACGGTCCATGCAGCAAATGTGTAGAACACGATTTATGACCCAACACTCACTCTTATGGCAAAGCAGCCCATACACATGAATCACACCATGCGCCAGATGTCACACGAGCAAGCCACAACGTTGTCGTCGGATCAGAAAGCAACAAACGTGAAAACGCTAGCGGCCCAAATCTGAGATTCCGCGGAACACAGAAAATAAGAAAGCTCAGAAGCTACCAGCAAGGGATCGAACATAGGACCTTTGGCATGATTTCGCGGCTGTGTGAGTCTCCTGATCCGAAGGCATCTCACTTATAATTAACGTCTCGAAACAGCCAAACTGCGAAAAATCTCTTACCGGAGAGAGTTGCCAATATCAAGGAGACAACCAGCGCAGGCCAGAAATCGGGAGAATCCGGACCATGGTAGCTCGAGCCTGCCGTTATCTTGTCCGCGTTTTCGAGTCGTGCAGGATTATGAATATGAATGGAGATGGAAATGTGTAGCCTTGTGCATTGAAATTATGGCTGGCTGACGTGAAGAGCGACTACATGACCTAGACGATGGGGCCGGAAACAGCTTGCTTGATTGTGTTTCATCGTGGGCAACGAGTCCAACGACTACTTTCTCTGGGCGGCAAACTGCGGCAAATTGAACGCAAACCTCATCATGAAATCTTGACCGTCGAAATGTAACGATCCGACGACTTATGCAGTATGCCGCGTAATTTTCTGTTGCGGGAGAGCCGTTGGGCCGGTTCCCGACGCGGGCGACCAGTGGTTTGCATTAAGTTAACTTACCTGAAGTTCTCCAACAGAAGTGACCCAAGCCGCATGATGGCACTCATCGACGGCCTCAGTCTATTGACGCGTCGGCCCGATTTTGGCGGCACCCAATTTGACCCCAACGGCACCTACCGACAAAGGGCATACGTACGTTTCACGCGCACCACGACCTTCGAGCTCTGCTATGGCGGTGGTGCCGTGGGGCCCGCATCAGACTGCGGGCCCTTATCTGCTATGGCGGTGCTGCCGTTGGGCCCGCATCAGAATTCAGGCCCTTTATGCAGGCGGGCCCTTAATGCATGTTACTTTTTTATTCTTCTGCATACAAATATGAAGCAATGAGGTCGTGTCCTCCGGATTTTTGCATTTGCACCGTGTGCAGTTCTTGGACGTTTGGAAACATGCATGATGGCACTGATGTGGCTAATGTAATGACTGAATCAAGCTAGACCGTTTCAGTGGTTTTTCATTTGCGGGTATTTCCTCGTAAATGGTGGGAAAGCGATCGCAGCAATGGTTCTCACCACTAGACACTCCCGGCCAGTGAAGCTCGAAAAACACGCCCTGATCAAGCAAGCTGTTTCCGGCCCCACTGTATAGGTCATCTTACAGTCGCTCTTTGCGTAAGCCAGCCATAATTTCAATGAACAAGGCTACACATTTGCATACTCTTTTCTTGGTTATCGGTGTGCCTTTGTTTGGATGCAGGGGGGATCGCTGTGCTGACACAACGCGTTCAACGTGCTGGGAATCAACAATCCTGACGTCCCAAGGTGTACTGGAGGGGCGGGGACCTGATGATCAACCACAAGATGTGGACGCCCCCTGCGGGCTAGAATAGCCCTAGCTTGTAATCATTGGTAGTCTCTGCCGCCATGGCAGCCATGCCTAGAATGTTTGCCTAGCTGAGCCACTATACCTAGTCACGTGCACCGCTAACACACGGTACACAACCAGCCATAGCCTTAGCTTAGTCCTTGTACAACCATGCTACGTCATGGCTATGCTCAGATTACTTGCCCATGCACCCGTTATGATATGCTCACATGGGTCTTATTGCACCCACAGATTGCCGGATCGTTTATCGGGTCCAATAGCAGCTGCGACATGCCTTTGGCATGAAGGAGAAAGGGGGTCTGTGCCCTTCCTGTTGTGCACACACAGGAATTAAAAGCACTTCGGTGCTCCGTGACCCAACGGGAGCACGAGTTTAATTAATCATGTAATTAATTAATTAGTGGTGCTGAGTTTATTTTCACATCAATGACTTAATGAAATAAAGCTCATGATTTTTCTCGTGTTATACTCTTGGTGAGAAATTTCTCACCAATTTGACTCATGATTTTTCTTGTGTTATACTCTTGGTGAGAAATTTCTCACTTTTCTCACTTTTCTCACTTTTTCTCACTTTTTCTCACCCATTCTCACCTTTTTTCTCACTTTAGGGTTTTTTCTCACCCCAATCTCACCAAAACCCCCTTTTTCTCACCAAAATCTCACCCTGGTGAGATTTTTTTGCTAGTGTTTGCGGGAAGAAATTGAGATTTTTCTCAATTTTCTCAAAAAATTCTCACAAAGGGTGAGAAAATTGAGGGTTTTGAGAAAATTCTCAGAATCTGAGTTCCTAGTGTGCTGAGAACCTGGCCCGCTGGTCTCGCCCCCGTCTTCAGCTCGCCGCCCTCTTTTCCATCCTTCAGCGCCGTGTCACGGACCTCTGGACCCCCTCCCCCTTGACCGAATCCACCTTCCTCCTCCACCTCCAAGAAACCATCTCACAGCACGTGACGCCCCTAGCTGCAGATGTGGCAGCTGTGGGTCGCACGCTGGCTGCTGAGCTCCCCACCATCCCCACCGCCACCGCCACCCTCCTCGCCTCCACCCCGGCACCCCCCCCCCCCTCTGCCTCCACCGACTCCATCACCGCCCAGCTCCGCGACATTGACCAACGTCTTAAGGATAATGCCAATTCGCTATCGAGGTCCTGCAGAACACCGCGGGCCTCACCGCCCAGGCGGTGAAGGACATTGCCGCCAAGCCAGCCTCTGCTGGCCTGGCCGGCGATGCTCCTCCCATCACGACCTGGGCGGACATGCTTATTAAGCAGCACACCACCTCCACCACCGACCTCCGCCGTCGCAGCCCAGCTCCAGCGGCAGACGCTTGACCTCCGCGAGGAGGCCGAGCTTGCCAAGCGCAGCCTTAACGTCTGTCAGAGGTGAATTTCACCCTGTGTGCCCAACTGCCTGTTTACATTTGTAGTGTCTGGCCATCATGTTGTAAACGGAGGTATTAGGGTTGCGTCCCTAACAATCGCACCCGCCTGCCGTCTTTCTGGCCGATAATTAAATAGGCTTGGTAGGGCCCGCCGTGAGCTTTCCGGCACGTACAACTTACAGCACTGAATATAGTGCAGTATAGCAAAAGTTATGTAGTGCCGAAGTTGTAATTCCGGCACAATACTTTGCGTACCTTAGGTGCCGACGGTGTACTATCCTCGGCCGAATATTCCGTGTTGGATATTTCGATGACTGAATCCAGTTCTAGATGCATTGTATGCCGTGTTAGTTGCTTGACATCTGGCGTTCTCCTAATCGTCAATTGTATAATCGACAGCTGGCAACTTGTGCAGAATATTCTAGAACGTGCACCGCTGCCCCAATGTGCCTTGATAAGGAAGTGACACACCTTCGTTGCACTTACCTTGCAGTCCGAGCCCAGTGTGGCTATGGATGCTATGGTCCCCACCCGGGAACCGCACCATGGCTTTGGCGGTGAAACAGTGGCAGTCCGTAACCTAAATATGCAAGGAATAAACTGTCTATCAATTTTCTCAATCAGTCTTGACGACCAAGGAATTAAATGAAAATTTCTGACACAAAGCCACGGTGCGGTTCCCGGGTGCATGGGGACCATAGCATCCATAGCCACACTGGGCTCGGACTGCAAGGTAAGTGCAACGAAGGTGTGTCACTTCCTTATCAAGGCACATTGGGGCAGCGGTGCACGTTCTAGAATATTCTGCACAAGTTGCCAGCTGTCGATTATACAATTGACGATTAGGAGAACGCCAGATGTCAAGCAACTAACACGGCATACAATGCATCTAGAACTGGATTCAGTCATCGAAATATCCAACACGGAATATTCGGCCGAGGATAGTACACCGTCGGCACCTAAGGTACGCAAAGTATTGTGCCGGAATCACAACTTCGGCACTACTACATAACTTTTGCTATATACTGCACTATATTCAGTGCTGTAAGTTGTGCCGGAAAGCTCACGGCGGGCCCTACCAAGCCTATTTAATTATCGGCCAGAAAGACGGCAGGCGGGTGCGATTGTTAGGGACGCAACCCTAATACCTCCGTTTACAACATGATGGCCAGACACTACAAATGTAAACAGGCAGTTGGGCACACAGGGTGAAATTCACCTCTGACACCCCCCTTGCACAATGCCTAAAGTGAAGACACTACGCAGGTAGGGCAAACAGTCTCTCCCCCCTCAATTCAGGCAAGGGCCTAAAAGCTAGGTAGGGCAGCCAGGTATAAACATACTCTGACAACGTCATTGTCAAGAACCTCGACATGGAGGAAGGTGAGAATTCCGAGAAGCTTGCACATGCGTTTGACAGAGAAATTCTTAGTCGCATGGGCCTAACTGGTGAGATCGACCTGGTCGCCCACCGCCTTCCCCGCGCGCGGGGTAAGGCAGGGCCGCCCCCGCTCCTTCTCACCTTTAAGACCCCGGCGGACAAGATTTCTTTTCTCCGACGCCGCAAGCGGCTCGAGAAGACTCTCTTCACCCTTGACGACGACTTGACCCTGCCGCAGCAACAACGGCGACGGGAGCTATGGCCGACCTACCTCCAGCTCCGGCAGACCAAGGCGGGGCAGCCGGTGTACTGGAAGGGGGCGGCAATCTACGTCGGCCACAAGCCCTGGCAGGCGACCCCCGCGGCCGGCCCCAACGACTCCAGACGCCCCAGCTTAGGGGAATACAGCAGTAGTAGTAGTGTAGAATAGATAGACCGTGGCCATGTACATGTACGCCTCCTAGAGGCACTATCCTAGGTAAGCCACGCGCTTTATTTAATCATGTACATGTGTGCCTATGATGTGCCACACCCCCAGATGATGCCTAGTTTTATTTAGTTATGCTGTGCCCATGCAGAGAGCTGCTCTCTGCCTGAGATGCCACGCTCTAGCTTTAATTGTATAGCTATGATGATCTTCCCCCCCGTGCCAGGATCCCCCCCTCAGGCGGGTTGAACCTGAGACAGCATGGTGGTGCCGGTGCCCTGGTGCACCTAGAGCAAGTACGTGTCGTTTACATTCCCACCCTTGCAGGAAGTAGCTTAGAATGTATTATAGGCCATATGTCGCGTCTGCGTGCCACAATCTCCGGCGCCACCATGGCGGCTGGCCACTCAGCTTAATTTGGTAAAACCCAAATGAGCTGAGCTGATGTGCCTGCCTTAACTGCATGCCCTGTGGGGTGGGCGAGGACCTGTCCCATGATTAAAGAAAGGAGGTGTCTCAGCCGAGGACAAGGAACTGTCCCTCGTGCCTGATAACCACCTTATTGCCTCCCCTGCTATAGAATAATGCTTTCAAAACACATACTTTGCACAGTCTGATGATGAAGCCGCACATGCGGAGTTTATTGAGAAAGTTTATACAATTACAACACGTTGATAGTCTCAATGTCGATGCACTCCATGCTCACGAGCCCGCAGTTAGGCAGCGCTCCATGACATGCTACCGGCCTTGCTCCCAAGGAAAGGGAGAAACACGAAGGCCACTAACGAGAGACTCGAAGAGACTACACGCTGCGTGAGAGTCCTCTTCGACTATGAACCAAACCATTCGTCATGCCACACGCATGACACACGCCACACTTGTCAGTCCAGCCAGGAATGCCAAAACTATCTTGCTGCCTGAACCATGCGAATAGAAACCGCATTCCAGTTGCCGTCCTGGCTTTCTACCACACATGCCAACAAAAGCAGGAAGGCATCCCGACAAATCTAAATTGCTACCCTGTTGCCGATCTCATCTCCTAGAGGCTCCGGCATTTCTGTCCCTGGGAATGTCCGACATTGAGTCACGTCCAGCAAGGTCGAAGCATAATATCCTTCAGACAATCTGCACGCTCACACCTTGCGTGTGAGTGGCCCAGCAAACATTGCGTCTAATCGTTCCTTTCTAGAAGAAATCCCTTTTTAGGGCTGCCAGCGATTTCGCATTCATTCCAGCGATCTGGCTCCGCACCGCAAATTGTCCTTTTCCATTTTCTGTCCAGTCCTCATAACGTTGACCCGCTATTCTACACCACAAAGACACCTGGCCTGTCAATAGCCTCGGCGCTGTTGAAGTCCAGCAGTCCAGCTTCAGCTCCAGCTGTCCACTAACACGCGTATGATCCTCTCGACGCTGCACACTTGTGCTGCCGTCCGCTCAAGTCAGTGCTGCGCGCCCAGCTGTGCCTGGCCCGGCGCGCGTGCACGTACACTTTCGTCCGCTCTTATGCTGCAAGTGCTAGTGTCCCCCCCGGTCACTAGCCTTTGTCGAAAATGCGTAGAAGACAAATTCCTTGCGCACGTCACCGGTCTTGTGCATAGTGGGCGCCCGGATGACATAGCGCGCGTCCGTGACAGCTGTCGCGTCTGCGTGCCACAATCTCCGGCGCCACCATGGCGGCTGGCCACTCAGCTTAATTTGGTAAAACCCAAATGAGCTGAGCTGATGTGCCTGCCTTAACTGCATGCCCTGTGGGGTGGGCGAGGACCTGTCCCATGATTCCCCCCCTCGCTGGCGACCGGCCCCATCACGAAGACAGCGATCGTACCAAGACAAGGGCAGCGGTGACCGCAGTCAAGCTGCGGGAGGTAAACTGCGCAGCGGTGCACACTGGACAAAACCAATCCCCCTCCGGAATGCTGGTGACCACGGGCTGCAAGCACTGCATGTGCCAACCACAGTTACACTGATCACACAATAACATGGACTCCGCCTGATCGACCCGGTGACAAACCTGACACTGGGCGTCCTTGACTCGGCGAGATGTGTGCGGTTGGAGGTCGTGGACCAAATTGGGCAGTGAGCAGGGACTGAGATTGCTGAGGTTGTCTGTCGTACGGCTCCCGTCGGCGCCCTCCAAAATTGCCACTCCCGATGGTTTGATAGCCACAATGCGCAAAATGGTGGGCCCCGCCTCCACATCCAAAGTGTGCTTCAGCTGAGTGCGCAGGAAAACATACTGCCCTGGCCTAAACCGCAGCTGGCGAGCCATGTATGCGCCCCCCCGGCGCTGAGCGTAACGCAGGGAGTCCCTGTGCTGAGCAATGAACAAGTTGTTCATCGCGATGGGCATGACCTTCTTAAAAGTCTCTGCCCTGGCCAGCACCTCAACCAAAAATTGCTGAGCGTTGTCGAAGGCCATGGGTTCGGGGTGCGCAACCTGTGCCTCCGTAGGCAAAAGAGGATTACGCCCGAACAGAAGGAAATACGGGGAGAAGGTAGCGAGAGACTCCTGGGGAGACATGCGATAACCCATGGCAATCCATGCCAACTCGCGATCCCACCTGGCCGACTCCGGCACCTGCAGGCTCCACTTGCGCAGCGCCTGCTTGACGGTCTGCACCAATCTCTCAGCCAAACCATTGGCCTGAGGATGCTCCCGAGAAGTGCGACGGTGATCAATAAGACATCCATCCAGCAACTCCTGGAACTCACCCCTGAACTCACCACCCTGGTCCGTGACTACCTCCGCGGGAGCCCCAAACCTGGTGATGATGTCTGCAAAATGCTTCGCTGTGGTAGCGGCATGCTTGTCAGCAATGGGGATCAACTCAACCCATTTGCTAAAGCTCTCCACGCATACCATGACATAGAGGTTGCCGTCAGGGCTCTCCTGAAACGGCCCGCACAGATCGACGTGCCAGCGATAAAACAAGCCCTTGATGGGAAGCGACATCAGCTCCTTGGCACCATGATCTGCGCTAAAGTTAGCCTTGGTTCGAGCACACGGGACACAGCTGGCCACTACCTGGGCCACTGTGTGTCGCATGTTATTCCACCAATAGCTGGTCCGTACGAGGCTGAGCGTGCGATTGCCACCCAAGTGACCATACCGCTCGTGGTACGCCTGCACTATAGCAACGCGCTTGTCAGGCGGTGGGACGACCACCCTACGCTTGCCCAACAGCTTGTACAAAACCCCATCTTCCCAACCATAGGTTGCAGCCCTGTGCTGCACCCTGTTCAACTCCGTCGCCTTCTGAGCAGGAGTCCAATCGACTGGAGTAGGAGTCAAGACAGCACCCTGCACTTGCTCCAAAACTCGACCATCTAGCCAGATATCAGCGGTGTAGCAATCAGCAAGAGAGCTACGCGCTAAGAGAGCCTGCACAGCGATCAGCTGCTGCAGAGAAGGATCAATGTCAAAGGACAGAGACCTACCCTCTTCCATAGCGCACACAGCTTTGGATGGCGTGAATGGCGACGGCCGCACCGGGTCGTCGCTGATGCCGAAGTCCGCCACAGAGTACTCGACACTGCGCCACCACGCCTCCTCCTCATCGTCGGCCGCATACCCAGCAGCGTTCACAAAGACCACAGAACCCGACGAGCCCTCGGCACCCATGGCCCGGGCTCCAGTGTGGTCAACAGTGGTAGGCATGGCGTATCGGGATAGCACATCGGCGTTGACATGGTCCTTGCCGGCCCGATGCACAATGGTCATGTGGTACTCCTGGATAATCATGGCCCATCGGGCGAGCTTACCCGTCAGGTTGGTGTTGGTCATTAGCCACTGAAGCGGCTGGTGGTCTGTCACCAGAGTAAACACGCGCCCAACTAAATACGGGCGAAAGTGCTTGATGGCCCACACCACAGCCAGTGCCTCCCCCTCATAGGAAGAATACCGGCTCTCCGCTGGGTTGTTGCTGCGACTAGCATAAGCAATAACGTGCTCGCGCCCATCACCATCCTTTTGCGCCAAGACCGCACCCAGTCCTACCTTGGACCAGTCGGTATATAACACAAACGGCAAAGCATAGTCAGGGGCGCGCAGAATCGGGGCCGACGTGAGCTCCTGCTTGATTGTCTCGATGGCGCGTTGCTGTGCGGGACCCCACGCCCACACGCACCCCTTCTTGAGTAACTCGGTCAAGGGCTTCACCTTGCTGCTGAAGTTCTCAATGTAACCTCGGTAATAGCCAGCCAAACCCAAATACGCCCGCACCCCTGAGACATCCGTGGGTACGGCGGCCTGCACAATGGATTCGACCTTGGCGGCATCAGGCGTCCGGCCACCCGGCACAATCTGATGACCAAGGAATGAGAGGGTCCGCTGGGCGAACTTGCACTTCTCAGGGTGCAGCCGCATATTATGCTCCTCGAGAGCCAAGCGAACCTGCTCCAAGTGCGCCAGGTGCTCCTCAAATGTCGCGCTAAAGACGATTACATCATCAATGTAACAAGCGGCGAAAGGAAGACCTGCAAGCACTTTGTCCATAGCTCGTTGGAAAACAGCACTAGCGTTGCGGTGCCCAAAGGGCATGCGCACCCACTCATACAAATTGCCGCCCCCCCAGAATGCAAGCTTCCGCTGATCCTCCGGCGCAACTGCGATCTGATGAAAGCCGCTACGCAGGTCCAGCGAGGACACAAACTTCACATGAGGAGATATCTTATCCAGGACATCATCCACACGTGGCATGGGGTAACGGTCCACGGGTGTGTGTGCATTCAGCAACCGCAGATCGGTGGCCATGCGCATACCCGTCCATGCCCCGGTGATAGCGTCCTTCTTGGGCGCAACGACAACGGCAGCGGCATAGCTGGAGGAAGATTGCCTGATGATACCGGCATCCTCTAACTCCTTGCATTGCTCGGCTACAAAATCCAACTCGGCCTGACTCAGGCGATGCTGGCGTCGGAACAAAGGGGTGTCAGTGTCCAATGGAACACGCATGGTCCCACCATTGAAACACCCCAGTTCATCACTTGTGAAAGCGAAGGCCCCCCTTGCAGTGCCTAGCCACTTTAGCATGGCTGAGCGCTGCGCATCAGAAAGGTGTTCGCCAATAGCCCAGGGGTGCGTATCCGCGGGATCACCCACAGCTACCGCATGTGCCTCAAGATGCGGCGCCCTAGCCGCATCGTCGTGGAACAAGGAAAAGGCTGCCACGCCTGGTGTGACACCCACCGCCGGAGCCTCGCGTGCCGCACGGTGTATTACCCGATGCAGCGTGGGCTCGCCGGCCAGCACGGTGCTGGTCAGCAGGGCGGTCATGAGAATGATAGTCCACACCTGTCGCAGACGCCACCCCCATGCTGATGAAGTCCCCGTCGCTGCAGGGCGCTTCAGTTTGGCTGCGCGCGCCTCAACCTGCTGAGGCGGATTGGCTGGGGACGCCCCCCCAGACTGGCGCACGGCAACCGATGCAAGCAGCACATACCCGACCTGCAACACCGACATAGCCTGGCCTATCAAAGACCAGCGCTCACTCTCGAGCACGCCCGGCAGCGCCGAGGCCCCGACATGAAAACCCATGCTGGCCTCACGAAATTCTGCGGGTGGCTGCACCAACAGACCGGTGGTAGTGTCCCAAACGAGACCCTTACCCCGATCACGGTATGCTGTCGACCCTTGGTAACTGACCAGGGTCGGCAGTGCACACATGGGGCTCCCGACCCGGTTGACGCGTGCATACGGTGGGCGATCCTCGCTATCCACCTTCTGCGTGACTAGGTGGGAAGGCAATGCTACCTCCGCAGACACACTCGGATGCTGCCTTGCTACGGCCCCCAAGACCGCCTGCACATCGGTCGCACACGCCACGTTGGTCCAATAGGCACGCAAACGATGCGTGAGCCCACCCAGCCCTGCGTTGTCACACACGATGGGCTCCCCCAGGAGTGCCACGATTGTAGCCCAGTCCTCCCGCACCGCCTGATGTGGGCTGTCACCCGCCACAACGTTCTCAAACAGATACGCAGGCGGATGGGGCTGACGCGACTGCAACAGTCCCACCACACGCAACAGTTCCCAGAACAGCGCGCTACGCGGATCGGCTAGCCCCCGCCCTTGCCCTGCCTGGCTCAGGCCCTGGCACTCCCAACCCGCAATTACCAAGTCGATGGCATGATGCCTGCGCAACAACTGCTGCACCTGCACCTCACCGATGGCTCGGATATCTTGAGGACATTCCCCAAACGGGTCACGCCATGCTGATGGCGGAAACTGCGCGGGATACTCTCGCGACAACACGCCACAGTGACTGAAGTACACCTGACGCGCCTTGTGCGATGGCTCTACCGCGATGAGTTTACGGCACACGCCGCCTGCGGCCAAAAAGCCTGCAATGCCCCCTCCGATCCCCGCAAACAGTTCCAACACTACCGCACCCTTGGCAAAATCAGGGGCCTGCGGTAAGATTGCAGCAGAAAAATTACCTTGGGCCTCCGAGACACCCGGTTGCAGCAAAGTGAGGCCATGGCTGGCCATCTGAGGAATGGTGATGACGGCTTCAGTTACCCGCTTGCGCATAGCCAGCTGCCGCGTGGACGTCACAGCATCCAGCGACCACTGCGTGCGCATCTTGGCAATGCTCGCCGTTGGCTGGGGCAGCACCGTCCGATGCTTGTCCCACGCCGATGAGCCCGCCGCCCGTACCTCCACCATGCTGACCTCCACCACGCCCGCAGCCGCGGAAGGGTTGAGGCGTGCAGCCCCGGCTGAAGAACTGAAGCATGAGACCGGCACGCTGGCCCGCTTCAGGCCAGCCCCATCCCAATCAGGGATGTAAGATGCCTCCTCCGCCCTATAGTCCACCTGAACCATGGCGCGAGCAAGGACATCCACCCCGAGTAGTGCGGAATATCCACACTTGTTGACCACCAGCGCATACGCGGACACGGTGGTCATGCTAGAGGCGCGCAACGGATTGAAAATCACGTTGACTTTAACCGCCGTCATAGCGTACGGCTTACTAGCCGGACCCTGCCAACCTGACACAGACACGGGGCTTTCCACTAAGCCACCGTTCTCGTAGGTCAGGTTCAGCATGGTGGCCAAGTCCGTGCTGATGACTAGCGGCTGAGCACCGCTATCAAGCTTGACTGCGCCAACCAACGGACATGTCACCATGTCGCTCCATACATCTCCACAGGCTCCAACTGCTTGGAACGCCATGGACGGCTCACCATTGGGGTATGGAACCACCGTGGGAACCTGGGGGACTGCACTAGTGCGCTGCTGGCTACTTGTGCTGACCACTCCCGCTTGCACCACGGGCACTGCGGCTTCTACCGGCTGGCGCCCGTAGGTGACGGACTCAGAATTGCGCAAGGTGCGCACATCATGCCCATCTGCGAACAACTGGATCTCGGACACAACCGACCCCAGCCACTCAACCCCCTTCTGCCCGAAGGTGTCGACCACCTGCCGTGCTGAAAACATGGGTACGTCCACAATGAACGGCATTGGGTACACAGGCGCCAATCGCCTACGCTGCTCCAGCCCAGCAGGGTTCGCATGCTCAAAAGCAGATTGCACCCCAGCCAGCGGCATGGAAAAGGACGCGGGCAACTGCCCGGCAGGCAACATGGGTGCCTGCTGAAAAGAAAGCGGGCTGCGTGCCTGCTTGCCTTTGGTAGCCTCCGCAGCGTTGATCTCGACGTCACCCGGCATGGGCGCCCAGAATGGGTCCTCCCGGTACACCGTCTCGAATTGGTTGGGGGGCGCCGTCGCCTCCTCACCATGCTTGATGGCAGCCACCTGGGCTTCCATCGAGTCGGTCTTGCCCGCCATCTCGGCGAAGTGGACCGTCTTGATGCCCGCGGCTGGACACTTGTTCATCAGGTGCCACTTCGTGTCTGCCCCATGCGGCTTCGTGCAGCGGCTTGGACACTCGCGACTAAGGTGCCCATCCTTGTCGCAAAGGAAGCAGCCCGATTTGCGCGCATCCGTCCTAGTACCCGTCTGTGAGGACGTGCCCCCCCAGCTCGCGTCGGGGCGGCAGCGTCTTTGTTGCCGCCAGCGGCGTTACCCTGGGTTGCATCATGCGATGAGGCGTTGCGAGACCCCCCTTGGTTCCTGCTAGCACCGTGGCCGCCTTGCGGGCGCGCTTGTCTTGTGGCAGACGACTCACCCGACTTGGCCTTGGTCAGCGCGTCGACCTTGGCCTGCAGCTCGGCCACCACCGTGCTTACCGAGATCCGGCCTTGCGCGTGTCGTCGCATCATGGCCCTGACCTCAATGCACAGTGACCGCAATCGCCACGGCTGGCCGTTGGGCGGCGTGGGCAGCTCCATCTCCTTGGAGCCTAGCGCTTGCAGCCATTTCTGACACGCCAGCTTTTCGGACCAGTCCTCCACTTCGCCGGCGAACTCCATGAGGCGCTCGTAAGATTGCTCCGGGGTTTCACCCTCGGCTATCTTGAAACTGCGCCACTCACGCTCTGCCTTGATGGTCTCCACCGGGTATTCCTGGCGAAGGAGGCCCCACAGTTCCTCGGCAGGGTCGACACCATACATGATGTTGTCATAGTCGGGCTGGCCACGCCCGTCGAAGCCGAACCACACGTCCGTGTGACGCGTGTACAGCGAGACCTCTCTCCACTGCTCCACCAGCCTAGCCACTCGCCTCAGCGTAAGGCCGTGAAAGAAAAAATGCATGTTGTTCATCACAAACTCATGCATTACAGCGCCTTGCGTAGTCATGTATTGCAGATCAATCCATGACTTGTACGCGTTGTAGGCCTGCGCCAGCGTGGCCAGATTGCCGGTTGTGGAGAACTTCTCGCGCATGTCCACCCGTGGTAGGGTGGGCATCTTCGCGCCTTCCGGTATGAGGCGCACCCTTTGCGGGTACTGCACCCCATCGGCATCCTCCGGCGGTCGCTGAGCTGCGCGTCCCTGCGCCAGCGTGCTTGGTCGTGCTGCCTCCCGTACTCGGAAAGCCAGCGGCGTGGTTATGTCCTCCATGGGCGGAATGCGCCCGATTGGCACACTTGACCACCGTGCAGTCGACCCGCCGGTCAGCGCCCCACCGCCTCGCCCAAACGGAATTGAGGCCCCGCCTGGCAGCATGCGTCCTGGTGCACCCCTGTGTGGGTCCATCGCGCGCGCCAGCCCTGCCCCGTTCTCCTCGTGCAATCCGTCTCGCGCTTGATCGAAAGGCAGGCGCCTGGGCGCCAGCGTATACTCGCCCCGTGGCTGACCATCCGCCTCACCAAGCAAGTCGTGTTGGGTTAGCGACCCAGCCAAAACCCCCGGTTCCATCGAAGCCCTTCCCGCCGCATTACCTGAGGTTGGCGGCTGGTCCCGCTCCCTCGGCTCCGCGGCAACACCACTGGGGCCCGGCATCGATGCCTGCCCGTCCCATGGTGTGGACTGCAGATGACGACCCTCTACGGCCACCAATCTGTCGGTCACTTCCCGCATCTGCAGCGCCAATTGCTGCTGCAACTGTTGCGACTGTTGCTGCATCTGCGCTTGCATCTGCGCGAACAGCGCCACCATACTCAGCGGCGCTTCTTGGTCGCGACTCTCACCCACTGCGGGTACGGCGGGAGGAATCCCGCCATTCGACCCCGGAGCGGACGTGTCGGCATCTGCTCTATTTGCATCTGCCATGGCTCGAGTCTGCGCTCGCGTCAGTGGCATGCACCAGCTGACCGATGGGCAAAACAAGAACCAACAAGCCTAGGTTTCGCTGAGAAGAAGCAACAACCAAAGGCTTTATAACAGGTGTCAAGGATAACGACTCGACTAGCCTGCCAGAAAAAGACAAGAGCCAGCAAATTCTGGCTAGTTCTATTTTCTTAAAATCTGTCTCAAGACACTTCCTTTACAAACTGTCAGCCAGGCCGTTCCCTGTACTGCTGATGGTTGCTAAACACTAAAGCCAACGTCTTGGCTTCGAACAGAAGGAAGCAGACTACCGGGTAGTCTCTTCGAGTAAAGAAAGGAGGGCTCTCAGCCGAGGACAAGGAACTGTCCCTCGTGCCTGATAACCACCTTATTGCCTCCCCTGCTATAGAATAATGCTTTCAAAACACATACTTTGCACAGTCTGATGATGAAGCCGCACATGCGGAGTTTATTGAGAAAGTTAATACAATTACAACACGTTGATAGTCTCAATATCGATGCACTCCATGCTCACGAGCCCGCAGTTAGGCAGCGCTCCATGACATGCTACCGGCCTTGCTCCCAAGGAAAGGGAGAAACACGAAGGCCACTAACGAGAGACTCGAAGAGACTACACGCTGCGTGAGAGTCCTCTTCGACTATGAACCAAACCATTCGTCATGCCACACGCATGACACACGCCACACTTGTCAGTCCAGCCAGGAATGCCAAAACTATCTTGCTGCCTGAACCATGCGAATAGAAACCGCATTCCAGTTGCCGTCCTGGCTTTCTACCACACATGCCAACAAAAGCAGGAAGGCATCCCGACAAATCTAAATTGCTACCCTGTTGCCGATCTCATCTCCTAGAGGCTCCGGCATTTCTGTCCCTGGGAATGTCCGACATTGAGTCACGTCCAGCAAGGTCGAAGCATAATATCCTTCAGACAATCTGCACGCTCACACCTTGCGTGTGAGTGGCCCAGCAAACATTGCGTCTAATCGTTCCTTTCTAGAAGAAATCCCTTTTTAGGGCTGCCAGCGATTTCGCATTCATTCCAGCGATCTGGCTCCGCACCGCAAATTGTCCTTTTCCATTTTCTGTCCAGTCCTCATAACGTTGACCCGCTATTCTACACCACAAAGACACCTGGCCTGTCAATAGCCTCGGCGCTGTTGAAGTCCAGCAGTCCAGCTTCAGCTCCAGCTGTCCACTAACACGCGTATGATCCTCTCGACGCTGCACACTTGTGCTGCCGTCCGCTCAAGTCAGTGCTGCGCGCCCAGCTGTGCCTGGCCCGGCGCGCGTGCACGTACACTTTCGTCCGCTCTTATGCTGCAAGTGCTAGTGTCCCCCCCCGGTCACTAGCCTTTGTCGAAAATGCGTAGAAGACAAATTCCTTGCGCACGTCACCGGTCTTGTGCATAGTGGGCGCCCGGATGACATAGCGCGCGTCCGTGACACATATGCCCCTTCTCAAGGGCTATGTGCTACATATACTCCCAACGGAGTTATGTTCCTAATTAATTAATTAATGGCTTCTCCACAGAGAGCATCTCTCTGCATGGCATAGCATGGCTAAATTCTTAATGCAACATCCATGGGGGTCCCATTATAGGCAGGGCGTGGCTTAATTCGGAAGGCATCATCCATGGGGGCCATTATGGGCGCACATGCGCGTAGGCCACATGCTAGGCTAAGCCTGGCTAATCTACACTACTGGTATATATTCCCTAGTCTGAGGTGGCAGGGGGGGCCTGCCACCAGGGCTTGTGGTCAACGTGGATGACCGCCCCCCTCCAGTATACCGGCTTCCCCCCTGCGCTCTGCCGGAGCTGAAGGTAGGTCGGCCATAGCTCGCGTCGCCGCTGTTGCTGGGCCAGGGTCAAGTCGTCGTCCAGCGTGAAGCGAGTCCTCGAGAGCTTCTTGCGGCATTTAAGGAACGACAGCTTGTCCGCCATGTACTTAAAGGTGAGGAGCACGGGTGCCGGGCCAGCCTTCCCCCGCGCGCGGGGGAGGCGGACAGCCGACATGTCCAGCTCACCAGTGAGTAGCATGGGGCCGGGCAAAAATGTCGCGCCTCAAGAAGGCTCGTGGAGGTCTCACCTGCCGGCTGGTCGAAGTGCTTGACGATGACATTGTGGCTGCGCCGGGCGATGTCGGCTTCCTCGCGAAGGTCGAGGGCTTGTTGCTTGAGTTGTGCCGTGATGGTGGAGGTGGTGGAGGAGGTGTGCTGCTTAAGCAAGTCCGCCCAGGTGGAGGGAGCATTGCCGGCCGGGCCAGCAGGCGCCGGCTGGGCGGCGATGTCCTTCACCGCCTGGGCGGTGAGGCCGGCGGTGTCATGCAAGCTCTCAAGGGCGGTGGCCCGGTGGCTTGAAGGCGTTTGTCGAGGTCGAGGAGGCTGCTGGGCTTGGATGTCGGCAGTGGAGGCGGAAATGGCAGTGGAGGTGGAGGCGGCGACGGTGGAAATGTGAGGAAGTTCAGCAGTCAGCGTGCCACCGATCGCTGCTACGTCGGCAGCAAGGGGGGTCACGTGCTGCTGAAAGGCTTCCATGAGGATGGAACGGAATGCGGGGGCGGAGATGGATGGAGCCCAGATCTCGCCATCAGAGCGCTGGAGAAGAGAGTTGAGGACGGCGTGCTGGAGTTGGGGGCGGGGACACCCGAAAAGCTGGCTGATGTTGTGCCAGCGACGGCCGTCGGTGACAAGGAGGCGTCCAGTGGCGTGGAGATGGAGGCACAGGTCGTAAAGCGAGGCGTAGTCCCCGAAGAAGATGTGATGCATAGCATCACTCGGAGAATTAATGGTTGTCCAGTCGTAATCATCGACCTGGAAAGGTTGGAGCCGACAGCGCGGTTCCGAGAAGGGTGGCCCTCCAGTTTTGTCGGCGGAGCGGGCGCGTTTAGGGTCAGGCGATGCCGATGGCGAGGCATTGAGGCCGGGAGGTTGCTGGGCGACCACCATGCAGTGCACGACTAGTGTCACCGCTGCCTGCCGGATCTGGCGAAGCGGCAGCCTCAGCTGCCGCATTGTCAAAGGCGAGCGCATCCGCCAAACTGCGTTGCGTCGACGGGCGTTTGCTCGTCATATATTGCGTTTTAGATTCGGAAAATTATATCAGCATGTGCGTCTTAGAAAGACGAAGCGTAGTAGTGATATTCACGGCTAAATTCGGTGCTCAAACGTGTTAGTTATGAGCTCCGACAGCCATGGCTACCTCGTGGCTCGTTTCATAGGCACACATTGGGACAGGTACGGGGCCAGCCTACTCTATACACGTAAGCCAGCCATAATGATCAATGCACAAGGCTACACATTTCCATCTCCATTCATATTCGTCATCCTGAACGACTCGAGAACGTAGACAAGATAACGGCAGGCTCGAGCTACCATGGTCCGGATTC
>RPFO01000819.1:1001607-1021607 GCA_009746045.1 Mesostigma viride
GTATCCCACAACCAGTCGCGCAGTCGGTGTGAATGACTGGCATTATAACGAGCGTCATATTTGTCTCCGGCTTGGCAGTGCCGTCATCCTGCATACAAAAAGCACATTGGAGCCAGCACTTTCCCGCGGGTTGTAGCCGATATTCCTCCATGCAGCGATATTCACCAATGCGCTATCAATAAACAAGTCGACACCATCCGGGTATGTAAAGAAGCACGCTGCTGGCCACGACGGTCATGGCGATGATGAACGACAATAACAAGAACGCCTAATAGCAGGCGTCATACAAACTAGAACAGACTGGAACAACTACTTACCCGGTCGTCTGTGATCTTGACACAGAGCCTAGTTTACAAGGAAGCGAGGGAATCCGGCCACTATGAGCACCCCTACTTAACCCACATAATGAAGGTTAGGAATCCTCCCCATCATGCTAACTGTAGACTCGGTGAAACGCCCCATGCTACAAATACGATAGCCCAGCAACGACTACTTGCGGCCATCACCTTGTCCAGTTCTGGCTGGCTGTGCGGCGGTAATTACAATTTTACCAAGTTTAAAAATGTTCCGCCGCACCAGTCTGTGCTTTTTACGTAGTACCAGTGTAGTGTAGAAATCTGCCAAAAGAGCAAACGCCCAAAACCCACATAATGAAGGTTAGGAATCCTCCCCATCATGCTAATGACCGTAGACTCGGTGAAACGCCCCATGCTACAAATACGATAACCCAGCAACGACTACTTGCGGCCATCACCTTGTCCAGTTCTGGCTGGCTGTGCGGCGGTAATTAAAATTTTACCAAGTTTAAAAATGTTACGCCACACCAGTCTGTGCTTTTTACAGTAGTACCAGTGTAGTGTAGAAATCTGCCAAAAGAGCAAACGCCCAAAGCCAACTTCCAAGACGCCCAAAGCCCAAAGGGGGGCGAGTCTGGCGCGGCGCGCCTGTCCTGGAGGCCATTAGGCCCCGGAATAAGAAATCCCGAGTTGGTAAGGTAATCCACCCGGCTAAGGGCCACACCCGCTAAGGGCCACCCCTGGACCCCCCCCCCCCCCCCCCCCCCCAGCATTTTGCGCAATTTGGTTTGAAATGACCAGAATATTTAACAACAGGTGCATGGCGGCGTAGCTGCAAGGGAAGGGCCAGCGGTTGCCTCCAGGCCATGCCGTTATTCCAGCTGCTTGTTGTCCGTCGTTGCTTCGTATGTATCCAGTCGGTGCTTGCATCGTATGGATTGAGCAACGATCGTTGCACAAGGTTACGTGCTCCGCATAGAGCTCGACAGACGACAAGCAGCTTGTTCACTGTTCCATATGAACCGGCGTTCATTCCCTATGACGACCATAAGCCGTCGAGTCGTGACAACGGATGTCACCCTGAAGGGGTTGGCGTATTATCAAGGAGACAACCAGCGCAGGTCAGAAATCGGGAGAATCCGGACCATGGTAGCTCGAGCCTGCCGTTATCTTGTCCGCGTGTTCGTGGCTTGCGTGTAGAGCGACTAGATGACCTAGACGGCGTATTATCAAGGAGACAACCAGCGCAGGCCAGAAATCGGGAGAATCCGGACCATGGTAGCTCGAGCCTGCCGTTATCTTGTCCGCGTGTTTGAGTCGTTCAGGATGATGAAGATGAATGGTGATGGAAATGTGTATCCTTGTGCATTGAAATTATGGCTGGCTTACGTGTAGAGCGACTAGATGACCTAGACGGTGGGGCCGGAAACAGCATGCTTGATCAGGGCGTGTGTTTCGAGCCTAACTGGCCGGGAGTGTCTAGTGGTGAGCACCATTGCTGCGATCGCTCTCCCACCATTTACGAGGAAATACCCGCAAATGGAAAACCACTGAAAAGGTCTAGCTAGTCAGTCATCACGTTAGCCATGCCATGATTCCAAACGTCCAAGAACTGCACACGGTGCAAAGGCAAAAAGCCGGAGGACAGCACTTTCAAATGTGCGGCGGGAACCAAAAGCCCGCGGATGCCAGAAAACATCGTGTTGCTGCAGCGATGCGACGATGTGGACAACGAATCCAGTGCCAAGCTCGGAACGGCCGCAAAGGAGATCTGGCATCACAGGGTTCAGATGTGCGGAGATACTATGCGATCCAGCCGGTCCACGACCTGTTTGTATTATGATAGTAATGATCACGGGTGCCAATAGAGGTTGCTGCTGGCTGGTCCGAGTTGGAGCTAGAAAACCCTCGCGACAAAAATGTTATCGCTGTTTCGGTAAACGGCGACAAAGCGGAATTACGGAAGTTTGCTGGACAGTGCTTTCTTTTAATTCCCGTTGCGTCACTGAAAAGGTAAACGGTCTTGCGATGTCAAAACAGCAGCAAGTAGAAGTCGCCGGCTGTCTTTAATTGCAATGTGGTAGTTTGATTTAACACATATACTGCCTGAAGCTTTTCAAGGCTTGCTGGGATGTTGCCCATATCAAGGAGACAACCAGCGCAGGCCAGAAATCGGGAGAATCCGGACCATGGTAGCTCGAGCCTGCCGTTATCTTGTCCGCGTGTTCGAGTCGTTCAGGATGATGAAGATGAATGGTGATGGAAATGTGTATCCTTGTGCATTGAAATTATGGCTGGCTTACGTGTAGAGCGACTAGATGCCCATATGTTTCTAACGCTTTAACTCTTGTCCAAGTGATGAAGACTGGCTTGGAAACTTGAGCTCGTCATGTTTACATTGTTATTGTGTTACAATACGTGCCTCTTTTCAGAATATGTTTCATATGCAATGCGAGGCTTCAGCATCATGGTTTAGCACCGTGGTGGCAGCCAAGCCTCTAATGACAATCTTGGACCTCACCTTGGCCTACGCAAATATTTGCTTCTTGTTTCACTCTTTGGACTGAGCTAGCTTTACACCTGCTATTTGGCCTGCACCATCGTCCCTGGCTGCCAGTTACATTTTGTGCCTCCCCCCCCTGGCAGGCTGCAGGGTCTAGGATAGCGAGGGTGTAAGGTAGACATGTTGTGGGCACCCTCAGTGCATTTTCAGGACCAGCCATGACCTGGCCATGCCTTCTTTCTTGGCACATTGAACACATGACTTGTCAGAGTGCTTTTTGGTCACTCGTGTAACGACCCCCCTACATTCATAAATCGTAAACAATTATACAATGAGCATATTTCATGGATGTAAAGCATTTCAACTCTTGAGCATATCATAAAAGTTAATGGTTCCATACCGTACCCATGGATGTGTTGACGTGTGTGAGTTATTACAAATGGTATCCATCTTTAAAATGTCCTCATTTGAGGACATTTTCTCGCAGTGATTAGACATCAAGGTTCTAGATACTTTGCCCTTGCACTTGCCCTTGCCCACACTCAATCCTGCTCACACGCACCCGCACCCGCACCCGCACACGCACCCGCACCCGCACCCGCACCCGCACCCGCACCCGCACCCGCACCCGCACCCGCACCCGCACCCGCACCCGCACCCGCACCCGCACCCGCACACGACCATGGAAGTAACTAATGTCTAACCAAATTAGTTGTTTCACAACTACAATAGAATAGTTGTCGATCTCACTTCATATGTCTTAATGGATCTATGATTCCATGTTGTTGCTTGATATGGCAAGTAACACAACAATCGAACACTTTTGACACACCCACACACCTTGGCACAATTCAGGGTGGCCCTATGTGGTCGCTTGATGTGCCATAATAAGTTAGACTAGTTCACGGAAAATCACGGCTCATCAATCACACAACCATGCCAAGACTTTATTGAAAACTTGAACACGATTCAGGTGGCCCTATGTGGTCGCTTGATGTGCCATAATAAGTTAGACTACTTCATGGCAAATCACGGCTCATCAATCACACAACCATGCAAAGACTTTATTGAAAACTTGAACACAATTCAGGTGGCCAGCTGTCGCAGCTGCTTCCAAGCATCGATGGTAGCGTGCTCTTTCTTAAACAGTTTTTGATAGTCGTTCCAGCTGCATTCCCGCAATTTCTCCTCTGGAACAACCTCGAGAAGGAACCCGCCGGTGATACAATTCTACAGTCGGTTGCCTTGGGAGCGTTGCCCTCGGCGTCTTTCATTGTGACGATGACGAGGGCTTTAAAGTGCCTATAGTCAACTAAGCCAGCATCCAGCATCCTCTGGGAGAATGCTGGATGCCCGGACGTGTCTTCTGCCATCCCCTCGCGAAGTCTGTCACTCAGCTATTCTGCGTCTTCAGTTCAGGGTTCTCAGCCGTCAATGGAAGCAGCTAGCAAACTGGAAGCCCACCATGTGTTAGGCGCTGCATGCTGAGCAGAATAATTTAATAAACCGCTAGCCATGTAAGTGTGTAACCAAGGCCTTTCCCCGCTTTCCGCACTCGGGTCCAGTGAGTAAAGCTCTACTTTTTCCTGCTAAAAAACAGGGGTGGCCCTTAAACCGACTTTGCCTCCCCCCCCCCCCCCCCCCCACCCCCCCAAAACGTGCCAAAACGGTCCCAACAAGAATTTTACCATGCGAAGTCGATGTCGCTGATTCCAAATCCGTGCTCAGAATGACAATCTGCCCAGTCCTGCGAATGCCAGGAGTTTTGCAATTAAGGTGGCCCTTATAATTAATTAGCCGGGTGGATTACCTTACGCGACAAATGCTTGCGCTGGAGGCGACGCAGAGTATGGTCATCTTTGGAGTCATGGTTGTGGCGCGTGTTGATGCGACAACGCGCCAGCCATTCCTCTGAGGAGAAACGATAGGGGAACTGCCTGGAAATAGCAGTGTACTTCCGGTGATCAATGCCGCTTGATTGCCGTGTTCTGTGGAGGGTAAGAGCGTGCCAGAAAGTCATAAGGTGCTTCATGTTGATTCAGATGCACTGAGAGCTAAGACATATAACAGAACCAAAGCGGAGCATATTGAGGTAAGTCAATATTCACTGCGTAACACCCATTACGCGGTAGCGGTGGTCTATGATGCATCTCCCCGGGTCAGGATGTGGCTAACAACACAGCTGAAAGGACTCGGAACATGTTTATTCCCGGTGGGGGGGGCTGCCTATTGTCATACTTGACACCTCTTTCCTGTAACGAAAAGATGTCCGTTCTGCATGTTCCAGATGAGTCACTGACAGTGCTCCTGCCTTTGTGTTTTTTTGGCTTTGGTAAAGAGATATGGGAGGGTTAGCAAAAGCAAAGGCTGATATTGCCGTGTGGGGGGCCCTATCCTTGGTTAGTCTCTCAAGGGGCCACATAAAAACACGAGAGTAGCACACACAGCGCGTAGCCCAGCCTAGCTCCCTCAGTAAGAGAAAAAGAAAAATAACAAGAACAGCAAAACAAGCAAGAACACAAACAAACACAGACACGTAGTGCAATGTGAGCAGAATGATGGAGGAAGGTGAGAGGGGGACATCATATTGAATATGTAGGCATTAAGGCAGCCGAAGCGTCCCATCCCCGGGTACATTCGTGGCTTTCAAAAAAGCCACAACCTGCGTGGAAGAGGAAAATGCAGGAACGATGAGTATGATCCTGAAAAATAGGTTGAGGAAACGCAGAGATTAAGTGCTGGCAGCTGAAACGATTCCAATGGAACGTCGGGTTTCGCCGACATGAGGCGGTGCAGCTGACTAGTAGCTCTATGGTGTCGTGTGTGACAGAGAGTGCCGGTTCACGTGCCCACTCGATCGCCGGACTAGCCCGACGACATGTGAGCTTGGTTGCCCACGGCTGAAATCCTCTTGCCCGTCATGCAAAGGCCACGCCTCCTAGTAAAAAACGAAATATATTCAACCAATCTAATATCAAGGAGACACACGCCAGAAATCGGGAGAATCCGGCCCATGCATGGTAGCTCAAGCTTGCCATTATCTTGTCCGCGGTCGAGTCGTTCAGGTTGATGAATATGAATGGAGATGGAAATGTGTAGCCTTGTGCATTGAAATTATGGCTGGTTTGCGTGTAGAGCGACCAGATGACCTAGACGGTGGGGCCAGAAACCCTTCCCCACCCCAAACTGTATGTTGCAGATCCGAAGAATGCAGACAGTTTGGAGTGGGGGAGGGCTTTAACAAACAAAACTTTCTTGTTGTTTGCTAATGTTGTTGCTCTCCCTGTGTATGCAGGCATGCACACCTGTCATCACCTGGCATCGACCGCATCATCGGGTATCAGCATGAGATAGAACTGCATGACCTCAAGCTGTTCTAATGCGGGCCGGCGGCATTCTCATCATTTTATTCATACTCAGGTCAGTGTCCATCCGTAACTGGTCTATCCTGCCCAGTATAAGTTACTGTAAAATATAGGAATGCCTGCATGCTCATTCAGTTGAGAGATTAGAATTAACCCCTAAATGGTCTGGCTGCCGCCTAAAACTGAGTTACAGCCGACACGTCGGCCCCTTCTCGGGAGACCAAATGCCGCGAAAACTATTGAGAATTAGGAAAAGTTTAGCTGAGAAGACCGAAAGTTTATAATTTTCCTCACAGCATGGTACTAGGGTTTGCATACTTTCGACAAAGTTATAGAGGTGTTCTGGCCGGTCAAAGTACAAGGGGTCAGGGTACTTTTTCACGTACAACGTGCATTCCGGAAAACGACGACCTGGCCATGGCGGCTTGCGCCCACGCATGGCATTTACGTTTTCGTTCCAATTTTCTGACCAAACTCAGGAAATAGATTTTATACGTCCTAAAGATGATACAGGCCAATTTTTGGTTCGCGGGAATGCCATTTGATAGACCTGTCGGCAGCGTTCTTGCTGGACAAAACTGCGATCAGGCCGGACGATAGAAACGTTGACAGCAATACCTTTCCGGCGTATTTTAAAGGATATATTGGTTTCTTTGTACTTTTTATGATACATTGTAGCCGTGAACGTGCAAGGGTGGCCAGAAATCGTCGAATCTAGCGACCATGCTGCACAACTTTGGTGTGCCGCAATGCGCCATTTTGCGGCCACCGCCTGGGCCAAGGTAATGCCAGCCATGCCAGGTAAAGCTGAGTTATCGTTTTCTTGTCGATGTTTGGCGTTTATTTATACGTTCTAGCTTGTGTAGCACATTCTTTTTGCATGATTCATGCTCTTTCTTGACCATGGCATGGCCCCTTCCTAAAACACCATTCTTAGATGCTTCCCTCAGTCAGTTGACCTGCCATAGTGTGATGGTGATAAGTTTTAGAGGCTGTATGGGTTTGAATACCTCCATATATGTTTGTTATACATTTCCCATACACATATTGCATGAGTGTGAGGCAGTTGGCTGGTCTCTGTGGCATCATCAAGCACGTAACCGGTGAGTAGAAGCTTCCCATTGTCAGCATGTGCCACCAGGTGTGCTGGCCATCACCTGGCAAGCTATAGCAGCTTAGGCCTAGTTTAACCTTAATTGCTAGGGCAAGCTGAAACAGGCTTAACATCACTAGTTTGTTGGTGGCTGCCTCCTAGAGTGCATGCCTTGCGTAGGGTATCCGTACCACGTTACCTACGTGCATGGACAAGGTGGCACCTGCACATAGGTGCCATGTAAGGGCAGTGTGATGATGCAGTTATGTTTCCCCATCATTGTGGAAGGGAAATGTATTGTGTGGCATGGTTGGGGGCCATATTAGTAGGTATTAGTAGGTAGTATGCCCACCCCTACCCCCTTGGTTGCTTTTTACCAACGGTACCCCTATGGGCTGTACTGGGTGTAACTGCTGGTATACCCACCCAAATGATGACCCCAATGGCTCAAACTGTTCAGCAACTAATTGTTTATCATCCCTGAAGTGGTAGGTGCCTAGAGCTCTCTTACAACATAATTCAAAATGCACATTCTACCAAAAATGAAAACGCTCGTCTTGACCCCCCTGACTTTGACGGCAGTTATACATGGCCTACCCTGCATATATATAAGGTTTATATAGGTTTATAGCTGGGCGTTTGCTTTGGTTTGAGTGATTTCACTCTGCTGTAAGTAATTATATTTTTAATATATATAAGGTTGTGATATACCAACCCGAAGGGCAACTCATGGACATGCTTGGCCCCCAAGGACAGCCATTGGATATGGGTGGGTTGGATGGCATCTGGTTTGCAAAATTGTGAAGTTACAGCCGATGCATCGGCAGTATTTCTGCCCATGTAGGGGTTAATATTTTAATTAAGAAATACTAGAATATATATAGCTAACAGATCCTAATTACTACTGATGCCGGCATCGTATAAGACTTTTTCAAGTTCTTTCATGGGAAACCATCTGTTGATGAAGCTCCCATGTTAGAGAATGATATGCTGTCTGTGCCATTCCGTGTCTCAATTATTTGGTTATTTAATTATTTCCAAGTCATTCTATTATGACAGTACAGATTAGATCTATTACCATAGTGGCCCTAAACAAATAGTGAATAACTATTTTTTAGAGGCAAATTGATCGTCCAGGGTTTGTTATTTTTCGTTGTGCACAAATGCATCCCGGGTTTGCGATGTGTAGGTGCCCTTGGGGATACTTTCTACTAGATAATGCCAGTGCCAACAAATAGCCTCCGAGTAGCATATCTCGGATCGGCAGTGTTGCCAACATGAAGCCCTGTCACATGGCTTTGCGGGGAAGGTGGGGTTTGACCAGAATTATTTGCAATTTGTTTAGGGCCGCTACCGTACCAAATGAGTGAATAATCCTCACCCATCTCAACATATTGCTGAATATTACAATCTGCGGGCGCCGTAGCTGACAGTGTTACACCGTTAAATGCCAAGAACCACAAGTGTGGCAATGCCATGCTATAATGCCATGATGCAGGTCACCAGCAGCCTGCTGCCTCATGGTCTGACAGTCAGTCTGCATGTGGGACTGTCATTAGTGCATGTACCCCTGTGCCACTTTGTGGTGATCGCCACCACCGGCATGCTGCCACTAACATCTACATGATAGTGTCAATGAATGGCAGCTAGCTTAGCACACGTCCCTGCGGTCGATCCTCAGCTAGCATGAGATATATCAGCCCCCGGCATGAAGCGTAACAGGCTGCAAATTATGCTCCATTATGATGTGGCCGGCTGTCGATCCCAGATTTGTCTCCTCGTGCACGCACACATTTAATATGTATATTCTCTGTGTCAGGCTGCATGGGTTACTCACACTTTGAAACCTAATAAATTGGTCGAGAGGGTTTCTCAACAACAGTTACCACATTTTATTTAATAACATTTACCACGTGCAGACCGCTAGGATTGTGCATTGAGACACCATCAGGACGAACTCCTTTCTACTAATAATAATGAAACTACTTATAAACTTGGAATGGATATCATCAGCTGGGACTCTCACAGCTTAGTATTAAAGGTGCCACTGCTATCATACATCATCATGCATGATAGGTTTCACCCTCCAAACAGTCGTGTTCGTGTCTGTTAGATCGTTGTCAGGTCACTGTAAGCGTTTGTATGAATTATTGACTGCAACAGTTCTTATACTTCGTCTAAATACTACGTCAAAGCCCACTCATTATTATGATAATGTATGAGGCTGGCAGATCCTGTGAATGGTTGATTTTAGTGAATACAAAAGAGAACAAGGACTTGCAATAATGCTAATAATAATAATAATAATATAGGAACGCCGGACTCTGAGACAGATTGTGCCATGGATATGTTACGCATGCGTGCGCTGGCAGCACTTCTCTCGGGTCTGGGAGGAGCGGAGTGCCGGTTACCAGCTGCGACAGAGACAGCTGGCGGGACCTGCGCATCCAACCTGATGCGGGCGAAGTTGGTTGCGAGGATGTGAAAGGCCTTCCCTATGAATTTGAAATCGGGCGCGGAGGCTGGAACCGTGTTTTCATGGCGCATCTGGATGGGCGTGCTTTGGCGGTGAGTTTTGCATTAGTGTCATATTAACGCCTAAATGGTCTCCAACTCGTAACTAAAAATAGTTACCAGTTGCACCTTGCATTATTATGTCCACAAACCAACCCAATATTAATTTTACAGTCCATATTTGGACCAAAGCCCACACATATAGGGACTTACTTGGGGTTCATGTCATTGGTCATGTTGCAATGTCCTATGGGTGCTAAATATAGCACCACCCTCAGGGGGGTGCGCGGGTGCGAAAAAAACACACATGTATATTGCATTATTACACCTCAAAACAACTCCGTTGCTCCCAATATTGGAAAGGCAGTCGCTTGGGTAGCCAGGCATGGCTTCTAAACACTGACATCATGGGTTGCCCCAGGGACCCAGCTGCGCTATCTAAAAATAGCTGGCAAATGACCAGCTAAAAATGAGTGGCAGCTGTGCACCAAGGTACCCCCCTGTTCTGTAACCGTTAATTAGTCCCTGTAGACTTGGTCTAAATATAGTGATGTCAGGTATCAGGGCGTAGAACACATCTAGCTCTAGCAGCAGACCTAAAACTATCACGGAAATGTCTACTGGCGTTCGCGCCGCGCCGCTCACCATCTGGTAACTATTTGTAGTTACGAGTTGAACTGGACCATTAAAGGGTTAAAGTGTTATATACCCTGTCTACCCACTGCCATGCATTGTTGATCAAGTCGTCTTGGATGAAATAAGTTCTAGCTGTAGAAATAATAACTCGCTGTAGATGTTTTGACCAGTGCCTTGACTCGTGTGTGTGCATGCATCTAGAATTCTAGATAGCCAGAGGTTTTGATACCTGAGCTAGGTGGCTAGTGTTTTTTATCCATTTGATTTGGCCTGCGAATGACTCAAGAAATTACATCGCCAGTATCTTTGATAAGGGAATAATATTTCTGATAATGGAATCCTGACATGAACTCTTGATCTGCATGCGCTCGGGCGGCGGTTCCCCTTGTCGATCCCATCTCCAGATCAAGGTGTTCTCACCGTCGGATCCACAATACCCGAACCACTTGGAACTGCCGACCAAGGAGATCACCTTCCTGCGAGCCATGCGCGGGAAACCCAACGTGGTGTGTACTACACCCGTTCTGTCTGTCTATGTAGCCGCCATTTAGGTATCATACGCCACAGCGTGAGCGATCAAGGGGAAAGCCTGCTTGCAGTGGCACCTGCCGCTTGCATGGCTGGCAGCTGATATTTGCAGCATCGTTGCTGAACTATCTGAGATTCACCTAATACTACTACTTGGTTACTACTGCATGCGCTCTTGCGGTAAGTATGGTTCGGTCCCTAAAGCCCCGAAGGGAGTGTTTTTTAGCTCGGCCGATCATTCAGACGGTGGCAAAGTAACCCCCTCAGTTTCCTGAGGCTCAATCTCATGCGCAGATGGGGTCTGCCAGTGTCAACAATCCGTCAGAAACACGCATGCGCGGGCTGTTTGCTTCAGTATAATCCATACGATCTCTAGCATTTTTACTGCAAATTAATTTGCACATTTTCAGTGTGCGTTTTCCCATGCAATGATACACAACTGGCTGCCAGGCCCAGCTGGCGGGTGCGTGCAACACGACGATCGTGATGGTCTTCTACCCTGCCACGCTGGACAGTGTCCTGTTGGACACGAATGTGTGAGTGGCCTGGCATGCAGATCGCCTGTCAGGTATCTTTTCTGACTTCAATGGCAAGTGCAATCGTTGCATGGAAAGGATGTTTCTCGCCCCAGGCTGCGTACAGTTACAGCTGTGTCACCTGCTGCCAGGTAGTATTTGTAGTCCGGCCGTGCTGCACTGCATTCAGTGATGGCTACTACGTGTTTGTTGTTGGGTTGGCTGCTCACTTATTTGTAGTATCTAATCTACTAGGCTACTTTACTAGCCTAGGCTACTTTACTCTACTAGGCGCATGGCCAATTCACAGTGAATGCAAGTTGCTTTCTGCTTGAGCGATGCCATGATTGGGAACATTGGTAGTTGATACGCATCGTGAAGTTATGAGAATTCCGTTTTAGTAGGTTGACTGCATGCTTAGATCAATATTAGTTAGGTTTAGTTATAATAAAATAGGTTACAGTTTAGTATAATAGGTTACTGTAAAATAGGTTACAGTTTAGTATAATAGGTTTAGTATATGTGTGTGGCTGGCCTAGTATAATGTGCTCAGTCTGCTCAAGTCACGTCCAGTGTCAACCCCTCCCCCCCCGGCATGAGTGCATCACATTAGCCTTAATTTACAAGAATGTGATGATCGGTCATGATCTATCAATGGGTATGGCCCGCATCAGGGATTCATCTTGCTTCCACGGCCAGGCCAGATGGACGCTTCTTGCATCCATATGAGTACTGAGAATGAATACGGTTGGTCTATTATGCTTCCCATTCCCTACGAATGATGAGCTCTGTGCGCACACAGCGATGCCGCTGTCAGTGCATGCATGGCTCTCGAGTACATCGATAAGTGAATCGGATGCTCCCTGGCGGGCATGTGACCACACCTGGGTGATTACTTCCGAATTCTGATCCCACCTAAAAATCACTATCAGAGCTTCAAAGCAAGCAGACAGGTGGGCCACTGGGGTCTTTTATTAACTGGGTGTATGATACTGGCTATGTACTTGCTATAGACTGGCGCGGCGCGACCCGGACCTATGTGACACAACCGCTTGAAGATGCAGGGCTTCTGGGACTATCCGTACTCCGTGCCCGCATGATTGACAAGGAGAAATGGGCTGCCATCTGCGATAAGCACCTTCCCGAGGGGTATGCTCCTGTTTTCTCCCCACGGGCCCCGCGGCCCGTTGCTAGCCAGGGTAGAAGTCCGCAGGTGGAGGTTATTGGTCCTGAGGATAGCCGCTACACTACCGCCTCGTCTGCCATTACAGTAGAGGACAGCTCGGATGAGGATTACATCCCCATCTAGTGCTTAACGGTTGGGGGATGATGCAGACGATCTTTGTTTAAACTTTTGTGTAATTATTTTTCTAATGAGATTAGCATAGTACTCCGTGGCATGCCTTTGCGCATGACACGCAAGTACTTACTTACTTACTGGCTATATACTGGCTACATACTGGCTATATACTGGCTA
Organism: Mesostigma viride; assembly: GCA_009746045.1. NCBI lineage: Eukaryota > Viridiplantae > Streptophyta > Mesostigmatophyceae > Mesostigmatales > Mesostigmataceae > Mesostigma > Mesostigma viride. The sequence goes on from RPFO01000819.1 coordinate 1,014,535, forward strand.
TATGATACTGGCTATATGATACTGGCTATATGATACTGGCTATATACTGGCTATATGGCACTGACCTGGCCTTTTATTCATTGGCTCTAATTAGCACTTGAAGCCCGCCGTGCCGCTGAATATTGTGAGTCACTAATGCGTGAAACTGACTGACACTACTCTCAAGTTACCGAACTCCATCGTTTCAGCATGATGTATAAAATGCATGTACCCGTGTGCAACGCGGGAACCAATACATCCCAAAGTGTAGGTGACTATAAGCAATACATTTATAAGCAATACATCCCAAAGTGTAGGTGACTATAAGGAATACATTTATAAGCAATACATCCCAAAGTGTACGTGGCTGCTGGTACTTGTCACTTCCATGCCACGCACTACTCCCTAATCTTTGCTGTTACAATGATTAATAACTTTTTTTGTGATCTTTCCCGCCGGTGCCGTGCCGACTGGACGGCGTGAGCAGGCAGCTGGACCTGCGCCGCAAGTTGGAGATGGCGAGGGACGCGGCGCGCGGCGTGCAGTCGCTGCACTCCTACCACGAGGGCCATATCGTCCATGGGGACATCCATCCGGCGCAGTTCCTGGTAGGGCATTCAGAGCGAGCTTAGTATTCTGGTTTATACTACACTACTACTATATCGGTACACTACTAGTAATATACGACTAGTATATCGAACCTTTCGCTGGCTTGTGCCTCACGGGCTCGGGGTGAGTCCTGATACAGGCATATGGCATATTGTGAGATGGCAACTGGCTTTTTTCTACGTACATGGATGCAACATCATCCATGAACAAACTCATATCCTTCAATCCCTCTGCCTTGATTAAACCACAATATAGGAAACAGTTGGCGGGAGACCGGACTACCGTAGAAGAAAAAAGCACATTTTGGCGAATGAATTAATTTTGGGGGGTTGCGAGTATCAGATTTCGGTTCGTGCCGCTCACATATGGACCATTCCTGGCATGTGACATGCAGATTCTGAGTGCCCTTATCGAGATCTATCGATTGCGCTACTCTAACTTGCGTTTGGACCCCCCAACAACCTACTTGGCCTGTCTTAGCTTGGGCCCATTGGATGCTAAGGGGCCAGCTTACAGTCATGTTCACCTGTCTTGTAGGCTTACTTTGCTAAACTGAAAACGGACTGCGCGGAATCTTAGGTATGATCCAGGATCCTCTCGCGGAGATCAATCGATTGCGCTACTCAAAATAAAAATCGAACTTGATTTTCGATACCCATGATGGTAGACCGGTCTCCCGCCAACTGTTTCATTTGCTATGTATTAGTCTGAAGTGTCCCGGTTACTAGACAACCTGCAGGCTATATGGTTGCTTATGTCATAGTAGTATGTTAATAACATAGAAGAGAGTGATTATATCATGGTTGTCGTTAGCTATACACAGTGTAATACCTGCTATAGCGATAGTACCTGTATAGTATAGCTACACTCTGTAGTACGTGCCCAACTGTTTCGTTTTCGCAACCTGGGATCTCAACTCATCCCATCTGAGTCGCTCTGCCCTTTGTGTGCATGTGGTTAGTTCTATATGTTGACCACTGGTCTTGCTGTACCAGCTTTTTGGTACAAATCCTAAGTTCTTGTATGTTTCTCTGCCTCATTGACGATATGAAGATGGCCCCGGCAATCGGGGCCGGGACCCTTTTAAAACATATCTCCCTTCCTCGTGTAATTGAAGGGACTATGTATGAATTGGAATGAGGTGGTGAAATGTCATTTCGCTTCAAATTTCCCAAGTACTCACCCAGCCTACTCTGACACCCCCCCGCCTCTTGGTTGGGCACGTTGGGTGATGGGTCGGACCCGTCACTGGTGTCATGCCAGGTGGCGGCGAATGGCGGTGTCATGGTATCAGATTTGAACATGGCAGAGCTCCTAAGGCCGTCATCTCAAGCCATATGCAAGGTTCAGTTCTACCATGACGTGTTTAAGTCACCTGAACTAGCCCGAGGAAGGGCCTACACCGAAAAAACGGACATCTACTCGCTGGCCCTCGTCATTCTCAGCATATACACCCGCAGCCTTTCCCCTTACGGTGCTAATCTGTCCAAGGGTGAAATGGCTTACCTCCTCAAGAAAGGCATGCTACAGCCCACGGTGCCAGATAGCATGCCCGAGCAGCTGAAGGACTTGCTGCGTGACTGCTGGCGGTTTTATATGAGGCGGCCATCTGCGCAGGAGGTTGTCGACAGGCTGGATGCCATGATCCAGCAGTTGGATGGGCTGACATTACGATAGTGTTGAGAAAGAACGCAGTGCCAGTTAACCCCTCATTGGTCCCATTTAAAGCCGATAAATCGGCTGCAAAATGCTAAATTTGCAAACCACCCCACAGCCAACCTACCAACATCCAAGGGCTATCCTTGGGGGTCAAGCATGTCAATGAGTTGCCCTTCGGGGTGAGCTATACACAACCTCACATATCTGCAGGGTAGGCCATAGAAAACTACCGCCAAAGTTAGGGGGGTCGAGACGCGCGTTTTCATTTTTGGTAGAATGTGCATTTTGAATTATGTTATAAGACCTAGGCACCTACCACTTCAGGGATGATAAACAATTAGTCGCTGAACAGTTTGAGCAATTGGGGTCATCATTTGGGTGGGTATACCAGCAGTTACACCCAGTACCCCGCCATGCCCACTGCAGACCGGCGTCTGGCAGGGTTGCGTCCTGTCGCCGTACCTGTTTATTATTGTAGTGGATTATGTTATGCGCCAGGCACGTGCTCGCTTTGCTAGCATTGCAGGCCGTGCCCCTGGCCTAGCGATCACGAAAGAGCTTGGAGAAGGGGGGCCGACTAACAAGCAGAATTTACTAGCTGACCTCATTTATGCCGACGCCATCACGCTCATCGAGAAGCCGGAGTCTGCCCAACTTTGGCTGGACTGCCTGGCGCTCGAGGCTCGGGCGGTTGGTCTAGAAATCAGCCCCAAAACGGAGGCCCCGGCCCTCGGCATGCCAGGGCCCCCACCCACACTCCGCCTCTTAGACGACGCCGAGGTCAACTACCCTCCTTCAGGCCGCTTCAAGCTGCTCGGCAGTTGGCTTCCCGACTGCGAGGACAACATGACGACACGGACCGGCATGGCGTGGGCGCACCTCCATGACCACCGCCGCTGGTGGAGCAACCCCGCCCTACCCCGGATCGTCAAGCGTGACCTCTTCAAGGTCGTCATTCTGACGATCCTGACCTACGGCGCCGAGACCTGGACACTTATGCAGGAGCTGGAGCAACGACTCGACGGCGCCGTCACCAAGATACTGCGCACGGCCCTTAACATCCCCTTTGGTTTGCACATTAGTAATGAGGATTTGTACGCTGATTTGCCCTATGTTTCCCACATTATTAGGCACAGGCGCCTGGGCCTAGCCGGGCACCTGGCCCGCACAGATCAGGTAGATACATCAGATAGACTAGCTGGCACCAAGCCCGCCCAGCCTGGGCGATATGTCCTCACCTGGCGTGCCCCCGGCCGCGCGCGGCAGGGCCGCCACCCGTGGACTTTTCGTGATAGACTCGGCATGGACATGTGCTACACTAGACGTGACGGGCTCACCCCCGGGCAGCCTCCTGGTTTGTCTGTAATATATGGAGGCAGATGGTGCGCAAGGATAGATGGCAAGTAGTGATGAAGGAGACCACCCCCAAGCCTGTGGGGGCTCCGCGTGTGACCAAGTATGGCATTCATAGCGATTCGGGCCGCGGTGCCCACACCCCTGTAACTAGGACCTAGATAGCTTATACCATCCATTCCATCCCATGTTCCGCTCCCACTGAGGACTTATGCTCACGTGACGCAGTCACGTGTCTATTAATACATTATGATGCAACCTGCGGGCTGCATCGGTTTGGGTATCATGCTGAGGCGGTAGGAAATAGAAATTGTCAGGCGACCCCAGCTGATCCAGATAAAGTCTAAGCCAATTCTTTTTCCTTTTTCTGCATTACATTGCCTTGTACCTTACTCATGAATCTTCAGCGAGGTTTTTGGCACACCCAAAGTGTGGCCGGCATGGTGTCAAACGGAGGCCGATTCCTTAAAAGGTTTCATTCGATGGTGATTTCGTCATATTTCAAAAGGCAAACCGCCAACGGGGCAGGATCAATTAGTAGTCCTGCTCTCGTCGATGTAACCCAGGCCGTGAAGGAGCTACTAGAACGGCTTGTTTTATGCACATCCAGGCATGGTTGTCTCTAGCTTGATGCTAGCTATTGCTTGAGCTTTATGCATAAAGTACCTGTCATTTACCATGTACATCTCAAGCTCATTTTGTTAAGCCCTTAGAGCAACCAATAAAGCTTTTTGGTAACCACTTTTAGCGGAATGCCTGTTCAGAAATCTGTGACGTTTAAACATTGTGAAATGGAAGTTTTCTCTCATCATGTTTGATATAAACTTGATAAGGCCAGTTTTAACAAAGTAGCATGTTTGAGGTCTGGACGATGTTGTAATACCTGTCCTGCCTCTGTGTGAACCCTTGAAACGTCTTGTCCCATATTGCTCCTGCCCCCAGTCCCATCTTGCACCTGCCCCCAGTCCCATCTTGCACCTGCCCCCAGTCTAACTGCTCCGCCCCCCCTTCCCTGGTAAGTACTTGCGTGTCATGCGCATGGGCATGCCACGGGGTACTATGCTGATCTCATTAGAAAAATAATTGTACGAAAGTTACAAATATCGTCTGCATCATCAAATTGTGACATATTTCCATTGGGAGTACATGTAGCACATATCCCTGAGAAGGGGCATCAGTGGCTTTTAATACATTCTTGGCTACTTCCTGCAAGGGTAGGGTGTAAACTACGCCTGCTCTGGGTGCACAAAGTGCACCTGCGCACCACTATGTATTCCAGCACCTATAGGGCGCGGACATAGGGGGGAAAGATCATCATGGCTATACAATGGCTAGGGCATGGCTTCTCAGCAGAGAGTGACTCTCTGCATAGGCAGGGCTTGGCTCTCTGAATAGGCAGGCCGGCTTGGCTAAATTCTTAATGCATCATCCATGGGGAGTCCCACTATAGGCAGAGCTTGGCTAAATTCTGTCTGCATCATGCCCCAACCATATAGTCACTAGAGGGGGATATGATCCTCATCTGAGCTGTCCTCTACTGTAATGACAGACGAGGCGGTAGCTAGTGTAGCGGCTATCCTCAGGGGCAATAACCTCCACCTGCGGACTTCTACCCTGCATTCTAGCAACGGGCCGCGGGGCCCGTGGGGAGAAAACAGGAGCATGCCCCTCAAGAAGGCACTTATCGCAGACGGCAGCCCATTTCTCTTTGTCTATCATGCAGGCGCGGTCAAGCACAGATCATCCTAGAAGCGCTGCATTAAAAAATTAAATTAAATTATAACATGCCTCCGTGGGGAGGTCATGTAGCACATATTTCATGATGGATGGGGTGGAGGAAGCCGCGTGATCGAACTATCCTAACTCTATCTAGAAAATCCTAACTACACTACTCATCAAAACGCCTCCTCCGCTTGGGGGGAGGTGGCTTGCCCACAGGGTCGGGCGTGTGCGCCTTGACAATCTTCTTCCACCGCGTCTTGTCCTGCATGGCAGTCCAAAGACGGGAGAGAGAGTGGATGCGAAGCTCAAACTGGGCTGGGACCACTAGGTCGTCCAGCAACATCTGAACGTAGTTGGTGACAGGTTTCCCTACCCTTAATTGGGAATGTCCGCGGGGCCAGGCCAGGTCAGAATGTGCCGCCCTGGCTGTCCAAGCCGCTGGGGGCCGGCCAGACCAAGGGTGGTGTCGACCTGGCTGGTGCGGGCAAGGTGTCCTACAAATCCCTACAGGTGCGGGCAAGGTGTCCCTACAAAGCCCTGCATCCTCAAGCAATTGTGTCACATATAGGTCCGGGTCGCGCCGCATCGCTGCGCCTTCCCGGCGTGGTAATTCTGCTCCTTAGGGGTCCTTGAGGTAGTTCTCCCGTTAGGGGGCGCCTGGGACCTGCCCTTGCAACTAATGTGGGCTGACGCACCGCCTAACGTATGGCGGCGCGTCAGCCGACTGACGCGTGCCAAAAAAACTTACTAGAATCACTGCCCGGCATGCTTTGCGCTAGCGTAGTGAGCACGTATTTTTGTTCATAAAAAGTTACAATAATTTTGAATGAATGTTAAATCAATAAATGAATAAATATTGAATGAATAAATGTTGAATGAATATAAAATGCTGAATGAATAAATGTTCCGCTGGCGTGGTAAGCACTGACGTAGTGGCGTGTCATGCACATGGGGGCAGTGTAGCATGCGAGCGTAGCAGTGTGCGCAGCACCTGCTAACTGGGCAACCGGCGTGGGTCTAGCTGGTCACCGAGATCTGGACTGTCGTTTTCTTCCCCATGACCTGCGCGACGAGATTAATTTACATGCAGAATGCGTCACGTGAGCAGAAGTCCTAAAGTAAGTAAGTACACTTGCGTGTCATGCACAGAGGCATGCCACGGGGTATTATGCTGATTGCCTTAGAAAAAAAATTACACAACAGACAAAGTCCCTACTAGCTCTGCATTGATGCTTGCCCTAACCGGCCTAGTACACTATCTATAGATGGGGATATAATACTCCGATCTGAGCTGTCGATCTAGCTCTACTGTAATGGCTGACGAGCTAGGCGGTATAGTGTAGCGGCTATCCTCGGGGGCAATAACCTCTACCTGAGGACTAATTTTACCCTGGCCGCTAGCAATCGAGCATAAATAAGTCCTCAGTGCATGGCCGGGTGGATTTGGGATGGGGTGGATGGATCTAGCTTAATCTAGCTTTTGTGACAGGGGTGCGACTGAAATATATACTATGTAACTTTGCTACCTTCGGCATATTACGGCATGATGAGTAATTGATTGACACATCACGCAACGGCATGATACTATAATTAAGCTCGTTATTGAGGTCCCGCTGGGGAGTCACGGAGTGCTAAACCCGATGGATGGATGGATGGATGGATGGATGGATGGATGGATGGATGGATGGATGGATGGATGGATGGATGGATGGATGGATGGATGGATGGATGGGTGGGTGGGTGGGCGGGCG